>VDFB02075321.1:149855147-149871511 GCA_007258455.2 Sequoia sempervirens
GAAACAAAAATGGTAAACTATGATTGTAATATTTGCAAAATAAACCCTAATGAAAGAGAAATGACAAAATATGACTATAAGATATGCAATATAAACCCTACAGACACATAAAGGAATATACATAAATATAGCTTCATTTATGGCAACAAGACAACAAACAATATTATTAATGAAAGAAGAAAACAACCCCAGATTTTTCAATGGTGCGAAAACAACCAACAATATTATTAACTACCCCATGCAAGAGAGCGATGCTTGAACAAAGATTAATTTCCAAAAAATTAGTGTGTTTATGAACACAAATAGGACAGTGTTCATAAACACTAAACTTCAACCCAAAAAAAGATTTTTGCAACACCAAAAGTCGAATAAAACAAACAAAAAATGCAAAGAAAACTCTAAAAACTGAATAATGGTGAGCCTTAGTGAGCAAGCTCACCTGGGTCGAATGACTCAATGTGGGTGGACAACAGCTGAATCCCGAGCATGCAACACCATTCACGTGGCTTCACCTACAAATGGTCATGAGAAAAACAACTAGATTTAAGTTAAAAAATGTTCACACCAAGGTAACAAATGTTGGTTACCTTCATGGCGGCAGGGAACCCGTTCGATGCTTGCATGGAAAAAGTGGAGCCACTGGTAATGTTTACTAACTGGTGTCTACCCATATACTAACCGGCTTCTACCCATATACTAACTTGAGTCTGAGCATCGCAGGTTGTGGTAAAGGTTTGAAACTTGCAGAGGATGAACTGAGCACGTAGTGGGGTGCAAGTGAAGAAAGAACGAGAACTTGCTAGAATGAAGGTTGTAAAGATGGCGAGGAGAGCGAGGCATTGGGAGCATTGAATGCAGGTTGGCTAAAAAAAAATGTGGGGTGGCGTGGAGCTAAGAAGAAGAGATAGCATTAAAACACGACGCATCTAGAAGCATAGCAAGGGGCTTATGAGTGATAAATGCACACAATGAATTCTTAGGGTGGCGGTGGAGAGAATTTGACGCGGGAAAGGTTATCAACCGGACGTCAGTTACAGAAGTGGCACCTAAGGTGCCTACGCATTGGTCGACGGTTTTGTTTTAAACACATGGACAACATCATTCCTCCCATGTGGCTAAATAGTTGAAAATTAAACAAACAAAAAAATTATATTGTTTATTAACGCTTTTCTATAACGGGTATTTGTAATAAAAATTATTGGTCCACGGGACCCAATTTAGCCATGCACATATCCACTCCTCTCCCCTAGACACTCTATTTTTTCCTACCTGATAAAAGTGCATCCATTGTAACTTTGTACATATGTCTACAATTTTGTACATATGTTTTATGTTATATTTGATGCATATGTTTTTAATAAATGCTTCTTGTGTTTAGGGGGGAGGACCTAGTAGTTTTGCACCCTAATTTAGTGCTTCTCAAAATCTTATGTGGAAATTTCAAATCACTCCAATTTTTTTACAACAGCCTACTTGGCAAGTCCCCTGCTTATAACTTTCATTTCAAGACCACATCATCAAATATGATGCCACATCAACATGCTTTTTGTCAAGGTGTCCAAAAAGGCCCAAAAAAAAAGTGCTACCAATACTCTTGCATTCACATCATGGGTAGTTGAGCGCTGATGTGGCATCACATGATAGGTTGCTTTTTAGATCAAAGGAATACATTTTGTTTAAGCTAGGATAGTCATGTCACAACTATTAGGCATTATATAAACAACTACTATCACAACTATTGGACATTATATAAACAACTACTATTACAACTATTGAAACATGCTCAACTACTGGGTCCTCTCCCTAATTGAATTCATTTCTATATAAATTGATCATTTAGTATTCATTATTTTTATTTTATGTCAAATTGTTTAAACATGTGATCATCCATATCTTCTTTTTTTCTACATGGGATTATATCATATGTCATGGTTTGGTTCTTAGACTAGGTTACATGATGCACCCTAGTCCCCATATTTCAAGTTCTAAATTTTGCATACTAGGCCCAACTCTTTTGAAATATTATCGCTATCCTATAGACCATATGCAAAAAAATTAAGTTTGGGAATTAGGAATAGGTATTTAAGGACATCTTCTAAGTAATTCAAATCATCAAGAATCAAAACTTTAAATTCATAGGAGCTTTACCATTCAATATCCATTGTATTGGTCTTAATCTTGTACCTTTCTTAGTCACATCAACATTATATTCTTGTTTGGTGTGATTTATGGAGTTGTAAAACTCTTAAGGGGCTTGAATACTATTAAGGAAGCCAAAGGGATTCTCTCTATATCACAATATGCCTCACATTCCTTTATAGCATAGCCCCTTCTTCATGGAAATTACGAAAGACATAAGTAATTGAAATCAACATAAAAACCAAGCCACATGATAGAGACTAGGTCACACAATGCAACCATGTCCTAGAATCGGCTACACATGTGACCATATCCACATAAATCACTTTCTAATGTAGCTTTATCATGTGTCCCTAAACTTTGTTCTACATCTAAATCATGGACTTTGATCTTTGGTCTCGTCATATTAGTCAATCAACAACAAGGTCAAAATCAATGTCATGTGGAAATTGAATAAGCTTGTCATTCACTCTCTCAATTATTCAAATATTCAATAGTCATCTCTCAACTATTGTTTGTAGGTCTAATTTAGTTTATTGTTAATAAACATGAGAATTAGATTATCATATTATAAGAAACCTTGTTTTTTTTTCTCACATTATGATGAACTTGTAACTTCCACATGTCTTTTTAGAATAGATTTTTTTTGTTTTTGGTATCAATTTGGCAAAATGTGCATTTATTGATCCATCTTGTGTTTTCCAATCCACTTGATTTGCATGCCAAAGAAGCTTTTAAGACCCTTAGGTCCCCTTCGATGAAGTAATAGGAAGAATCATTTCCTTACTACCATGGGTATAAAGGAATTAGGTGTTGTACACCTTGCATAGTGTTTATAATATAATTATTTATTATTATGTGTGTGGTGCACTTAGGGGACTTAGAAGTCGTGCATCAGTGGGAGTAAATATTTTGGGGCCACTTTATGTTGTATGTAACATTGGGACATAAGTTAATTTGTAAAATTTATTTACTTAATAATGGAGAAAGTAATTTAAATAAAGTACCCAATATTAAATGTGGGGACATGGTTTTGTAATCTTGTGGTTTTAGTCACATGGTTTTATATAATAGTGCTTCCAGTGGTTTTGTGGGAGCTTGCTTCTATAAAAGCTACCACAAGGGTGGTTGTTTAAGGTTGTTTAGTTGGCAGGTTAGCTCTTGTTAGCATTTGCGAGGGTTGAAGCATGGCATGGGATGTGTGGTTACATGTTTGTTCACATGGATTGCTTGGATAGGGCTTGATGTTTCAAAGGTGTTCATGGAGGACTTTGAAGATGTATTGTAATCTTTATTGTTGAATAATACATGAGTGATGGATGCTTTTGGAGGCAAGTTTTTCCCTCTCGAGGGTTTTCCCATGGTATATCTTGTGTCATCTTTTTATGGGTATGTTGTCTATTCTCTTGCATATGGATTCTGAATACTTATTTGCATAGATTTCTTTTTTGGGTTATGAGGAAATTGTCATTAGTTGGCTTCAAGTTTCCTTTCAAGTTAGCCCTCTTACTTCTACCTCTTGAGAGGATAACATGTTATATTGTAATAAGGAAGAAGGATCTTGAGACCATGATGCTTTTACATAATCAACTTGCTAGCATACATGACGATATGTCTACTTTATTTGAATTATTGATGTTCTTATAAGAGATTTGTCTCCCTAAAGAAAATGATATGGATGTAGTTAAGGCTATAGGATAAATTGTTAAAAACAAGCATTCCCCACATATGATGGACCAAGTTTCCCTACATCTTTTCCAACTCCTAAGTTTTAACCATTATTCCTTGTCTCATAATTTATAAATGAATTTCCAACTAATTTTCCCCTAATCATCCTTTGCATTTATCTTCATCCCTTTCATTTCTATCACCATGTTCATTCATCTCACATCCCTCATATTGCTCAACCTCTTCTAGCCTTGTGCATAATCATGCCTTCTATTTTTATACTTATATTTAACCATACCTAACCATGTGTTTCAATCCATATACAAACCCCATTTAACCACTCATATTCCCAAGTTGATTACATTCACTTTTGATAATATTGTTTCTTCTACTCCCCTTTTGACCACTTATATTATTATTTCTTTTGCATCACCAACATTTTCCACCTATTGGGCACTATCATGAATGAATTTTCATGTCTATGAATTGTAAAAGTCTCCTAAAAAAGGTCTACCAAGTGATTTACTACTAAATGCCCCTAAAAGTTTCTATTTAAGATCTTAGTGAATCCTATTCGAGTGCATATTTTTTGTAGTGAATCAATTTTATTTTTTTAAATGTATATATGGAAAAATTGTACACTCTAGTAGACAATATTATTTTTCCTTGAAAAATTGTAGAGTGTTTCAAAAAATAACAATTTATTTGTGAATTATTGACAAATGTCAATATATATAATTTTAACGGTGAAGTTATTATGATAGTAAAAGATATAAATTAATTTATTTGGTGAATTATCAACTCAAGTCATCTATATTTTATATTGTTTAAGGAGTAACGACCGATGGCTTGTATTATGCAAGATAATTCAAGCATGCTTGTATTTGAGGATGAAAATTATGAAATAGGTTAACATTTGCTAGATTTTTTGACATCAACTACTCATGCCACCAATCTACTAGTAGAACCTCACCTACCACATGTTTTCATCATGATGTTACAACCTTCTTGAATCAAGGTTTGTATAGAACATATACATCATCTTATTAAAATGGTTGATGGTTGATGTTCTATTCCAAGAGATAAATTAGACATGCACACTTTTAATGAAATAAGCCAAAATAAACAATTAGTCGTTTGATTTATGCAAATTGATTTTAATCAAGCCTACAAGTAGTTTTATTTCATTAGCGAATAAGTAATTACAATAGGGTTCCATGCAACTACTTAGCTATATTTTCTTAACAATGATTGCTTAAATATTTTAGGAGATTTTTGGTTAATGGTCACATATTTTTTATTTTTTATTTTGTTATTTGTAATTTGCATTTTATTTTAATGTGAATATGCAATAAATATTTTTATCTAATTCTTAAACTATAGTTGCTCACCATTTTAAGAGAATATTCTATATTATACATCAAGGTTTTAAAAAATCACGAGACCACTGAAGTTAAATTCTATATATAAACATATTTTTTTCTAAACATCCCTTGTTTGAGTTTTCTTTATTAAACGTGGTTGTGAGGGACCACACCCTTTTCATTGATTCAACAAAAAGGATTACATATGATGCCCCTTTATGGATTTCTTTGACAAATCTTTAAACTTCTCATGTATAAAATGAAGCCCAAAGCACAAAATGACTTTGATAATGTTGCCTTGAAACACAACAGACTTTATAGCTACTACCTATAGCCTAGACATGACAACCCTACCATAACCCTATATAATTTGATTATCCACTTAAAGCAAAAACAATAGACATGCCCCAAAAATCCCCTACTTACTCACCATCCCTATCTTCAATCGCCACTACCGCTAGCAGATTCACCAAAGCAAAGACCAATCGACCATGCCATTAGAGTTCTCCCCTACAAGGGTTTTGAGGAAATTGATGTTGAGACAAGCATGATGGTGACGTTGGCTCACATTCATCCCTAGCCCCTAAATGACAAATAACAGCCAAGTTGCATTATGTGGTTTTGCAATCCACAGCTAAGGCCCACCTCTAGGCACTAGGCCAACCCCAAGCAAGGCATAATGCATAATCTCTTTCATGCCCCAACGCTAGTGTAGCCACACTAGACATTACATTACCTTCTTCACTATCCTTGTTTCTTCCCCCAAGCACCCAACAATATTACAATGAACATAGAAGCTACATTTGTATTCACTCAATAACGCATTGCCTCATTCATATAGACATCACCTAAAACTAGCCTTAACACATACATCACCACCCCAAAATTTGTCTTAAATACCACCATCAACCTCCACTCTAATATCTCTCCCAGAAAGGCCATTTGCCTTTTCTTGGCCTTTAAGCACACTGTAGTATCCATTTTGGCTATGCGAATTATCAAAATATTATGTTGGAAAGTGTCATCCATCACCTCCTATAAAGCCAAGTTGCAATTATTTCCAAATGAGTTTGAGTACCTCCACACTCTTGCCTTAATCTTTCATTATTTACAGTCATCCTTTTGCATTTAATTGCCTACGATTTACGCTTTCCAACACATAGCGTTGCAGAACACGCGCCAAGCCTCTCTCAAATCTAACATGACTTCACTAGGATCCATATCAACAACCACCTTTTGCGGCCTTGTTTTCCACCTCATTACCTTCCCTATACCCATGGGATAGTTTGAAATCATTTAAGCTTTTTAACAACTATACGATCTACCACAACCACTTAATTCAATTCCCAATTTGGGGAATGCTTTTTTAAATAGTATTAATAATGTTTTGGGAGTCCCCTTCTAAATGAATATTTTTTAAATTCAAAACTTTCTCCATATCAAAACCTAATAAATCCACTCAAAATTGTCTCTGCTGCCACAAATAAAAAATTTCCATCTCATCTTTTTATAATGCACCCAGCTCTAGCTTCTCCAAGGTTCCAACACGAAGCCCCATCAAAATTTATCTTAATCCACCTTTCCTCCAGAGGAGACCATTTGATGTCTCTTTCTTGGATGAGAAATCAAATTAACCCGTTGAACCCCATAAGCAAGGCCCTTGTTTGAGTTTCTTAATTGGTTAATAAAACTTTAATTGTTTTTGTTTTTATAGTAAATTTTGAGAAGTTGAATATAAATACTATGACAATTAATGTAAATTTTGTTCAATAATTTTTTTAAAATACCATTTTTTAAGCCACATGCACATTGCACTACATTACTACAAACACTTTGCTTTTATTTACATGTTCTAATTTTAAAAAATCTATTCCATTGCTTTAATACTTAATAAGAACTTTTTCACACATTCTTAATTGTAATTCACAACTAACTTATTTACTGATTATATTTTGGATATTTCTTCCAACATATAATTTGACATGATGTCAAAAAATCTACAACCAAAGAAATGTGTCTCGTACATACAATTAAACTCAATATGTGGATAGCATTAATGCTAGTAAACTAGGATAAGGTGGAATAATTCAATTCAAAGTCGAAAGCACTACAATTTGCAATTCACACTTCAATTTTCAATCTTCAAAAGATACATATAGAAGGGTGTTCTCAAGTGATTACACTTGACTTAAGAAAATGGAATTTTACAAATAAGAGAATTAATAATATATTACATGAGGCTTGGGATGTTTTGGAATGATTCTTAAATGTTACTAGATCTCACATTGCTCTAGGGAAGGGAATAAATTAGTAGATTTTAATTCTAATGTTGGGATTTGATGAAGATTGTGAATTAATAATTATTGACAATAGAAAGTGGTGGTCAAGGTTTGAGGAATCTTGGAATGATCACAAAATTTACGAGTTATTCAATTTTTTAACAACCGAGTCTTGTAGGAGTTAATGGTGACTCCTCAACACCTCAAGAACAATTGCTAGATCAAAATATCTTTTTCAAGAGAGAAAATGGCAAGAAAGCTTGCTTCAATAATGCAAGATTGAATATGATTAAATATTGGTTTAATATATGTGTAAATGAGGGGCCTTTCTTATAAAGGCAATATGAGAGATAGGATTGGACAAGATCATGACAAGTGTCTTAATCCTTTAACATGAGACAACTAACTCATAACTACCTAGGGTAAGATAAAATCTAGATATGACAACTAAGACTTCTAGAAGGAATCTTATAATCCTAAGTAAACTTAACATGTGAATGTCCCCTAATTCCCTAGTGAGTGAATTTACTAGAGACAAGACATTTACTCACACCAACACCCCCCCCCCCCCTTAAGTGCAACTTAAGGAGAAGATTATTATGCACACTATACAAAGATTAAGTTAGAGATGGGTCTTGACTATGAGGCCATGTTAGGTACCCATTTACAATGAAAATACAATCAATCTCTCACAAATGGACAAAAGGAAAAAATCGAGTGGGACAAAACTCCTCTCCAAAACAGAGAAAATAAACAAACAAGATGATGTATGGAGGACTCAATGATACCCCCAAGGACTACATCCATCATGTAAATATAATCAGTGACCCCCAATAAGAGGGAAAAAGAGAGACAATATAGCCCCCACACAATGTGTAATCACCTGCAAATATGGTAAGTGTCTGAAGATAAAGCATAATCCAATGTCGACAAATAATATTTCTCCCCTTGGGAAGGAGATACACCAATAAAAATTGCAGGAATGCTTCCCATTTTGGATAGGAATTGGTAGGAAGTGGAATCCATATGTATTGTGTAGATTGTGTCTCTAAAAGTGCGTATGTTGCCAAGTTCTTGGACAATGATGATGATGCCACAATCCAATCAGATACATGCCCAATCACAAAAAATTGTGACAAACCAGGAACAAGTGGAAATTGGTCTTGAACTAACTCCAAAGATAAATATGAAGTGAAAATAGTAGATCCATGAATATCATCAAATAGGAGAGTTAAACCCTCAAACTGGTCTTCCAAATTTGAAATGTGAGACTCCACAAACAAAGATGCAATGTCTAATAAGTAAGAATCACAATCAAGAAGAAAAATAGATACACATTGCAATGAATCATTGGAATTGCTCAATGAATCATCAATAGAAGATGAGTGTGTGAGAAGTAGGAGTTACAGGAGAAGTCTCTGGATCATCAAGACACTCAAGTTTTGCATCATATTCAAACTCCTCTAAGGTGTCATCATCATAGGGTATATTTTCAACATCGTCTTATAATGGATGCTTATGTGGATCTCCAAAAATCTCCCAAACTTTGGTCCAAACTATGTGTGGGCACAAGATCCCTGAAATCTTATGGTAGGTCTCATTGAAGATGCTTGCATTGAAACTAGGACTAATCAATCCTATGATATCATCATTCTTATAACCCTAAACATGTTTCCTATGTGTTGTTTTTGGTTCAAGAATTAGTCCATGATGAGGAGGCAAAATATTTAGCCACCTACAATGTGTTATGATGCCTTTTTTCCATGACTCATAATTTTCCTTAGTTAGAACTATTATAGAAGGATGAGTTGCATAACCCATGATTACAATGATGATACACTTCTCAAATGATACAATACGAGATCAATACATACAATATAGTTGAAATAAAGTATAATGATCAAAACAACACCCTTCCAACAACAAAAATATCTAAGTATCCTCCAATATACCCATCGAGAAAAAACTTAAATCACAAAATACCTAGGATAGAAATAGGAAAAAGTGCATGGATGGTTGGATAGAGGTCCTCAATACCTTTCTAGTGCCACAAGAATCACAAAAAATTAGAGATTCGAGCAAAGAGTTATGAGCTTAGGAGCTAAAATTCAAGATCTAACTTCAATTAGCAAAAACTACCACCAAGTAGAACTTTTTTGAAAAATCACCTAGGGCACTAGAAAATTCGTAGAACCGGCTTTCCAACAATATTTTTCCACCTGGGGTGAAATTTATAGCAAAATGAAAAAAGGCCTATTTTAGGCACTTTGGGGAAAAATCAAGCAATTTCAAGGCTATACTGGTGCAAATTTTTGGCCCTTGTTGGCTGGATCTTGGTCATTCATATGATTGCAGGTTTAAAAAAAATTAAAAAACACCGTTGAAGTGGCAGTGTTGCACAAACGGGGGTAGAGCCCCGATGGCTACTCCCACACACCATTGGTGGGCTAGCCCCACAACTTAAGTCGTGATCAGGGGCTTGAAACTACCCGGGAAAACCAAAACACCATCAGGTTAATGTTTGCAAATTTTCAAAACACCTTTTTTTAATAATAAGTACACTATGCAAAAATATTTTGACTCCAAAACTTTTAAACCCCATAAATTATAAAAATATTGCTTGAAACAATTAGAAATATTTGCTCCAATTTTTACAAATATTTGGCAAAAACTATATAAAATTGCATAAAACTATTAATTTTTTATTTTTTGTAAATATTAAAATCGTATCACCTGGGGGGTCGTACAACCTACCTAGTCAAAAAAAAAATTGCCCTAAAAATAATTTTTTTGAATATAGTTGAATTTTATATCAAAATTCATCTCTCAAGCCTCTTGATCACAATGGCAAGGTAAATTTGGGCTCAAAGTGCCTTGAAATTTCAGCTACCTCTAGATCTGTAACTAAAATCCTCAAATTGAAAACCTCATTGATCTGGTAAAACATAATCAAAATTGACAAAACAAAAGGAAAACCTAACTTTATTTGATACCCTTGATTTAATCGTGATGTCCTTGAAACCCCAACATGCACCTAACAAAATCTTCAAGCCAACACACTACGCACAGATCTAAGAAAGAATATGCAACATTGGAGCTCTAATACCACATAGGAGTTAATGGTGACTCCTCAACACCCCAGGAACAGTTGCTAGACCAAAATATCTTTCTCAAGAGAGAAAATGGAAAGAAAGCTTGCTTCAACAATGCAAGAAGTATATGATTGAATATTGGATGAGAAGCATTTCTTATAAAGGCAGGGTGAGATATAGGATTATACAAGACCATGACAAGTGTCTTAATCCTATAACATGAGACAACTAACTCATAGCCACCTAGGATAAGATAAAGTCTAAATATGAAAATTAAGACTTATAGAAGGAATATTATAATCCTAAGTAAACTTAACATCTAAATATGTCCCCTAATTCCGTAGTAAGTGAATTAACTAGGTACAAAACATTTATTCACACCAACAAGTGTCACTTGTTATTAAGGTGGCTCTTATTTTGCAAGGATTGCTTCTAGAATTAATGTTAAAGTTCATATTTAAACAAGTATTTTGGTTTCATCAATTCAAATTAGTTGTCTTATTTTGTGATGTGTAGGGCAACCCAAGCTAAGTGTGCTTCTCAAAATGATGAGCTTATGCAAATTTTTGGATAAACTAATTGTGAGACCCCTCTTTCAATGACTCATTATCATATTATATTTTGCTATCGTTATGTCTACTAAGCAGATGGTTTGATGATTAGTTGTGTTATGGGTATTACTATGATGAGAACTATTGAATTTGATTTATGTTGCATAGACATATTTGAACTTGGTATGATTAATGTTATCCTATGGTTATTGAGATATTGGATAGCTTCATTTTTTGTGGTTTGCATAAATGGATTTTGTTTTATGAGATAATAATGCTTAGAATTCATATATGGTGAGATTCATGGATTATTCATTTACAATATAACTTAGTTGATAAATGACATAAATGTGGAATGTGAATGCATTAGAATATTTGATTAGAAACATGTAGTTGATATATGTGAAATTTGTTATGTTACTTGTTGACACTTCAACTATGATTATTATATATGATAAACTAATATCTATGTATTAAGTGTTTAGGTGTACTACCAATGGGAATAGAGGTCACTTAGTAAACCTAAATTATGTTTTGTTAGTTAAACTGACCTTAGTCCATTTGGAGGGACCAAGGTCATGTGTAGTGTGGAATACGTTGTAATGTGAATATGTTTGCGTGTAATGTGAGTTTAATGTGCATTATTATGTGAATCTAATTGTTGTGTGAAAATTCATGTGTAGAAGGTTGATATCTTGAAATTTTGTTTTTGGTGATAGTCTTTTCCTAGTAAGTTTAAGGGGGTTATAAGTGAGTGTATTATGTATTTTCTATCAAATTTAGACACTTGAGTGTTAGTACTATGGGTAAGAGGTAATTTGGAGTTTATAAATTGTTTTGAAACTATTTCCTAACCTCCTAAAATTACCATTTTTAAATGGTAACAAAATTTGGAGGTAGTTTGGATGAGGTCGGGGGAGGTGGTATTATCTCATCCTATCCCCAAAAATGGTTTTGGGATGGTTAAGAGAGGATAATATCCTTCGTGACTCATCAAGGGGTGAGTACACATGGAGACTTGTGGGTAAGGGAATTTTCCAAGTGAAGACACTTGAAGATTTCCTAAAGAGTTAGGTATCTCTAAAGGAGAGTCTTTAGGGTTTCAATGAGATCTAATGTGGATATGACACTTGTCATATCCATATCCACATCCAGTGGACTGAAAGTAAACTTCTTCCCCTCTTTCACTATGTAGGTATTTTCTTCTTCATTATGCACAACTTTTTGGTCAAATCCCCATGGTTGACCCAATAAGAGATGATAGGAGTCCATGGGAATCATATCATGTATGCAACTTCACCTTTGTAATTAACAATATGAAAATTTACTAAATATTATTCACTTATCAAAATTTGATGACCTCTTTGTAGCCATGAAACTTTGTATGGATTGGGGTGCTTTGTCCTCTTCAAGTTCAACCTTTCTACCATCTCTTGTGCCACCAAATTATCTATGTTATTACCATCCACAATTAATTTGTAGCACTTTCCTCTTGATTTGCAAATGGTTCTAAACAAGCTCCTTCTTTGGGTAGGTTCTTTTTATTCCTTTTTCGGCTTCCAAAGTACTCTTTTTATAATTATATTCTCTCCTTGCTCTGGTCTCGCATTCTCTTCCTCTTCCTCTTCTTCTACCTTTGTAGTATAATTTCTTCCAGTGTTAGTATTTTCACCTCCTTATTGTATCAATGGGCATTCAAAGGCTCTATAACCAACTTCTCCACAACTGAAGCATATTCCTGAAAACCCTCTTCCTCTTCTAGAATGTCATCTTCCTCTTGACGATTCACCCCTTTCTCTTAATAAATATCCTCTTCCCCTTGTACTTGGGTTGTAATTTCCTTGTGACCAACTTTATTCTCCTTCTTTAAATGTTAGCTTCCCTCTTCAAGTGTTTGTTCATCTTCTACCTCTTGAAGATTTTCCTCTACCTTTGAAGTTACCTTGTTTCTTCTTTGATAATTTTTTTTCTACTTTGAGAGAATATTTGTAGGCTTCTTCTATTGTCCTCAACATAACCAAGCTAAGTTCATCTTGAATTGAAATATGTAGACCATTTGCATACCTTGCCACCTTCTCTTCGTCATCTTCAACATGTCTAGCCCATATGTTAATCCTGTAAAAATCTTTAGTGCACTCCATGACACTTGACTCTTTTTGCCTCAAATTTTGCAACTTCTTCAACAAATTTATATGAAAACCAGTAGGAAAAAAACTTAGCTTTCAACATAGTTATCATTTTATCCCATGAGTTTACCTTATGTTTACCTCTTCTTTGTTTATCAATTTGTTGTTGATGCCACCCCAAGAGATGCATGTCCTTTCAACTTTGTGCAGGCATATCTTACCTTCTTTTGATCTTCTATGGATTCCAAATCAATGTGAGATGGGGTTACATAACTTCTAGCCTAGAATAGTGACAACTAAACACCTCTAGACTACAAAACCACATCAACAAGAGAATACAAACAATGAGAAATTAAAATGAAAGCAAGCATAAGTAAACACTCCCCATTGTAGTTGCTTCACTTCCCTTTCTCTCCTTCTTCTTCTTATGCCAATATTGCCCTTAGGTTTGTTGTTGAAGTTGTGCAAATACCTGCAAATAGTAAGCAAGAAAGTTGGAGAAAATTAGTTGTTAAGGTGAAAATGGAGGAGGAAGGTTGCTTTTATAGACAACCTTTCGAATGGACGCCTGAGATTAATCCTCTAGAAAGATTCCAAGATCAATGGTGGAGGATGCATAAAAGGGAGGTTATAGAATGGATGGTCAAGATTAAACTTCTAGAAAGATGCCAAGATCAATGGTTCAAAATTGATGCACCAAGAATATGCTATTCTTGGAGGAATCATGACAGATAGACATGCAAGCTATGACAAACATGCAAGCTATGACATGAAATAATGACAGGGTATCTTTGACCAAAATGGAGGGATAAATAATTCATTTTAAATAATTTATTTGAAAATGGAGGAAAATGGAGAAAGGGGACAAGTGGCAAATAAATAATTTATTCAAATTATTTATTTGGAGGAAATAAAAGATGGAGCATTTAATTGAATTTATTCAATTTAATTAAATGTGAGGATGGAAATTGGAGAGGAATTAAATAATTTCAACAATTATTTAATCATGGAAGAATAAAGGGTCAAATAATAATTATTATCTAACTATAGAGAAATAATTAAATAAATGATGATTTATTTAATTATAGAAGAAAGGGGTATTAGCAACACAATTAAATTATTTAATCGATTATAATAAAGATAGAAAGTGAATTAATTAAATAATTAAAAATTATTTAATTAATAGAGGAATATGATCAACATAATTAAATAATTAAAATTATTTAATTATTAGAGGATGAGACCAAGAAAAATGACGCTCATAGACTTAGGACATTTTTTAGTGTCTACATTTTCCCCTCTTTGACATAATGCATTCATCGCGTTGTGTCAAATAAATTTAATTCTAAAATATGCCCCCAGGAAAGATGACCAGGAGGGTTGTGATATGCCCCCTCAAGAGGATAGGTGGGTTCAAAGAACACAAATGTGCTCTCAAAATGGATGATAAGACTAGAGGTTGTTTATAGACAACTTTCAAATGGGCGACTAAGATTAATCCTCTAGAAGAAATCCAAGATCAATGGTGGAGGATGCATGAAAGGGAGGTACATAATGGATGTTCAAGATTAAACTTCTAGAAAGATGCAAGATCAATGGTCCATAATTGATGCACCAAGAATATGCTATTCTTGGAGAAATCATGACAGACATGCAGGCTATGACATGAAATAATTATAGGGTATCTTTGACCAAAATGGAGGGATAAATTATTTATTTTAAAATGGAAGAAAATGGAGAAAGGGGACAAGTGGTAAATAAATAATTTATTCAAATTATTTATTTGGAGGAAATAAAAGATGGAGCATTTAATTAAATTTATTCAATTTAATTAAATGTGAGGATGGAAATTGGAGAGGGATTAAATAATTTCAACAATTATTTAATCATGGAAGAATAAAGGGTCAAATAATAATTATTACTTATTGTAGAGAAATAATTAAATAAATGAATAATTAAATAAATGATGATTTATTTAATTATGAAAGAAATGAGGTACATTAGTGACATAATTAAATTATTAAATACGTCCGGGATAAAATAAAGATTGGAAAGTGAATCAATTAAATAATTAAAATTATTTAATTAATGAGAGGAATATGATAAAGTATAATTGAATAATTAAAATTATTCAATTATTGAAGGGTGAAGAACAAGAAAAATGATGCTCGCAAACTTAGAATATTTTTTAGTGTCTACATTTTGCCCCTCTTTGACATAATGCAGTTTATCGCATTGTGTCAAAGAAATTCAATTCTGAAATATGCCCCAGTGAAAGTGGGGTGAGGAAAGATGACTAGGAGGGTTGTGGTATGCCCCCTCGAGAGGAAAAGGGGGTTCAAAGAACACGAATGTGCTCTCGAAATGGATGATAATACTAGAGGATGAAGGATAGAAGAAATGTTAGCATGGAAGGGGATGGATGTTAGCGTGAAAGAGAAGGGAGGATGAAGATTGAAAGTTAGACAAGAAATGATAAGGGAACCAACTTTCATGCTTACATTTTTATATTTATCATCATTTCACATCAAAAATGTCACAAATGGTCCACAAACACCATGGTATGACACAAACCAAGGTGTGCAAGGTGACCATTTGGGAGAGACAAGCAATCAAAAAGACAAGAAATGCCCCAACTCATACTAAGGACCAAATTGTCCCAGTCTTTTTGCCAAGACAAACCATAGACATCAAACAAAGAAAAGAGGCCATCATCCATCATTGTCCCTCTAAATCTGTTGATAGGACATCCTCGAGAAGACTAGTAACATAACCCAAAATCAATCAAGATGATAAGACAATTCTAGACCAATAAATTGTTTGCTAGCAGTAATGATAGGATTGTTTGATTGATTGATTAAGTTGACCAAGATTGACTGAATTGATTGACAAAGATTGATAAAGTGATTTGATTGACCATGCCTAGCCTCAGGAAGGGCACATCCTGATGAAGGCAAGATTGGTTGACCAAGCTAATAAGATTGATTGATAAAGATGACAAATTGATTTGATCGATAGGTTGACAAAGATTGTTTGGCAAGTTGACAAATTGATTTGATTGATTGTACCTAGTTTTAGGAAGGACGGATCCTGATTAAGACAAGATTGATTGACCATGTTGACAAGATTGGTTGGGATTTGATGA
>VDFB02075321.1:149871611-149884044 GCA_007258455.2 Sequoia sempervirens
AAGGATTCATCTAGGACAAACTAAAAATGATATTGTGACTTCACCAAAGCATGGAGAGGATCTTGAAGATGGAGAGTCTTTAATGTTATGAAGGATTTTGTTAAATCCTAGCAAGGAGAAACCAGAACCAATTAAGGAATTTATTCTAAAAAAGGTGTAAGGTGGGTGGTAAATGTCAAATCATTGTGGACAACGATAGCACAAATAACATTGTACTCAAAGAAATGGTAGACAAGCTGAAATTAAAATGAATCAAACATCCCAACCCATACCGAGTTTCTTGGTTGCAAAAGGAACATCATTAGGTGGTGAATGAGCAATGTTTGGTGAGTTTTCAAATTAGCAACTATAGGGATGAAATTATGTGCAATGTGATGCCAATGGATTTATGCCATATCCTTTTGGGAATGCCTTGGTAATTTGATAGGAAATTTGTTCATGACAAGAGGACAAACACCTACCGAATAAAGAAAGATGAAAGAGAGTACACTTTAAATCCATTGAAGGATATATAGTAGGAAGTGGAGAACAACTCCAAGGTTTGTCTTGTTTTCAGATTTTTTTGAAAGACTTGAAGAGAGAGGAACACTTTTGCAATCATTCTAAAGCTTGCAGCAATTAGGACAACAAAGGAAAATAAAGAGATACCAGTTGAAGTTCAATTTTTTTTAGAAGAATATGTTGATATATTGATGAAGGAGTTGCACGATGGTGCCACCAATGAGGAGCTAATTCATTGCATGTATTTGATTTCCAATGCAAGTTTTCCAAACAAGGCACCTCATATAATGATGCCTATGGAGAATGAGGAAATAAAAAGGCAGTGTTGGCACCCAAAAAGGATGGGGAATGGTAGATGTATACAAATTCTAGAGACAAATAAAATAACTATCAAATACATGTTCTCATTGCCACACATGGATCGTATGATGGATTATTTGAGTGGAGCTAAGTACTTCATAAAAATAGATTTGAAGAGTGGGTACCATCAAATAAGAATAAGAGAGGGTGATGAATGGGAAAGCGTATTCAAAACAAAGGATGGGTTATACAAATGCCTGGTGATATTGTTTAGATTAACAAACACTCCAAGAACTTTCATGATATTGATGAATGAAGTCTTGAAGCCATATCTTGATAAGTTTGTTATTGTGTATTTAGATAATATTTTATTTAGTAAAACAAAAGAACATTTGCAGTATGTTAGAGAAATTTTGTAAAGGTTGAAAAAGGAGAAGTTATTGGTGAATTTGAAAAAGTGTAGCTTCATAAAAGAAGAGTTAGTGTATTTGGGGTTTGTTGTTTTTGGAAATGGGTTAAAAATGGATCAGAAAAAAGTTAAAATAATTATGGATTGACCTTCACCAAGGAGTATGTTTGAAGCAAGGAGCTTCCATAGATTAGCGAGCTTCTATAGGAAGTTCATTTGAAATTCTAGTGGGATTTTTGTACCGATTATGGAAACCGTGAAAAGTAATAGAAAATAATTTATTTGGACAAGTGAAACAAAGAGAAGTTTTAATGTATTGAAGTCAAAAGTGACAGAGTAGCTCGTGTTAGCACTTCCAGATTTTGGAAAAGTCTTCCAAGTTGATTGTGATGCAAGTTAGATAGGGATAGGGGGAGTTTTAAGTCAATAAGGCAAACCAATAACTTACTTTAACGGGTAGTTAAATGAAACAAAAAGAAAATATTTCGTGTATGATCGAGTTCTATAAAATTGTATAAGCACTCAGAAATGGAGACATCATTTCTTGTCGAGGGAGTTCATGTTTGACATTGATCATCATGCATTATAATTCATAAAAAATAAAGTTAAATTAAATTAAAAAAATGTGAAGTGGGTTGAATTTCTTCAAAGTTATTCATTTGTTTTGAGACATAGAAGTGGAAAATCAAATTGAGTGGTTGATGCATTAAATAGGAGATGTTTGTTGTTGAATGAGATGAGAATAAATGTTGTTGGTTTCGACTCTACGTGGGAGTTGTATGAGGAAGATGTTGATTTCAAAGAGGCATGGAAAATGTGTAAAAATTCGATGGATAAGGATAGAACTCTATGGTTGGAGTATTTTATTCAAGCCAGTTTGTTATTCAAGGGGAAGAGATAGTGTGTACCTCATGGGTCAATGAGGGAGAATTTGATAAGGGAAAAATATGGTGGAGACCTTTGAGTGGTCATTTTGGAGTGGAAAAAAGTTTGGCATAGTTGAATGAGAGTTATTATTGGTTGAGGATGAGTGCAGATGTAAAGAATTTGGTACAAGGTTCTAGATTTTGTTAGTATGCGAAGGGAATGAGACAAAATACAGGGTTGTATCAACCATTACCAATACTAGAGAGACCATGGGAACACATCTGTATGGACTTTGTTTTGGGATTACCACAAACACAAAGAGGTAATGATTCTATTTTTATTGTGGTGGATAGATCTTCTAAGATGTCTCATTTTATACCATGTCAAAAGTGTAGTGATGCTTCCCACATAACTACTATATTTTTCAAAGAAGTAGTTTGATTGCATGGATTTCCGAAAAGTATTATCCAAGATGAAGACACCAAATTTGTTTGTCATTTTTTGTGCACTTTGTGGAAGAAGATGAGAACATAATTAGGATTTAGTTCATCCTACCATCCACAAATTGATGGTCAAACTAAAGTTATGCATAAAACTTTGGGAAATTCGTTGAGGTGTTTAGAAGGTGACAAACCAAACCAGTGGGATTTAACATTGGAACAAGTATAATTTGCATACAATAACTCAAAAAATTAGAGTGTGGGAAAGATTCCATTTCAAATTGTGTATGGGTACATCCCCAAGGGTGTTGATATGTTGAGGGAGTGCAGATTTGGGTAGAAAAGTGTGTAGCAGAGGATTTTTCCATATATATCCATGATTTGCACAAGGAAGTGAAGGAGAAATTTGAGAAGAGTGCCATTAAATACAAAGATTATGTTGATGTGCATAGGAGAGAGCAATATTTTCCTATTGGTGAGTTAGCAATGACCCTATTATGGAAGGAGAGGTTCCCATAAGGAACGTATAACAAACTAAAGTGGAAGAAAATAGGCCCATGGAATATTTTGCAAAATTTCTCATCAAATACATATGAAATTGATCTTCCAATAAGTATGGATATTTCCCCAATATTTAATTTTGTTGATTTATATAAGAACTATGAAGGAGAAACAAGTGGACAGGGGAATATACAATCAGATTTGTGAATATTATGTGTAGTATGTTATGTGTTGTCTAAGATTTTTTGATTAATTTTGATACTTTGGAAGTCCCAGTAGAAAGTAGCAATAAGACGAGGGACCTGGTATAAAAGGAAGGAGAAACAGTCAAAGAATTTATGACAAAATTCAAGGTCTCTTGCAAATTGGAGGAACCATTGATAGAGAAGCAAAAATAAGAATGGTTCATCTCCATTTTAAATATGGATATTAGGGCATCCCTAGATGGAATATTCTTCAATGCATACTCTGACATGATAACCTTGGCTTGTTGCATAGAGGCACAAACATGGAGATGCGCAGACAAGGAGAAAGAAAATGTTGAATAAAAAAAAATTATATTGGAGATGGAGACAACTAAAAGATTAAATAGGAAATAATGGCCAAGAAGGGATAACAATAAAAACAAACAAAATGTCTGGTGCTCATATTGTCACAAGAGGTAACATTATAAATGGTTTCCCCTAAGATGCATAGAGAGAAAAGAGCCATTGCACTAAAAGTAGATTGCCAGATAATTTTGTGGAAGATCCAATTAGTATTTGCAACTTACGTGGAGAATGGGATGACCATGAGACAAATGATTTTCCCTCGTGAAGGTTTAGAATAAAATACAAAGATGGGCATGAGCCTCAATGGCCCATGCACACTCACAGATCACGACATAGAAATAGATCAAATTATACATATATTAAAGGAATTGTGGAGCATGCTTATATACACAAGATAATGGAGTATAGAGTACCCACATGGAGAAGCTGGAGGAATTCTAATGTATTGCCACAAAAAAACATCACACAATCACAATAAGGATTACAAATCCTTCAAAACTATAGAGGATAAGAGGATTCTCGACAAAGGAGACTATAGGAGAGAGGATGCTAACTACTACAAATGCAACATATAAGGCCACTACTCAACGAAGTGTTGATTTGATAAGAAGAAGAATTGTGCTTTATATGGCAACCCAAATCATGGCTTGTTTAATTAGGACAAAGAATATCACTAATTTTAGAATGCACTTCCATAATCCAAAAGTGAGGAGTTGTAGGGGTCTAATGCACCCAAAGGTGCTAGAGTTATGAGGAAAATGCAAAACAAACATTTCAAGGATCTAGGAGGTGCCATATGGAAGAAATCAATCAATCAAACAAAATAAGAATATAGCAAAAGAAAAGGATAGAACATATATAAGAAAGAAAAGTAAAATTATGATAGTGACTAGATAAAAGGGACCAATATCATAAAAGAACAAGCGTGTCATCAAAATAGAAGATAGAAGAGGGATGGTGAAGAAGAGAGGAAGAAATTTATTCCTCGATAAACACCTACATGACCATATTGTGGATACATCTAGATAGATCATAAATTGAGAGCAACATAAGGAAAGTATTTTTTTTCTCAAAAGAAGTGATTGCTTTCAAACAATTGAAAACACTAGTACAATAAAATAATTTATAGAGAAAATAAAAAATTATGCAAATACTAGAACAAGTAGAAGAATACAAGACCACAAGTCTAAAGATTATCTAAGATAGATCAAGAATGAAAAAATAGACCATTGATGATCTTTGTGCATATTAACCATAAGAAAATTAAGTAGATAATGGTTGATTTGGGATAAAAAATTAACATGACGCCAAAGAGGACTTTGGAAAAATTAGGGAAACCCAAATTAAGCAACACCCCATACAACATCATTTAAGTTGATGGCTCATCTATGGGAACTCTAGGGACATGGAAGAAAATAGAATTCAATATCCTTGGAGTGAAACTATTTTTTGATTCCGAGGTAGTTGCAATGAAGGAACATTTTGACACTTTCAATGCATTATTGGGATTATAATGGTTTTTGAATTCCAATGGGATAGTAGATTCAAGAAAGGAAGAATTTTCCTTTATAATATTAATAAATAGTCCATATACCTCCAAGAGTAGATGCAAACAAACCATATATAGAATTATAGTTTCTAAAGAAGATGAAGAGGAGAACACTAGGTTAATCTCCTATGTTTCCAAGTTACCTATAACTGATCTATTTGAAGAACCAAATACGAAAGGAGAAATAGACTTGGAAAGTGAATATGGAAGTACAAACGATGAAGAAGTTATAATTTATTGGCTTCAAGAAGAACCAAAATTAACATCTCAGAAGGTATATGGTTTCAAAAAGGTGTTTATGACACACATGAATCTTCAAAACATGCCACAAGTTAATTAAAAATAAGGAAATACACTACAAATCACAAAAGATGAAGCAAAAGGTACTCCTTACCTTACTTCCAAGGCACCAAGTTACCTAAACCACATTTGAAGAGGTATCTCCCATATCAAGTTACCCCAATATTTAGGAGTTGGAGAACTTAATGGGTACATAGAATACATGAAAAGAACCTTTGATAAGGAGGACTTACAGATTGCCACATTGTAGGATCCCTTAGTGTGCAATGTTGCATGTTGGTGGAAAACTCATTAGGATAACATTCCTTAGCATACACACATTCAAACTATTGATTAGAACAAGGTATTTGCAAGAAGAAGGAGAATATGACGTAATTCTAAAATACCAGGGATCAATTCCACCTAAGGACCACTTGGAAATATATATAACAACCTAGGAAGGAAGGAGATAATACGATACTAGGTTATACATACAATTGTTCATTAAATTTAATGCTAGTAGTTCAAACCCGGTACATCAGCCAAGAGATAAGAATAGAAATAGAAGACAGGGAACTCAAAAGACTTTATTCATACCTTCTCTTTTGTGATGATGGTGAAAATATTCATACACATATTGCAAATGGAAAGGAGAGATTATATTTAGGCAGGTGGAGGAAAAAAGAACATGAGATAATATAGACACAATCCCACCACTATCAAAATAAGAGTATGGAAATTGATTGGATGGATGAAGAAGGAGACTCACCTCCCAAGAAAGAGATGCTACAAACACATCAAAAAGAGGGAAAACTATACATCCAAGTGTTTGAAAGAGAGAGAAATACATACGAGTAATGACCCCAAGGATAAGTACTACAATCAACTCTTGAAGATAAGAGAGGAAAACATATCCACTATAGATAATCCTAAATTATCAAAAACTAGAAACTACTAGGATGAACAAGTGGTTATGAAGGTGATTGAAATATTGTATGAGTATGAAGATATATTTCCTCAAACATTCACTAATCTTAAGGGAATCAAATAAGAAGCAAGGGTAATATAAATCCAGTTAAAATAAGGGACCAAACCATGAAAGAAAAGATCTTATAGAATTAACCCTAATATTAAGAAAAATTTCAAGGGAGAACTAGACAAAATGCTTACAATAGAGATAATCAAACTAGTTGAAGATGTTGAAAGGATTAGTCATGGTAGTGCATAAGAATAAAATAGAGAGATAATGATTTATGGGACTCTAATAAAATTAATAAAGCTTGCATTTATGATCCATTCCCTACTCCATTCACTGAATAAATATTGGAATTAGTGGCAAGGAGAGAAATGTTTCCTTATAGATTTTAGGCTATCATCATTGAAAATCAAAGAGAAGAATCCAACCTAAGACCATTTTACCATTGAATGGGATCATTCATGTATATAGTTATGTCCTTCAAATTATAGGATATTCAAGTCTTTAGCATAATGGTAAATACTTTTAAAGATTTCATACACAATTTCCTAGAAGTATACTTGGATGATTGGATAGTGTATGGAATAATGAAGAATTATGTACAAACACTTCAAACCATGTTGGAGAGATATAAGAGTTTGAAAAAATAATTTAACATAAAGAAATATATCTTTTGTGGTACCATTTGGTACACTTTTAGGACATATCATTTGCAAATAAGGGTTAATGGTAGACCCAATGAAAGTAAAACTTATTATGACCTTTCCTGCACTAAAAACAAGACTAGAAGTAAAAATTATTGGATACATCAAGCAGCACCACAAATTCATCAGAGGTTACACAATAATATCAACACCATTGGAAGAGTTATCAAAGAATAAATCTAGCAAAAGCATCAATTGGACATAATAGTAACAACAGTCCTTTGATATGCTCAAACAAAAGATTGTTGAAGCAACGGTTTTGATATTTATGGATTGGAAAACTCCCTTCCATGTCAACATATCTGGTATAACTACTGGATCAACCATAGCAAAACCTAGGAGAAATAAGGATTATCCTGTTGCTTTTGCAAGTAGGAAACTATTAAAAGCAGAGAAAAACCATACCACAACATAAAATGAGGCTTTGACGATGGTTTATGTATTACACAAGTTTATGCATTACCTCCTATACACCATTCAATTTTATGTATTGGCCATGGACCATTAAATTACATGTTGAACATGCTAGTAATTCAAGAGAGAATATGTAGATGGTTACTACTCTTCCAAGAATTTAATTTTAACATCATTGTCAAACCAAGGAGAAATAACCAAGGATTAGACTACCTTTCTAGAATTAAAATTGGTGAAGAACTTGATGATCGAGAAGAAGATATTCCTAGCACAAACCTATTTAGGGTAATTTTGGTATCACGAGAACTCCATGATTCAGTCTCATTGCTCTCTATAAGCAAATATCCACATGACCACATGATATGTCACAAAGATAAATAAATATTATTGTGGAATTCCTTACCCTTCACATTGATTGAAGGAGTGTTATACAAGATAAGAAGAGATGACATCATTAAATGAGTAGTAAATGAGCATGAAAGGGAGGAAATACTTAGAGAAGCTCGTGAAGGAATATTCAATGGTCACAATTCATGAGATGCCACCACAAAGAAAGTAAAGTTGGTAGGACTTTGGTGGCTAATTTTGTATAAGGATGCCCCTACATCCATTATTAGCTTGGATGTTATTTGAGAAATAGACTATAGACTTTATTGGACCAATAGACCCACCAAAAAAGTTATATAAGGCCAAATTCATCATAACCAATGTAGAATATCTCACTAAATGGATAGAAGCAAAACCAACCAAGGATTATACTACAAAAACTTCCACAAATTTCTTATATGAAAACATTATCAATGGATTTGGTTACCCACTTAGTATAACAAGTGATCAAGGGAAGCATTTTGTGAATAGTCAATACAAAGTTATCAACGAATTTAATCATCACATAACCAGAGTACTCCTTGTCACCCTAAAGAAAATGAGACAAGTGAAACCCTAAAAAAAACAAGAACTACAACTAAAATGTGTGGTAGCAATATGAAAAATTGGGATATAAAATACTTGCCATGCTATGGGCATACAATATTACATACAAATGGTCCATAAAGTTTACACCCTTTGAGTTAGTGTATGGATTAGTTGTAACCTTACCCTTGAACTTCATAGTTTAAAAATTTCATACCACATTCTCTTAGGTTCACTAATGAAAAATCCCTAAAACAAAGAATTGAAGACTTGGAGAAATAGATGAAAATAGGTAATTGGTAATCTATCGCGCCAACATACAAAAAGGAAATGATAAAAAGCCTCACATGGTCAAATATTAAAAAAATCAAGCAAGATGATATGGTTCTGCTGTATGATAGTAAATTCAAGAAACAAAGAAAATTAAAGGTGAGATGGTTAGGCTCATACTACATTGATGAGATATTGCAATCAGGAGTAGTTAAACTAAGGACACTAGATTGTTCAAAACTACAGTGTTATGTTAATGAGGAAAGATTAAAACATTATCATCAAACTCTAGAATAAAATATGTATTTTTATATAATATTTTTAACATAGATGTACCATAACTCATACTAACTTTACTCACCTAAAATAGTCGTAGGAAAAGACAATAACTAGGAAAATGCAAAAATATAGGAAACAACTATTGCATTAAAAACATTTCCCACTGTTGGTAGCCTATAAATCCTTGTAGCTATACACACTATTCTTCACTTTTTCCTTTCCCAACATAATCTAAAACCACTCTGACCATAACCTTATCCGCTTTTGGTATCCACCACTCAAATCAAAAATGGTTGCACCTATACTCATAGATATTTCATAAAACCCTAACCCAGAAGTACAAAAGTTCCCCTCAAAAGAAATGGAGGTGGATCTTGAAGAGGAATTCTCTAAAATTCTCGTTGACATGATTGACACAAAAGATATCCAAAAATACATCATGCCCCTCTAATGGAGATAGACCACACAAAATTCGAAGAGATCTGAAAGATATTGTTGCAGATGGGAAAAGAAGAATACCCGCCATAATACAACAAGGTACAAGAAAAAAGGTTGGATGTATGGAGACATTTCTCAAATTTTACAAATGAGGAAGGGACGATGACTGTATCTATTTGGATTAAATTTATTGGATTAAAAATAAGCAATTCAAGTAGTAATGAGGCTATTTATGAAAAGAGAAATCTCTTTGAAGAAGGCCATAAAAACAATGAAGTCACAAAGATTACTAGAGCAATATTTGATGGTTGCAACTTAGATGTAACAAAAATTACAAATATGGTAGTAAAATATGTAAGGTGTATTACACAAATAAAGAAGAATTTTCCACAACAACATCGATTCACGTTGCATACCAGATGATAGTAAAGGGTAAGGACATTGATCTCTATAAAATTTTGTTGGAACAACTTATAGAGAACATCTACAAAGCAATCTCGTTACCAATTCAAGTATGGGACCCTCATCATTTTCCTAACATTCTATTTCCTAAATGAAGTACCAATATTTGTAAGAAAAGTTTGGGAAACCACTATATTAGTAGCTACCCAAATAAATTACCACGTCTAATATTTCAAGGATGCCACTTCCTTTGTTGCAACCTACTGGATGTTCTTTGAAACTTTGTGGCAAAAGCTACATGATAGAGAAATAATATCATACGATATGGTGCTCTTTTTGGTAGACAAATATTACAAATTGATGGAGGCCATTAAACCCCACACATCCTGGATTCCACAACTTCCATGCGAAGTTAGAAACATAGAGATAGATTCCTATGTGACAGCATTACTCATACTACCAAAAGACCCTAATTCAAAGAAATTCATAATGTATAGGGAATTCCTGGATAACCTGGGCAAAGAGAAGATTGAAGAACATATGGAGAAGAAAAAAAAGTTATGAGAAAATGGAGGATTTCAAAAGAAGAGCCAGAGGAGAAAAGGAGTTCCACTTCATGAAGATCAGGAAGATTGCAAGTAAGAGCATCTCATACTTAATCCACACAATTCAAAGATAAAAAGAGCAAGGTGAAGATGAAATCGACCACAAACCCTATACAAAATGCACAATCACTAGAAGAAGCTACTGAAGCATTCTTGCAAATGAGTGTTAAAAGAAGAAAGAAAAGACAAAAATAAAATTCCCATAAGGAGACTAAATCCTCTAGGGAAAAAGAGAAAGAAGGAAAAAAAGAGAAAGACAAGGAGGACTAACTAGAGATCCCTCTAGATGTCAATACTCTCTTCAGAGATTTATTCACACAAGGGGTCCTTGAAAAAACTATGGTAGTGTATGAAGAATTGGGGACTGCAAATAAGGTGACCATAGAAGATGCACTCATCAAATATATGGTAGCCTTTGCAAAATATTCCAAGGGATAATCGAATAGTTGCCACAAGAACTAGCCGCAACCTTCAAGCAAATAAGGGAACAAGCCATGAAATATAAATATCAACTTAAAGAGAAAGCTTTAGTAGAGATTAGTCCCTCAACCACTACGACCCAAAAATAAAAGATAACACATACTTAGGCTAGGGAGCTTTGCTCAAAGAAAAGGTGGACAAGTTGATGATGAAAAACTATGATATCATAAAACAAATTCAAGAGGAGACTATGGAAACCACTAAAACAACACTTGCAGAGGTCCAGGATGAAGAAGCAAATATATAGGAAGTTCATTCCTCTCCTTCCAATAGAACAAGTTATTTGATAGGCCAAAACTTTCCCTTCCAATCTCCCCCATCTCTAGAGAAACCTTCTTCCTCTATCACAACTTCTCCAATATAGTCAATCAAGTAATTAATGGAGAAATAAAAATAGATCCAACTAGTTGTGTTTCCCCAACTACTACAACTTCCACTAATTGGATCTCAAGTTGATATTTCTACCATCTCTCCATTACAATATTTTTAGCTTGGTGATATTTTTCATTAAACAACTAGAGATGATATTCTCAAACAACATGTGGAGAAAACATAACAATTAGAGGGACTCATAAAGGATACACAAAATAAGTTCCCACAAGTACAAGGGATACATCACAACCATTAGGGAAAAAAATTGTCTTGGTAGATGGTCTCTTAGAAGATATACAAAAGAAAGCTACCTCCCTTTGTCAAACTATCATTGCAAAGATTACAAAGGAAAAGATGGATGAAGAAAGGAAAAGATGTGTTATCGCTCACATAGTGCCATAATCAAACATTAACACACTGAAAATAGATTGAAAGTGATATTAATGCCTTGTATCAATTTTGTTTGCAGTGGCCTAATCTAACCAAAAATATCAAAGGCCAAACGAAGCACATAGAACAATGAATTCTCCAAATGGGGAATAATTATGATGCTCTACAAGACATGGATGGAAAAATAAGGGTACAAATTTGGAAATCCTTCATGTTTAGTTGCAATAGGCACACGATCAACATGAGCATATTAAGAGCTAGTTCAAGAAATTAAGAGAAATGGTAATTTTATGATTAGCCTGGACATCAAAGGCCTCATTTGTGATGCTCAGACATTGGCCCGACAAATTCATATTCCCACTACCTTATTGAAAGTACAAAAGATACTCACTTAGATTAATATTTAGAATCATCTCCTCCAGTAAGACAAAGTTCAATGGGATAACACTTTTGTCCATCTAAAGGAGATATACAAGAATATCCTTCCAACTAATTAAATCAATCTGCATGTCTTGAGGACAAGACAAGTTTTCAAAGGGGGATGATGTTGGTAGGGGTAATCAATAGATTAGAGGTCTAGAGCAATAGTAGATCTTTCCACAAACCACCACAAAGAGGATGCGAAGCTCAAGGTTGATTAGGCCTCTCAAGAAAGAATACATTTTGTAAGGGACACATACTACACCAAAGATATATGTATAGATAGGAAATAAGATGTGAGAAAAAGGAATATAGAAGAATGGAATGATGAGAATATAATGAAACATTGAATGCATCATGACATAAGAATATAT
>VDFB02075321.1:149893685-149998685 GCA_007258455.2 Sequoia sempervirens
AATTGCTTCCGATGGAGATGGCTCGTTCCCCAAGGAATGCGAACTTGAAACCCTAAAGCTTCTTGCTCAAATCAAAGTTGATCAATTCTCAAAATCAATAATCATCATAATGGCTCAAAACCCAATGCAATTGCACTATATCTCTCAAAAGTGCGATTTCCTCAATAATTGGGTTTTATTAAAATATTCAACTTTTAATTCTTTAATTTTTTCATAGTCTCAGCCAAATATTTTATAATAATTTTAATTGACAATTTGGCCCCCTCTCTGATGATGGCGACCCCCTCAAGTAGAATCACTTAAGTTATAATTTAATATTATAACTTTATATTATAATCTTCAATTAATTAATATTTAATTAATACAATTAAATATTAATATTTCTCTCGTTACTCATCCGATGACTGATCCGTCTGAAGCTGACGAACACTGAAGTGATTCTGAACGCTGCCAAGGCCATACTGCTAAAAATAGCAGGGGTCCCACGCTGCCTACCAGGAACTGCTAAAAATAGCAACTTCTGCAAGAAGTCTCCGATCGAGCCCAAACGAAAGCCTACTGATCAAACTCCGCCAACTGAAGCTGAGCCAAGCTCCAAAATGACCCTCTATCCAGTCCATTAGCCTACGAGGGTCGTATGATAGGCCAATCCTGTGCTCCGAGAGATGTCACTGAGAAGGGGACATGACATGGACCTTCTGCACACCTAAGGTCCCCACATTGTTCAGTGTCTTGAAATCACCTTGGAAGGCAATCAAGTATACCAGGTAGGAACACGTGGAACCTGTTGTTGCGTGTTTTATGACACACAAAACATTTTAGAACAAAGTGTCACAGACGCTCTATTCTCTCTTGAAAAACTACTTCCTATGCTAAGATTGCAAGTGAGATCATAGGGTAATTCCAATGTTTAAGATGAACGCGGATAGGCTCTGTGGTATGGATGTGATTTGCTGTGGGCACAAGTAAGATTTTGCAAGTCATTCGAAGAAGTGGAGACATAAACGCAGCACCATTTTGGGTTTTTTGATTTTATAAAAAAAATGAAAAAAGACTTAGGGTTTAGGGACTCTATGCTACTCCTAAGAACTCAAGAGAAGACGAGGATTAAATGAAACCAAATAAACCATACTCTGTTTCGCCACGTTCAACGACAACTACGCAGAGCAAGTGCAATCTTCTAGGAATGTGCTTGTGATTTTCACGTGATAAATAATTGCCATCAGATCGAACAACAATTATTAAAACAGAAGTTAAGCATCCACAGTAAAGCTCAGTCTAACTTTGCACATTGAGTGAAATCATCCACCCAAAGAAAGTATGAGCTCGGTTTCACTAATCTCCGTTATCAATCAATCATTCTTCTAACATACATTTTAATTCAAATCTGCTAAGCGAGAAAGAAAATATGCGACCATGCAACTATTCAACAATCAAGTACTCAAAGCACCTCATGCATTTGAACTTCATTATCAAAGTAGCTTTTTTTACAACAATCTCATAAGAACTCTCTCTTTATTTCTAACTATCTCAAATCTGCTCTAACTCTCAATCTCCTCTAATCTATCGCCTATACCTCTATCATCTAATCTTCTAATCTTCTAATTATCAGCATGAGAGAGTGAGGAGGGGGTTTATATAGTTTTTGAAATTACAAAGAACGGCCGAGATTGATCCAAGATCAATGGCCAAGATTAAATGGAACTAAACCCTAATTAGGGTTTCCAAAACCACAATCAGTTAATTGAAGAGAACACTAGACAACTGGAGTGGCATCCTTATCCACTGGTGCAGCCTCACGTTCGGCGAACCTAGGCACTATCAGGTCGACCTCCTCCATGGCGATGTCGGGCAGCACGCTGATGTTGTACTCCAGCAAATCCACGTTCTCGGCACATTCTGCAAACATAGTCGCCCATGCTGGCTCCTGCAACAAGAAAGAACTTCTGATGGCCAAGAAGTCGAACACTTTGGTGAAACCTTCTTTCATAATTGGCCTGGTGGTGGAGAAAACTTTCTGTACTTGCTCCTTCAGAATCCTCGGCCGCAAGTGTTTCTTTCGAACAATCTCCTTGTCTAGCATATCTGCAGCCATCTCATAAATTTTACTTTGAATTTCTTTTACTTGTTCCTCAACTCTACCACCATCCTGCTTCACCTTTTCGAGAACTCCTCTCCTTGAGATCAAAGCATAGTACCATCCGTTGAAGTCATAAGCTGCTCCAGCTTCGATAACCTTGTCCTCAATCAACCTTTGCTTTGAGATGCCCTTCAGTTCCCGGATGCATGGGATGATCCTACTCTGAATATCCTCAAGACTACTCCATGACTCCGCAAGATCTGCAACTCATGAAAGCATGAAGGAAGCCTGTTCATTCACTTGCGCCAACTTTTCTGCAAATATCAACGCCTCTTCTTTCCTTCCAATCATCCAGTCTTTAGCCTCCCTCGCTATTGTCAACTCTTCTTCAAAGTTTGCACTTGGTTCTTGTGAAGCATTTGGAGGTAAAGGCGCCACTTGTTCACCTTCGTTTAGTGGCTTGGTCAGGTGCTGGATCTAGTCTTTTAGGCGTTGAATTTCTTTCTTGTACTCTTTTTTCTTGGCCACTTCTTTTTCTAATCTGGCCTTGATGGTGGCCACGGAATTATCCAAGTCTTCGACTTCCTGCTCTTTTGTTGCCGGACCCATGTCGATGGTCGTGATAGCATATTCCTCAGGAGCAATCTCGTCTTGAAACTTGTCGGCTGTAGGCACTGCAATTTGCACCGTGCGATTTCCAGCTTCATCTCTCTGGATGGTAGAGAACTTCTTGGCCTTCTTCCTCGGGGCAGTTTGCTCTAATCTTGCCAGAAAATCTGTGTCATTGTCCTCCTCAGGGACTTCTACTGGCGCTTTTCTTTTCAATCTTTCCCTCAGCCATTCGAGTACTGTTGGCTGTTCAATTATGTCCTCTTGATTTTGGACGTCCTGCATGTCCTGTACTTCCTGTTCTTCCTGAATTTCTGGCATACTTTGAATTTCTTGGACCAGCTGCATATCCTGGATTTCTTGGACAGATGGGTCCTCTTGAATGCCTTTGAGGGCGGAAATCATTCCTTCCTCGGATTCTCCATCCTCGATGTCTGTGTCGTTATCCGATCCCAAGATTTCTGTGCTTGCTGGAGAGGGTTGATTATCCTCTTCTACCTGGATTGGCTCTATATTTTCAACTGGAGAAGGGGTCCTGGCATTCTCCAAAGATTCTCTATCCAAGGCGAGCATTTCTTCTATGTTCCGGGAAGTAGCTGACTGAAGAGGTTTAGACTTGTGCTTCTTCCGAGAAGGGCCTTCATCTATCTCTTTACCCTTGTCTTGTCTTGCAGTTTTATCGGCTTCCTTCCTCTTCTTTGAGTTGGCAGCATCTATTGGTCCATCTCCACGAGATGCACTGACGTTTGAAGAACATGACTCGGTATCACCCATCAACTCATAGGTAAATTGCACATTTCTCTGTTTTAGGACCTCCACCTGCCGATCTATCCACCACTGAGAGTACTTGAAAACAGGGCGCATCAAAGTGGCTAGATCACCCATCTCAGACTCGAACCATTTTATCGGTGGAAGCGGCTCATTTTCCTTGAAGCCTGGCTGCACGTATATTCCATCATCTTCCAGTTGGTCAGGTATTTTGAAGAGCTCTGTCGCCCTTATCATGCTTAATGGCAACCTTGACCATAACCTTCTCCTTACATCATATTCATCTGCTGCGTTGGCCCAAAAGTCCTCTAGGTCAACTCGATGTTTGTATCTTTCTCCGTCTGCTGTTTTGATGTGATGGAGCGGGTCAAAGTTGTTCCTGGATTTGTATGAAATGAATGGATATTGCTGAATCTCCAGTCGAGCAACCTTTGCTGCTTGTGCTGTCAGGCATGACTCCTCCATGTTGCCGATGAAAAAGGGGAAGGTGATAGCAGCTTTCTACTTAGGCCTTTGGATATTCTGATACGTTTCTAATTGTCTTAGCACTTCCAACAATACCATCCTGTTAGTTGGATAGACAGGCAGCCTATAAGGATTTCCGGAAAATCCTTGTATTCTGATATAAGTGAATTTAGGATACTGAATGAACCAGAATCCATACCGACTAATTAGGCTCTTGGCTTCATGCGAGAGCCTTTGGTGCGTTCCGCCTTGAAGAAGCCTGGTGATATACATTAAGAAGGCATCATGAGCTCTCCGGAAGTGAGACTTCTCTTTCAGCTGCAGCTGTGGATAGCAATCATAGACTTTGAATTTCCCCTCGCCGTTGCCGACCACGCCTTTGCATGTCAAACCAGGATACTTATAGTATCTTGCAAGTGAATATACAAGATATGAGCTCATGTGAAAAATTTTGGTCTGCTCAAAGTTGACCAACTGTTCGTGCAAGTTGTCACTAATCATCCTGGATCAATTGAACATCTTGACTCCAGTGATTATCTCATCAATAAAATAGTACATCCAATCTTCGAAAGGAGCACCGTGGGCACTGCCTACTATTCTATTTAGCAGCAAAACAATATCACCATATTCCTCTTTGAAGTGGGTTCTGATCAATTTTTTCGGCATCTTGCTTGCAGTAGGCTTTGGTTTTAATAACCAATTCTTGTTTATGTTGGATGCACAGAGATCCTTCTGACTTAGATAAAGTTTGAGTGCATCTTGCTTGGTGCGATAGGATGTTCGATTGTACACTGGAATGCCAAAAGTTTCCTGGATTGCTGGCTCTGACAAGTAGGCAAGGACCCTTCCGTCAGGAGCTTCTATCTGTCTGTCTTGTGCGTTGTAGTGTAGTGCGCATTCTGCCATCAGCTCAGGACATTCTTTTGCTGGTGGAAATCCAGCTGCGTGGACGATTCCATTGCGCATCATCCTCATGGCGATTGGTGTAGGCAGACGTCCGTCAGTCCCGTACATTCTCTTCTGGAAGTCTTCGAGATCAACGTGGCCAAGATCAGTGTCAACGACATGTTCCCACTTGGACTTGATTTTTTATTGTGTTTGGACACCTTTGCTTGCAAATTTCATCTTGAATGCTTCGAAAAATAGATCTGCAAGAGAAGGAAGAAAGAAATAATAAGAATTCGACATTAAAATCAGTCTGAGAGAACATTCCAGCTGGTAATCAAATTAGACTTCGCGAAAAATAACAAGCTGGAAAATAAATGGTGAAGCTTCATGAAATGGACAAAACAAATCTGCCTTGTGACTTCTTGGAGACGTGATCACGATCACAATGCAAGCTGATAACAGAATATTTCCTTCACTTTGCTGCAAACTTTCTCAACCTCTCGCTTTAAACAATTCTCCTCTCACCACTTTTCTTCTAAAAATCGAGTGATTGCACAAATGAGAAGTGAAATCACTTATAGAGGTGAGAAGATCGATCATTTTAGTAAATTTGCAATGTTTCCTTTGAATCAAGTTCGAACTCATCTTTCACTTTGCTTCAGGATGGCAAGTTCTATCCTTAATAATCTCGTCCGGGAAAGTTTCTAATTTCATTCACAGTCCAACAAAACTCTTTTTCTCTCTTTCCAATTTTGAAATTTTCAAGACATCTCTTTTTTGGTGTTGGAAAATAAATGATTAAAATGATTAAAACAATTATTTTATGTGTCCATTCCAACCCGTTCGTTTTATTTTTGCCCTTGGCCATTTGATTTTCGAAAAAAATTTCTGCCAATGCCTTTCCATTTTTTTTTTTATTTTTTCTCGCCATAATCTTCATCATCCAATTTGGTTTGGCCATGATTTTTTTAATCGTTTCCCAAAATTATTTGGCCATGTCCAACTTTATTTGGCCATAAATATTTCTCGTCCGACTTTTCTCTAGCCATGTCCAACTTTTTCTTAGCCATGTCCAATATTTTTTTGTCCAAAAATTGCCTCTTGCCCAAAATTCTTTCACCATGTCCAATTTTATTTAGCCATTTGCTCGATTTTTTCACAATTCATTTAGCCATGTCTAATTTTATTTGTCCAAAATTATTCATCTTTCTAGACACTTTGGTGTTTGGACGTATTTAACACTTTCCAAAGGTTTATACTTAGGCAAAAATTTCAAATTTTAACTCTCCTTAACATGGCGGACTTTGGCTTTTCTCTTGCCATTTCATTCTTCCTTGGCTATGCCTTAGCCATTTTTCTCTTTTACCTTGGGCGGACTTTGATCTTTTCTTTGCCATTCCTTTTATGCCTAAGGCGGACTTTAGCTTTTTGTTGACCATTTCACTCTTTGGCTTAGACAAATTCTTCTTCCAAGGGGCAGACTTTAGCATCTCTTTGGCCACTTTAACTTTGGCTTTGTCCATGCCTTAGCCAAATTTCTCCTTTGCCTTAGGCGGACTTTCCACATTTTGTTGCCAGAAGTCTTGGCTTGGGGCGGACTTCCTCATTTTCTTTGCCATTGGACACTTTTGCTTAGGGCGGACTTTGACCTCTTTCTTGCCATACATAGGCGGACTTACTCCTTATGCTTGCCATTTGCCTTCGTTGGAGGGCGGACTTCCTTGCTTACATTGCCATTGCCCTCATGGACAGGGCGGACTTGCTTGAATTTGTTGCCATCTTCTCTTTCACCAAGGCGGAGTTCATGCATTTCATTGCCAATGGACAGGGCGGACTTCATTGCATGCTAGGCCATTGTCAGATTTTTATGCCATTCATTGCTTGGCTGAAGCTTCACCATTGACTGTGAGCTGAAAGCCTTCTACACTTAGGTGAATATCTCAGTTTTCTCCATGATTGTTCAGATTTCTTGACAGATTTCCTGAATTTTTACGAATTTATTGATGAATTCATCATCTCATTCACCATTTTCTGTGCTCTTTACCAGATTTCTCTGTGATTTTCCAGAATTTCTCACCATTTTTGAACAAATTTTCCAGATTTTTTGAACTTTTTATATGATTTTCAAGAATTTTACCAAAATTTCAAAAAAACTTCGAATTGATTTTCTGAGAGTTTCGTTGATCTTTTCGAACTTCTGAGTGGATTTTTGAAACTCGTGACCCTTCTAAAAATAGAAACTTTCTAAAAATAGAAATTTTCCAAAAATAGCAACTTTCCAAAAATAGACCCTAAAAAATAGGGATCCCAGAATTGCCCAAAAGTGCCAAAAAAGTAGGTCCTAAAAAATAGGGGGCCCGGGGTGAGAAACCCTAAAAACTTGGAGGTGTCGGAATCGACCGAAACGACAGTCGATCTTCGTCTCCCAGGCCCTCTAAGCACGATGGCAACGTTTATACAGTGATCCAGGCCAAAAATTCATCGACTCGACTCGGGTGACCGTTCAAAATGCAGACTCAAAACCCCCAAACGAAGAGCAGACAAAACGAGGCACGCGAAAGCAAAACCCTAAAAGGCAAACAACAAAGGTCTCCATTTGCAATGGGGCGAGGTGTGAATTAGGTCACAACAGAACCTATGAGCCTCTAAAAACCCGGTAATCTGTTGGTGGAGTGTGTCACTAATCAGGGTGGCCCAGTCGTAATGTTCCCTTTTGTTGATAATCTTAGCAATGACGCAGTACATCCACGACTGAAACTGATTGGCCTCTTCTTGTCCAACGATTCTGTTGAGTAGAGTGATCAACACTGCATACTCGTCTTTGAATACTCCTCGTCCAACCAATTTAGGCAAGTTGGTCTTTTTCACCTTCAATCATCTTTCTACCATTATTCCTTGGCATTTGTCCTTGGCTGCCTCAAATGCTCTATTGCATTATGTCACTGATATGACCACGTTGGTAGGGCATGGTGGAATATCAAAACATTTTTCAATGTCCTTTGGTTTCAAACTGCAAATTACCCTCCCATCCATTGATCTGATTTCTCTCATGGTAGGATTGTAATGCTTAATGCAAGCGATTACAAACTCCACACTCTATAATGTGATGGGGATGGATGCAGCCTAAAGCAACCCGGATTCTTCTATGTTTTGTAATGTGATTTGATTCATGCCCTCCAAATCTTCTAAACTGACCACTGGATTCATTTGATGCAAGTTTGTGTCAATCGTTTTTAGGAAATCATGGTACAAGGCAGTCTTGGTCTTGTATTGCACCTGAGAGTACTGCATCCTAAAAAACTTAAAGATTGACTGTGCACACGACCCTGTTCTGACAATTTTTTAAAACCCCTAAAAATAGCGCTTTTCGAGAAGTATTGTTCTGAAAAATATCTGGCACATGGGTTTTGTTTGTGCTTTAATGTTGAACAAACCCAATTCCTCGGATTTTTGATCCTGAGACTTTTTCAGAAAAGCCCCCAAAAATAGGGGCAGCAAGTTTGTTGTTTCTGGAAAATTTGACGAGATGGGTTTTACTGGAAAATTATCCTGATCATACCCAGTTGGTCAAATCTGTGGTAGCCTGCTGATTTCTGTGACATGCAAGAATACCTAAGACAAGAAAAGAGGAAGTAGACAAGAGGTGGATTGGAAGTTATTAGCTATCTCCCTGAGAAAATATGCCTCTGTATTCAACCTCTGAGAAGAAATCTCCTTATGCCTCTAATCTTCAAAAAATATTGAAGAACAGTCAAAAACCCTTGCCAGATCTTGAAAAGACATCCTTGAGAGCAAATGGTTGTTTTGATCTTCAACCTGCAAAAGAAATAATGAAAAAGGGACGCCTAGAGTTGATAAAAGTGATTCAAGCCTGAATCCTTTAAGTTTGGGCACCAACTCATGTTTTAAGCCTGATTAGGCCTAATCTGGAGTTCAAAAAGTTGATTTTCAGTGAACGTGGGATGATTTGGCCAAGTTTGCCTCCAAAATATCTTAACTGAAGTCAACAAACCTTGCCTTGACCATTTTAGGTGTCCTTTTTGAGTTTGAGTACTTTTTTCACTATTTTGCAAGTTGAGGTGCCTCTGTTTGATCTTCGCTCCTGGTTGATTAGTTGATCTTGAGCAACTGCTAACAGATTTGTTGACGAGCTGGAACCATGCTGAAGAGATGTGCTTAGGAGATGTTAAGTAAGCAAACTGAGTTTGAGGCTCCAAAAGACTAGACACCTTTCTCTAGCAGGGGCACTTTTGCACTTGCCTTAGTCAATTTTCAATTCATGTTCTTCAATTTCTCCATTTAGACCCTCCATGCTTTGATTTGATATCTCTGTTGACTAACGAGTCGGGCAATCTTAATTGACGATTCATCAGGTGACCAGCTCAGTCCTAAAAAGGATGACTGGTTTCTCAGCTCCTGAAAGTCAGTTTTAGGTCTCAAGAAGCAAGGGCATCTTTCTCTAGTAGGGGCGCTTTTGACTTTTTGACCAGTGATTTTGAAGTTATAAACTGCCTCATTTGGATCTATGTCGTCAGATGATTGCCTTGTTGGATGTCTTCACTAACAGTTTCGTTGTCGAGATCAATCAACACAGAGAAGATCCAATCTGACCTAATTTAAAATTCAAATATCTAGTTATGAAATTTCTATGCATGAATGATGAATCATGAAATTATGAATCATGAAAGTTTGAAACAAAGGAGGGTTTAATAAGCAAAACTAGAAGTCTATTAAGTTATAAACTTTCATTGTTACTTTGAGTTTGAATCATCACATTCATAGCCTAGCTATAGTTTTCAATCTCATATCTGATTTCATGGCTTCATTATAAACGAAAATCATATAAAATTATTTTTTTTTGTAGAGTATGTACATTGTAAAGTTAAAAATAAATATTAAAATCCCATCTTAACAAGCCATAAGGCAAAATATATACATTATCAATAGTAAATATACTACTATCTATAGTATTTTTTTGTTTTGACTCATAATACATTAAATTCTATAATTTTGAATCAAAAAAAAAATATTATAGATAGTAATATATTTGTTATTAATAATGTATATAAATAAATTATAGTAATGTATAATACTATAATGCATATATTTGCTTGCTTATTATTTAATTATATACATTATTAATAATAGATATATTACTATCTCTAATATTTTCTTTTATTCATAATATATTAAAATTTAATATATTATTAATTATATAATATAGATAGTAATATGTATATTATTAATAATGTATATAAATAAATAATAAGAATGCATATATTTGCTTTTTGTTATTTATTTATATACATTATTATATAATAAATATGTTACTATCTATATTATTATAATATATCATTAATTATATAATATGTTATTTATTTATATGTTACTATCTATATTATATAATAAACATTATAGTTTAACTTTAGACATTATATTAAATATAATGATTCATTACAAATACACAGTCACGACTCACAACCCGACTCAGAGCGATGAAGGCATGAAAAAAGTTGTGAATCTAAGAAGAATGAACACCAGATTTTTTATCTAATGAAGCCATGAAAAAAGAGGGAAAAATTAGAAACCCTAACCTGGAGCTGCTGCAGCAAATCGCGATGCCAAAACCTTCAAGTGCGCGCTGAAAATGAAGCCTCGGTCGCGCCGAAATGGATGGGAAAATCGTTGTGTAGAAAGATGTAAAAGCGAGGGCTTATGTAGAAAAAACGCGGAAAAAAATGTGTGACAAGACAGTAAATTTGGCATGAAAACAATGGAAAAAAACGCGGCAAAAATTCTAGCGACTAAACGACGATTATTCGCCATTTTTTCAGGGGATTATTCACCATTATTTTCTGGCGATTGCTCTAAAATAATCAGTGATTATTTTTACTATAATAGTTGGCGAGTAAAGGTAGAATTTACTCAATTTGATAAAAAAACTGGCGATTAATTGCTCACCCAACAATTAACCTGCGATTATGTAACCTATGCCTAAAACAGCTTCTGAAAAAGCAGAATACACCCACCAGGGCAAAACTATTCTTTTGATGATTCTAACTGGACTAGCCTGATGCAGATGTATTTTAAGCCAATCAAAATCAATTTGAACCTTGGAAGCCAAACTTCCTATTTTTAGAAATTTTCTATTTTCAGAAAAATTTGCCAACATCCATTTGAGAATAAACCCAGAAAAAAGTTCTATTTTTAGAAAGTTTTTAAAAATAGAAATTTTCCTAAAATTTAGGGCCGAAAAATTGAGATCTATGTTTGTAGACCAGGTCCCTCTAAGCGGACCCAAATCATCAAATTTTGAAAATTTTGAGTTTTTAACCCTCATGCAAGACATGCGAATTTGACTTTTTTTTTGACAATTTTAACAAGACTTTTAACCATTTCTTCAAAATGCCTAAGTGTAGCAAAAATTTTAATTTGGGGTATAACAATCTGGTTATTATTAACTGCTTCAACATCCTAGACTCAAGCCGCCAAATTTAATAATTGTTGTGTTCATTTGTGAGTTGGTTAAACAACATTGGCAGCTGTATAAATCCAAACCTGACCATACCAGTCAGAAAGTGAGACACTAGCCTTTTGGGGAATCATGGGGGCTGTTAATATATGCAAACTCTATCTCAACTGCTCCTTTGAAATGTGAAATCAAGACATTAAAGATTGTTGCACCTCATTTGTTGGGATAATTTATGAGTTCGGATCAGCTACATTTTGATATTACTCATTGTAGCTAATTGTGATTTGGTTTCAGTTTAAAATAATTTCCAGAACTTCTAGTTTATAAATATTTGTAATCTTCTATGTATTTCACTGCCAAAAAGGATAGAGTTTAGAGTTGATGTTTGAAGGGCTATGCCACCAAAACAATTAATAATTATTGTATAAACTGGATGGTTCTCTGCAGGTTAAAATAGATTTGTTTCAAAATGGAAGGCACTACAGCCAAGACATCATTTGATCTGATTCATTTTCAGCATTGCATTCATTAACATCTGTGCAGCTTGCCACCAAAAATATAGTTTCCAAAATCACCGTATGCTCTCACCTTGCTCACATCAGGATTTTGGTAATCAGAAAGTGTGAAGGTTTATGCATTTCATCAAATATTTGTAAAAAGTTAAAAAAAAATCTGGTTCCAGACATTACAAACATCAAGAAGCAGTTCATTCACCATAGAAACTTCATCTAAACTCGTGTTTAAAACACAATCAGCTGGAAGGCTCAGACACCATATCACTCACTAAAATAAGACGTAAAACCCTGAATGTGTAGACAATTCATGTTCTTGCAATTAGGCTAACTGTCTCACACGTTCTATCTCCTTAAATGAAACTGATCCTCAAGTGCACAGAATCTTCTAACTGAATATGACTTAGCTCTAGAAGATATTGGCACATTGTTTCCTGAGTACTTTGGGGAACTGAGTTACTGCTTGATCTTCAATCAAGCAGTGCACTTCACTGTCCTTAGTTCTAGTATGGATGATAGGACTCTTTGCTAGTTTTATGACACTTTGACTGCGACAAAGGACTGCTGCAGCCTCCTGATGAAATTTCTATTTCATCAGAATTCTCCTCAGCCAAGTTGCTTGATATGCATATGCATAAAAAACGGCTCATAACAAGTTATTCATAAATATAACGGTGGCTATATTTTTCAGACACTGAGTGCAATATCATCATCTATTTTATGAACCCCAATTCTAGGTGATATAAGTTTTAAACTATTTAAGAGTCAGGATAAAAGTGATTGGCATGAAACTATTACTATCAGGGTGCATGGTAAACTGTAGGACAACACCCTCCAGAGTAAACTGGGGGAGGTGCAAGTGCAGAGGCAACAAGTGCAGAGGCAAAGGATGCTCTTTGTGTAAGTAACATTGAAAAGGAAATACAAGAGGAATTGTCAATGGCCATTGTATACATATGAGCAATTTAGTGTATATCAGTACTGCAGTCAACTATCCTAAGTTCCTGACATGATTACTGACTGTTATGATATTGGACTTAGTATCCAGCATAGGCTACATACTAAAAACTAAAAAGAAAATTACTAAAAGTAAAAAGCAATTCTACAAACAATTAACAATGAAAGAGATGCACTAGGAGGAAAAGGAACTAATCAGTTATATTCATACCTGAACATTTCTGTACTAACTGGCCTGGATTCATCATACTCACTCGAACCACCTGTTACGGTGAGGTCTATATAAACATCTCTACTTGAGTATGCTTTCCTGCACTCTTTGCACTGAAATCCAGAGCCAGATATAGCTGACCTAGAAAAACCAAAAAGATACTTAGCTCCAAATAGACTATTCTTAACACAAGCTGAAATTAAAAATATTCAATACTCTAGTCACCGTAAAGTGGATCATCAAAACCAATATCGGACAGGAAAATAACAGTAAATATTAATCACTGCTTTAATTTTAGCACAATGCTAAGATTCCCTAAAGTAAGTAGGAAGTAGCTTTGAGAAATTTAAACCTGTCACTGCTGACTTACAAATTTAGACCTGGTGGACCTTTCCTGATCAAAGGCTTATAACAAATAGGACATGCAAGCAAGTCTACTGTTGTGTCCTCACCGCTGTCTACCTTTACTTCCTGAAAATTAATTGCAAGATTATTTACAGAATACATCAGAAATTTTTGAATTTAGATTCGAGTTTAGAATAAACAAAAAAACATTGATCTTGTAACATAAAAAAAGAAAGCACATGGCATGTTACAATGCTCAATGATAATAAGCTTCAACACTAATTATTTACCTTGCGGGTCCAATGTGACCAGTTGTGTGGTTCCATAATAAACTTCTTTTAAATTTTTTTTGTTGATCCATGGAGCCCAATGTTGTGGGTCTGTTTGGATTTTGGTTTATTAAAAAAAAAAAATTTAACTAATCATCCCATATTCAATAGGAAAAAGAACTAAAGTACGAAAAAGGTTATAAATACACTCATAGGTAATAGGATAGGTCATGTTTTGAAGAAAGAATATCTTGTGCAAAAGTCTAAAGATTGTGTTTGACGAAGGTGGCATCAATACTGCCCTGCATTAGACTTAGATTTGTATCTGGCCAAGGTGGCATACATACTTCCCTAAATTACATGAGTTAGTGTCCATACCACCTCATAAAAGTTGTCTTTCGAAATTACTTATTAAATATTTCATAGTCACTCAAGTTCTATTGTACTTGAAATCCTGGAAAACAAATTGACCAATTCAAATTTTCTAACAATAGGTACAAGACTCGCCCAGACTCTGCAAGTCCCAAGTTGAACCCCTCAAACCAAGGCAGAGGGACTCGGGACCCAAGTACTCACCAACTCTGCTAGACTTAATGGACTCAACAAATCCCAACAAGTAGACTTAAACATGGCCTAGGAAAATAAAATAAAATAAAAAGTAAAAGAAAAATAAATAAACAATTTAAAACATATTCATTTAAAATGTCATCTATGACTCTAAAAGCACACTCATTTCATTTGCAAGCACAAGTAAAAAAGAAAAAAGAAAAGAGTATTGGAGCCAAAATCACATGCCATAGAAGAAAAGATCTACACACAAATTGATTAACAAACATTGATTGAATACCATTTGGGTAGATTTGTATGAAGCAGCCCTTAAAGCATCTAAAGGAACCTTCGGTGCATTTAGAAAAGCACACCGTTGATTTGAAGCAAATTTGAAAAGGTATTTTTTGTATTTTGATTTTTTTTTATAATTTCATGTCTTCTACTTTTCTTTTTTTCATTTTATTTTCAAGGAACAAATTACAAACCCTAGATATTTTTAATCCTTTTTATGAACAAACCCTAGCTGTTTTGTAATTTTTTTCTCTTTTATAGCTGCAAACCCTAACCATTATTACTTTTCTTTTCTTTTTTAATCTTAATTTAACTAAAAACCCTATATGTAAATTTATTTTCCATTTATTTCTTACTACAACGTACTTCATATTTATAACTTGTTCTAATATCGAGCCCAATTATAAAGGAACTTAACCAAGATATGAGGTGTGATATATATTTAATTTCTTAGCCGCCAGCGATATATAATAGCCTTCACTTATTCAAACCTTTTCTCATACGTTTCCTTTTCATACACTGACCAGGATTCAGTAATATAAAAAAAGGTGTTAGAAAATATTTTCACTTCAATGCTCTGTCGCTATTATCAGAAAATCACGACAACACCAAAAAAGTAACCGACGCCAAGAATAGGGAAGCCATCTATCATCCATTTTTTAATACAACTCAGCCTCTGAATAAAAACATCTTATTCAATACTAGCCCGCACTAAAAGAAACTCGTCCATATTTGATGATACTGCAGCAGACATGTGTTGCAACCGTCACTCCATACTCTGACAAATCTGATGCACAAAATATCCACCTCTGAAGCACAATATAACTCATGACTATAGAATGAATGCACACTACTAAAGTAGAGCATCAACATCTTCAAATACACGACTTCCTCAATAATATTGGTGTTACAATTCAAACAGAGATATTGACCTTTTAAATCAGACTTTGCTTAGATGATCTGGCACTTATTAAGCTCCACTTGGCAGAAAATAAACAGGAGGCTCACAAGGAGACAAGCTAGCAGCTGAAGCAGACACCCGACTAGCTCAAGCAAGCAACTAAGCAGTTCAAGCAAGCAACCAAGCAGCTCAAGAAGACAAGCGGGTAGCTCAACCTTGACATCAATGACAAAATACTCTAACAGAATGTATATCCTAACTCAATATGCATTAAGAACTAGAGTCCTAGAATAGGCACATAATGCTCCATACTCTGGTCACCTAGGGGTAAATAAACTCATGGCTGATCTAAAAGACTAAAACCATTATATTTTTGGCCAGGGCTCAAGAGAGATGTGGCTAAGTGTTTGGAATGCCAACGAGTCAAGGCAGAACATGTGCATCTTGCAGGAAACTTATACTCCCATGATATTCCTAAGTACAAATGGCAAGTCATAAGTATGGATTTTATCCAAGGGCTACCAAAATCACAAGCCAAGCATGATGTTATTTTAGTGGTTATAGATAAACTCACCAAGGTAGCACATTTTATTCCTGGGAATTTAACAAATGGATCCATGACTTTAGCAAAGAAATTTGTCCACGAAATATTTAGACTACATGGGGTACCTAAAACGATCATATCAGATCGTGATGCTCGTATGACATCAATGTTTTGAGGGACCTTAAATGCTTCCTTGGGAACACGTTTAAATTTTAGCACTGCATATCATCCTCAAACTGATGGACAAACAAAGTGAGTCAATAAAATTGTTGAAGACTTGCTTAAAATGTATTGCATGGACCAGCAATACAAGTGGGAGGAGTACTTGCCTTTAGTTGAGTTTGCGTACAATAACTCCTTCCAATCTTCTCTAGGAATGGCACCTTTTGAGGCTCTTTACGGCAAGAAATGTCATACTCCTATTAGTTGGGACAGAATTGAGGATAGAATAATTGTTGGCCCTACTATGCTGAAGGAGATGGAGGAGCAAATGAAGATAATTAAGAACAGACTCAAAGAAGCTTCAGATAGGCAAAAAAGTTACGTAGACAAAAACAGAAGCTTCCGAGAATTCTCTGTAGGAGACAAAGTATTCTTGAAAGTAAAACCTCAAAAAAGTTCTATTTCTTTTGGCAAATCATCCAAACTTGCTCCTAGATATGTGGGGCCTTTTGACATCCTGGAAGTTATAAATCTGATTGCCTACAAATTGGCTCTACCACCAGCTCTATCTCAGATTCATAATGTATTTCATGTTTCTTATCTTAAACCTTATCATCCAAATGCTTCTCATATTCTTGATTGTTGGGCCTTGCAGGTTTAGGATCCAAGGTTGTTTCTGGTAGAACCCTTACAAATTCTTGACGAACACAAAATTCAGTTACGCAACAAACAATTGGTCCAATGCAAAGTTCAGTGGGACCAATATTCTGAGGACAGTGCTACATGGGAGGATGTTACAGAAATGTGATGCCTATATCCTCATCTATTTTAATATTTTGTTTGCTTACATGCCTCTGTCATCGGGGCAATGACTATCTTTAGTGGGGAGGGATGTCACAACCCTAATTGTGACCTGGCCCTAAATTTTGTATAGATGTTTAACTAAATATGAAACCCGGCCCTAAATTTTGTATTGTCATGTTGATATGGATGTTAAACTAAATGTGAAACCTAACTGTCATAACGGTTGGCCCTAAATTTCTAAATTGTTGTCTTGTATATTGTTTCATCTGGATATAAAACCGTTGTTTTAGTTAGTTGTTAAAAGGTATTCGTTTTAAAGATACAATGAATGAGGTTAATTATGGTGTTTATGAATGTGTTTCTATAATTTCCTATATAGCTATATGATTGAGTTTTATATGGAAATTCTAATATTATGGATAAATTGTTCAGCTTGGATCTCATTATTGTAGTGGACATGTTATTCCTGATTTTGAAGTGTCATAGGACAGTCACACACTCTCGCAGAAGAGAGTATCATCAGGAAGGGGAGTCTAGCCATCTGAGGGCAATTTGTGTGAGAGTAGCACACACGAGCACATAGTGTTATTCCCAGGTTGCATGATGCATTAGGAAGGGTAAATTGAAATATTTTAATTATTTAATAATTAACTCAATGAGAAATTGAAATTATTAACCATTAATAATTTATATTCATTTTTATGTGAATAAGTAAATAGAAAATATATATATTAAAAAAAAAAAAGTAAAAAATATAATAAAACAAAACGTACTAATTCAAAAAAATACTCATTCCCTTTTAATTAAAAAGGTATGATAAAAACATAGTGGTGGAACCCATGTTTCTTTTAAAAAACAAAGTACCTTAATAAGGTATGTCAGCCTCACATTTTTCCCAAAAGAAATAAAGTAAAAAACAACACAGGACAGCACATAAGTTGCAGCCAGCTGTATAAAGAGTTTAAAAACAAATAAAATAAACACCTTGCACCTAGAAAACTGCCCTTATCCCCATGTAGCAAGGAGGGCAGATGGAGAGGTAATAAAACAAGTAGAGGAGGTTTAATAATTCATTCTGTTTTTTGGAGAGAAAAGACAGCAGACAAGGGAGGAGAAGAAGGGCTGTGGGTGATAATACTGCATATCCATTTGATTTATAGGTATGTAAGTTTGGTTTCACCTTAAGCAATGTCTGAGTGAACATCTCTCCTAATGGGAAGGGCTGTTGGAAAGGATTCTGATTGTAATTGGAAGTAGATGATAGTACCTCTATTTGCAAACTATCCAAGTTGTTGCTATCAAATTTCATTTTATATCTTACTCTGTTGTTGAATATAAACTTGTCCATCAGGATATGTTTACAGCTAAGTAGTTTGATTTTCTTGTTGACTAGACTTGGATCATATTGCAAAGAAATGTGTATAAAACTGTTAGTTGTATCAAACACTGTTGACTAGAATTGAATCACATTGCAAAGAAATGTGTGTTAAACTATTAATTGTATCAAACAACAATCCAAGGCAAGGTATAAAACTGCTGATAATTGTGAATTATTCCAGCAAAATTAGCATACCTGTGCATGAATAGTTCAGAAATTTCCTTGGAATGCAAAAATCTGTTATAGAAATACTGGATAATGGATATATGAGGGTGCTGTACACTCTACAACAGCCATGAGAAGTTAAAAAAAGCTATGAGCTTTAAATGACTGCTGTAGTAGTATACTGTGCTTCCCTGTAATCCATTACAGTAAGACCCAAAGTCGAAAAAAACAAGAAAACAAAATTGAAATGACCAGTTGAAAGATTGGAAAACCAATGGAACCATACCAATGTCATGAAATTCTCTTAGTCTATTAATCTGGGCAAACTCTTACAGTTTCATATCAGGGAAACCATTCTTAACAACTTAATCTTTATTTAATGCCAGTTTGGTGTAAAATTAATTATCTTCATTGATTTCTTTTCAAGCATAGGCTACAGAATTAAACGGGACATTACAAACTTTGCATAAGAAAATATTGACTAGCAATCAATTGCACATTGTGGGAATTTTCAGTCCTAATTGATGCCCTCTATGCAAAAGGCACGAAAAGACTACCAAACACTTCCTTCTCAATTGTTCGTTTGCCTCTACATGTTGGGGTTGGCTTCAAAACATGCTCGGTCAGCATGGGATGCAGCAGGGTGATATCAAGGAGTTCCTTTGTGGATGGCCTCGTTTGCATTAGAATGCTCTCTAGGTTGGGCTTTGGATTTCCTCCCCTTCTCTTACAGTGTAGCATATTTGGAAAGAACGAAACAAGAGGATATTAATGATTCAAACTTCAAAGTGTTCATATTAAAATAATATTTTGATTATTTAATGGTAAATATATTGTATTATTGTAATTTATTAGTTTAGATTTGTTTCTATTCTTTTCTTGGATCATGTTTCTATTTTAGAAACTTTGTTTTAGAAACATTTGTATTTGTAATCTATAAGAAGCACGTTTGCTTCTTCTTTAATATATCGAAGATTTCATATCATTTCATGGTATCAGAGCAGAAAATATTTAGCACTCTTAGTCTATTTCTAGTTTTTTTTTTTTAAATCGCACTCTTTCTTTTGTGATCATGTGATTTTTCTTCTAAGCAACCTCCCTCCGCAAAATCGCGTTTGTCTGGATTTGCGTGGTTTTTTGAAGAGTTCATGGTTTTCTTCCTACATGCGATTGCCATTCTGACAGAGTTTTCTTCTTGTTCTTTGGCCCAAGTATTTTATTCCATTTTCATACTCGTGCGATGAAGGCTCTTCATGCATTTTGGCATGATTTTTTGAATGGGATTTTGAAAACAACACGTTTTTTTGTTCGATAACATTTGCTCATGTTCTTGTTTGGCGTGATTTCTTCTGTTTGAGTTTCTCCTGTGCGTGTCTCTATTGATTTTCTTATGAAAGATTTTCTCAAAATCCTGGGCAGAATCTTGATTTTTGGTCTGATGCGTCTCCCGCCTTGGACGTTTCTTCCTAAAACTTTCACGATTTTTTTATCTGCTAATCTATACCTACACACTTTTGTCTTTGGTGGCGCAGCTCCTCACATTCAGCGTTTTGTGCTTTTTTGTGCATGTTTCTCCATTGTTTTGTTGATCATTGGCTTCCTAAGCCATGTCACCTAGTCTAAGTTCAAACTGGTGACAGATTTTCCTTTTGAAGATTTTCTTTTGGAGCAAATTTTCTCAAAAAATCAGTGTTTTGGGTATCTTTTATTTGGTGGGTGTCAGCTTTGATTCTATCCTCATTTCTAAATGTTTCAGATACCTTCAGTTTTGTGCCTTTTTCTAACAGATTTCTACTTGTGGGGTTATGTGCCTCTTATCTATTGGATTTTTTGTAAAAGATGCTCTATACAAACCTGTGGCAAATGGCCTCTTTGACTCATATCATACTGGAGGACAGTCAGAAGTTCAATGGCCACAACTACAAGACCTGGAAGCAACGTATGATGACGACTTTTAAATATCGATTTCTTGACCAGATTATTCTAGGCAACAAGACACGACCTACATCGCCTATGTGGGAACAAACTATGGAAGCTAAACATCATAGCCTTCTGAAGAATAACACTTGGGTCCTCTCCGATCTTCCACCTGGGAAGAAGCTCATTGGTTGCAAATGGATGTATAAAGTTAAGTACAAGGCTAATGGAACTCTTGATAAGCATAAGGCTTGGTTACTAGCCAAAGGGTTCTCACAAATAGAGGGCATTGATTATGAGGAGACTTTTGCTTCTACAGCCAAAATGAGTACTATTCAGCTTGTCCTTGCTACTGCAGCCCAAATTGGTTGGAAAGTCCATCAAATGGACATGAAGAATGCATTTCTCGAAGGTGATCTACAGGAAGAAGTCTATATGATGCAACCTCCTGGTTTCAAAGCTGCTGGTAAAGAACACCAAGCTTGCAGACTCATGAAAGCACTCTATGGCCTTAAACAAGCTCCACGGGTATGGTACATGAAAATTGATAAGTACCTTGTTGATCATGGTTTTCAGAGGAGCCCTTTTGATTCAAATTTGTATGTCAAACAGTCTGGTGATGATATTCTTGTGTTTGTTGTCTATGTTGATGACCTTATCATTATTGGCACCTCAAAAGGTCTAAATGAGGAGATCAAACACAGTCTCAGTCAATCCTTTAACATGACAGTTTTGGGACTTCTCGATTATTGTCTCAATGTTGAGGTTTGGCAGACAGCTAATAGCATCTTTATTTCTCAGTCCAAGTACGCTCGCAATCTGCTTGATAAGTTCAGAATGAATGATTGCAAACCTACATCTACACCTATGGAGAAAGGGCTAAAACTATTAGCAAAATCAGATTCGCCTGTGCACAATGAATCCGCATTCAGGCAACTAGTAGGCAGCCTCATTTGTCTCACTGCTACTAGACCTGATCTCAGTTTTGCAATGAGCTACATCTCTTGCTTCATGACAACCCCTAAAGCTAAACATTGGGTTGCAGTGAAGCATGTGTTGCGATATGTGAAAGGCACTTCCAACTTTGGCATTATGTATGGAAGGTGCAAAGAGCCTAAGTTGATTGGCTATACAGACTCAGATTGGGCAAGTTTTGTTGATGATAGAAAGTCTACTTTAGGGTATGTATTCAGTTTGGGTACAAATGCAACTACATGGACCAACAAGAAGCAACAAGCAATGGCTCTTTCCTCGACTGAAGTTGAATATCAGGGAATTGTTAAAGCAACTTGTGAGGCAGTTTAGCTTCGAAGGGTGCTTTCTAACATGCAAATGTCTCAAGCAGGGCCTTCCCCCTTATATTGTGACAATCAAGGGGTGTTGAAACTCGCCAAAAATCCAATCTTCCATGAAAGGACAAAGCATGTTGAACTTCAATGTCATTTCATCCGCCAGCTTGTCAAAGATGGATCAGTGGTAGCGCAGTATGTTCCAACAAAGGATTGGACTACTGATATTCTCACCAAGTCTCTGAGCCCAAATAAGTTTGTCAAATTTAGGGGGCATCTTGGTGTAGTTGATAGATTGACCATTAAGGGAGGGTATTAAAATAATATTTAGATTATTTAATGGTCAATATATTGTATTATTGTAATTTATTAGTTTAGATTTGTTTCTATTCTTTTCTACAATCATGTTTCTATTTTAGAAACTTTGTTTTAGAAACCTCTGTATTTGTAATCTATAAGAAGCACGTTTGCTTCTTCTTTAATATATCGAAGATTTCATATCATTTCAGTTCAATGGAACAACTCCTTCAGAATATTGAGGTTAGTATTCAAAAGTCTTAAATTCAAAAATAAAGGATAAAAGGAAGATCTCCTTCACCAATTGGGACGATGCTACAATGAAAAAATGAAAAGATCTTAAACTTCCCCCTTTGTCTTGCTCCCCTGCTCGTGCCTCTACTAAACAATCTACTAAATGGATTTTCCCTCCAAGTGGTTGACTCAAGCTTAATTTCGATGGCGCCTCTAAAGGTAATCCAAGGGCTTCTGACGTTGATTGTTTAATTAGGAATGAAAATAGTGTGCTTGTGTGGGTTTTGTCCAAAAATTTAGGGATTTCCTCTAACAACAAGGCTAAAATGGAGGCATTGGCTACTAGTTTGTGGTTATGTCAAACGAAAGGGATAAAAGCTATCAATATAGAAGGGGATTCTCTAATATGTATAAATGTGATTAAGAAACAGAAAGTTTTGAGATGGAGGCTACAATCTTGGATCGATATGATTTGGTCCTATTTGGAGTTACTTGATGATTTTTCTATCACACAAGTGTTTAGGGAGGCTAATTGGCTAGTTGACCTTTTGGCCAATTTTGGGGTTTGTCAAATCAACGCCATTGTCATATCAAATTGCACATCTCATTGGGCTAGTTAGCCTAGGTATTGATGGATGATGACATCTAACAATCAACCAAATGGAATATGTTGAATTTTGTGTGGCTGGCATATAAGATTTTTAGAACAGTTTGAACATGAGTGGATTTTTGGACTAGCACCCCAAGATTCGTTTTGATGTTTTGCCAGACTGCACAAGATATAGTTTCATTCTCAAGATAAGAAAATGTTGGCTTTGTGGGTTTTGGTTATGAATTGAATGGACAGTAAGAGATAGTACTTGGCTCATTCCTCATGCGTTCAATGAGAAGGTTGCTACAGGAATCGCTTGTATTATATACTCTCTCTAGAATGTGTCATTGCCCTCTTCTTTAACTTGGCAGTATATTTCTTTCTTCTTAAAATGGTGAACCACATATGCTTCGACTTTGGTTATGACTGTCTAACAGAGAATGCTAAAGAGAAAGTTCATAGATTGTTCAACATCGATACAAATGTGATGGTGAAGGCAATAATGCAGATTGTGGGGAGAGATCACTAGCAAAATGGTCATATTCACGATGGGTTGGTGTAGTGGTAGTGGGTAGCTTGGTGAAGTATACTCAAAATGATGTCGTTTTGCATCCAACCCGGAGTGTGGATTGGCTCCTACTCACGATCTAGTTGCTGGAATATTTTATGCTAGTGCAAACTCCTCCAAAACTAATGAAGCTTTGAAGATTTTTCGAGAGGGTCTGCTAAGAAGAATATGGAGATTTTTTCCTTTCTCATCAACCATTAAGGAGATTTATTCTCTCCGGCTCAGTTGGATCAATTGGCGTAAGTTATTGAAGGGATACTTCCCTTTATGGCTCATAGAACTCCTATGTTTTGAAATTGAGCCCTTTGCAAGCAGATGTATTTTTTTTCAAGCTTTAATAGAAAGGGAGCTGCTCTTTGGCAGCAGCATACTGATCAAAAAAAGAAAAATATTACTAACGTTATGTTTATTATTAAATAACATCACTAATATTACATTTATTATTAAATATTAATTATTTAACATGTAAATGTCTGTCAAGACTCAAATTTAAAAGAAGAGATTTTCATTTACATTGTCATAACATACAATTTCTTTGATGCCACAATAAAACACCCCCCTTGATATTAATGAGACCATTCCCATAGAATAAATCGTATGTCATACACCCGCCAAGGAGGAAATAGCAACCTCATGTAAGATGTGATCGTAGTCTAACATAGGCGAGTAAAATAATAATCACAACAATTCTAAAGAGTGATTGATTAAGATTAAAAGAAAGGTTATTAGCAACGATTCTACAAGAGGCATAAAATAAAAAATAATAAACTAAGAGTTTAAAGAAAGTGCCTAATCAACTCTTTGCAAAGGCGCTATTTTGATAAAGCGGTCTGACTCCCTCAAATTGGAAGATATAAAAAGGGAGATCAATTCATTTCAAAAGGAATCAAGTGAAAAGTCAATTGAAATATATCAATTCATGCAGCAATAAATATACTACAGAAAATCGATTCAAACAGCAATCATTTATAAAAGCATACAATTATTATTCAAGGATTGAATTGTCAATCCATCAAGAAATACAAATCAATAGTCTAGCAAATACAACAAGCTATCAATTGTAAATTCTTGATAGTATTTACAAATCAAACAAGGTCCATGGGGTGGGTTATGGGTTGGAAGGACGGGGTCTTTTCATGCGCTTGACAAGCTAGGGACAAGGTCCTTGGTATTGTCACCATTGAGTTAGGGACGAGGTTCTTTAATTCAATAGTTTTGCAAAGTATTTCCAAGGAATTCACAATTTGACTCCTTGGGTATTGTGCTATGATCTATTGATCAAATTATTATCATAAATTTCTTAATCTTGGATAAAACTATTATCATATTTTGAGTAAATATTGTTGTTCTAAAGAATATCCCCAAAAAGGGGACATTACAATTGGTATTAGAGCTTTGATCCTGCCAGCCTGAGGATCAAAAAATAAGCATATGAAATTGAGCCGAAGAGCTCAAAGAGCCTTGGAAAGAGAAAGGAGAAAGCTAGAAGCAAGTCAAGGTAGTCAAATGGGTGATCTTGAGGGAAATCAAGTAAATGAATTGAAAGTTTATATGGAGAGACAAGAACAAACAACACAATTGCTTCTCCAAGCAATTCAAAAAAGGAATAATACTGTTGGCATTTCAATTTGCACCTCTAGTATGCGGATTAGAAACGGACAGCTATGCACTGTTAGTTTTATGAACAGAAAAGTAAATAAGCAGAAATACAACACATAAGACAATGAACACAGCGATTACCCTGGGAAAACCCTCCTACTCGAGGGAGAAAAACCCAGCAAAAAATATTCTCTTATATATCAAAATAATAAGTGCAAAACACTGCTTACAAATTAGGCCTTACACAAGGCTAAGTCTGAAACAAAGAATGGAGACACTTCTCTTTAAAATGGAACTGCGGCTAAGACTGGCGAACTATTAAGAGTGGCGAACTTCTGCTACAAATAGTGGCGAACTCCTGCTGCTAATAATGGCGAACTCCTACTGCTAATAATGGCGAACACCTGCTACTAATAAGATGCGAATGAATGAATGAACTTTATGCTCAATTGAGAGGACTTGATCCTCCTTAAATACAAAGCCAAGTGACCTCCCCTCCTAGGTCAGCTATTAGAAAGAATAAATATCATTTAAAACATGAAGGCCAACCTGCCTTGGACAAACATATATTAAGGAGAAAAATATCTCCCGCAGCTACAACACTAACACTCCCTCTTAGTTAGGGAGCTATTTTTCCAAATATCTTCATGGAGTCTCTCAACATGACGCCCACAATGGCTACACCCATTTGTGGAAAACCACATCTCAGTTTCAGAGATGTACAAGAGTTCATCACAGAGTCTCTCAACGTGATGTCGTCATGGAGTCTCTCAACATGACAAAACACATCTCAGTCTCAGAGATGTACAAAGGTTAATCACAGAGTCTCTCAACGTGATGTCGTCATGGAGTCTCTCAACATAACAAAACACATCTCAGTCTTAGAGATGTACAAAGGTTAATCACAAAGTCTTTCAACGTGATGGTGTCATGGAGTCTCTCAACATGACAAAACACATCTCAGTCTCAGAGATGTACAAAGGTTCATCACGAAGTCTCTCAACATGATGTTGTCATGGAGTCTCTCAACATGACGACCACAATGGCTACTCCCATGTGTGGAACGAAACACATCTCAGTCTCAGAGATGTACAGGGGTTCATCACGGAGTCTCTCAACATGATGTTGTCATGGAGTCTCTCAACATGACGTCTCATCTCAGTCTCAGAGATGAACAAGGGCTTGCACCTCATATTTCTCCGTCTCAAAGAAATATACATTACAAGGGCTTTCACCTCATATTTCTCCATCTCAGAGAAATATACATTACAACAAATCTTCTTGATGATGTGACTCCTTCTGAAGCTCCAAGTACACACATCAACCTTCTGACCTCCTCATCCAGGATTGCCTCTGTTGGTTTGTCAGACTCCCTCTGAATGTCATTTCCTCATCTTCAAAGAAACTGATCGCAAAGACAATCTGTATAGGTTCTCCTAACAAGTGCCAATCACACGAGCCGAATTTATGCTAGAGTTCCTCGACCATACAAGAACCTTTCCTTTAGAGAAGGCAACCTTGTACCCTTTGTCCTCCAAGGCTGAAATGGAAACAAGGTTCCTTTTGATCCCAGGTACAAACAATACATCACTCAAATGAAGAGGTATACCTGAATCTAGCTAGAAAGAAGTGGCCCCAGTTCCTTTTACGGCATAGCTAGCATCATCTCCAATTATCACTTGTAAGTTAGACTCTTTCTCTATTAAGTCTGTAAGATGCTCTTTGTAGCCTGTGATGTGACGTGAAGCACCACTATCTATCAACCAAGTACCCCTGTCAGATTGTACATTACTTGAAAGAGCAGAGATGAATAAGAAACCTTCTGAATCAACTTTGTCAATTTCCAAAGTAGAAACATTTTGTGTAGACTTTAATTTGCAATCTCGAGCAAAGTGGCCATACTTGTCACACCTGTAACATTGAATGTGAGAGAGATCCTTCTTCTTCTTCAGTTCTGGGGCAGAATCTGATTCTCTGTCTCTATTCCTCTTTCTTCCTTTGCATCTTTCTCTAGAAACATTTGTAGCAAGAACTTGATTTTCTGCATCATGATAGTTTCGCCCAATTCCTCTTGCTGCCAACCTGGACTCTTCTTGAATACAATCAACTCGAAGACGATCAAACTTGGGCAACTTAGATCTCCCACTGATGCTTTGGATAAAGGGCTCCCAAGATTGGGGAAGACCATTTAGTGCCAACATGACAAGATCTCTATCTACAATTATATGCCCAATAGCGCTCAACTGATCTCTCAAATCAGAAATCTTCATAAAGAATGAGATGACTGAATCTTCTTTAGCCATTTTTACATGATGAAGCTATTGTCTCAAGGGCTTTGTTGGTATTGTTGATCTCATACAATCCTTTTAGAGTATCAAACATTTCTTAGCCGTCTTCATCTTGGAGATGATCGATACTAGGTGATTCATTACAGAGCCTATCACGATCTTTCTAGCCTTCGTGCCATTTTTCTTCCACTAGATTTTCTCTGTGTCTTCAAACGGCTCGAGCATGTCATTTTCTATAAATTCAAGGATGATCTCCTCTAATGCAATGAGTACCCTAAGTTTCCAAGAGTTGAAGTTTGATGCTCCTTCAAGCCTATCTTCCACCTTGACACCGTTCACCATCTTTTTCCACACAAATTCACCTTCAAAGATCTGCCCTTAGGTCTGAAATAATTTGCAACCTCAAATCTGCAATACTTTGCCTTCAAGATCTGCCCTAGATGAAGAATTGTCTTGACTACTTAAACAAATCTGATTTGATCTTTTCTTAGAACCGCTCTGATACCATGTTATTTTTATGAACAAAAAAGTAAATATGCAAAAATACAACACATAAGACAATGAACACAGTGATTACCCTGGGAAAACCCTCCTACTCGAGGAAGAAAAACCCAGCAAAGAATATTCTCTTATATATCTGAATAATAAGTGAACATTGCTTACAAATCAGGCCTTACACAAGGCTAAGTCTGAAACAAAGAATGAAGACACTTCTTTTTAAAATGGAACTGCTGCTAAGACTGGTGAACTATTAAGAGTGGCGAACTTTTGCTGCTAATAATGGCAAACTCCTGCTGCTAATAATGACGAACTCCTGCTGCTAATAAGATGCGAATGAATGAATGAACTTTATGCTCAATTGAGAGGACTTGATCCTCCTTAAATACAAAGCCAAGTGACCTCCCTCCTAGGTCAGCTATTAGAAAGAATAAATATCATTTAAAACATGAAGGCTGACCTACCTTGGACAAAGATATATTAAGGAGAAAAATAGCTCCCGCAGCTATAACACTAACATGCACAAATAAATTGTTCTTCAAATTAGGAGGGGAAGCTCCCTCTTTGTTGATTATGCTTAAAAAAAGTAAACTAAATTAATTTGCCAATGTTTTTTATTCTCAGCTAAGAGCACAAGCTTATAAAACTCTAGCGCCGTAGCTGAGATTTTCTCTTTTTGAATTTCAACTACGACTAAGCCTACTCTAATAACGCTTTTAACAACTCAAGTACACTCAGAGCTTGAGAGTTAAAAGTAAACAAAGAATGATCTTGACATAGATACTTAAAAAAACTCTCTTCCAACATACACCTGAAGACTCATTGTACTTTTCAATGCAAGCTGAAATAAAGATTATATAAGCATAACACATAAAACGGAAACCTGAGACAGTAGATCAAAGCAATAAAGTAGGCATAAGATTTCCTCTCTCAAATTTCAAATAACAAAGATTACACTTCTGGGGCAGTAGGATTGTAGCAATAACAGGCTTATAGTTTAGCAATCAACCAAAATAGATTTGACACAAAACACATAAACTGAACAATATCTTGCAACAAAAGGCAGGCATGCAAGCTTGCTCTTACACTAAGTGAACAGACACTGAATAACAACTTGTAGGCAAAAGTAGGCTCAACAATTTGCTATCACAATAACAGTTAAAGAAAAATGGGCAAGGCTGCCCTTATTTATACACAAGCAGAGGAGTAGGAAACCCTAAAATCTCCTTGCTTTTACAACAAGACTTGCCAAGGTGCAAGTTTTATTTATAAAACTAAAACAAGACAACCATCTAACAACCTATGAAAGCAAAAAAAAAAGGAAAGTGCCAACTATTACAACTTGATTCTTTCTCTTTCACAAAGAATGGATAAGGATGAGCCAAGAATAGCAAGAAAGCTCACAGAAAGCATCGAGTTCACTGCTGCTTTTGAGTTCTATTTTTAGAAAATATCGCTGCCCCAAAGAGGGGAATCATTTAGGAACCTCAATCCACCAAAAAGCTGATTTGTTCTTGATTTCAAATGGAGAGTGCTGCATGCTAAAAATCTTGATTTTTGACTGTAAACTTGACTAGGTTCAGAAACTTTTTTGCACAAACTGTTGAAAATAGAATGTTGATTTACCTTGAAAAAGCGATTTCTCCGAAAGAGGTTGGGACCTAGGTTTTGTAGAGAATCCTGTTCCGGAGAAACCCAGATTATTAAATTTTGACAAAGCTGAGGATTTCCCGAAAAAGTGTGGTAAAAGCAAATTCCTTAAAACTTAAAATTTTCCAAAGTTGAAGAGAATCAAAAACTAAGCGGACCTAGATGAATGAATTTTGAAAAAGATGACCCCTTCCTTTGAAAAATGATGCCCTAGAAGAATAAAGCATGAAAAAGCGCACCTCTGTGCTTGCCATTCCCGTATCCATGAAGAAAACTGAAAAAGCACTACGTTTAAGCCTCCATATCTTGAAATACAGAAAACTGTATGTTTTCTCCTCTGGACGTCAACCTGTAAAACGTGAATAATGAAATCCAAAGCCTTCTTTTATAGGTTTTGAGGATAAAAAACATTTTATTTTCCATCTATAAATCTTTTGAAGCCAATCTTGAGCAAGTTCGTCGAATGTGGACACTGTTTGGATGATACATGATGAATATTGGAAATTTTTCCAAGGCATTAAGCCTTGGGCACCCTTCCTGACTAAGAGCGCTTTTCCTTAGCAAACTTAGCTAATTTTCTGAAATTTTCAACTTTTTGCTTGAAAATATGCCCTCAGTTTGATCTTCATTCCAGCCACCAAATTGATCCTGTGAATTGGTTGATGATTTCGTTGCAGAGCTTGGCCGAATCGGAGAAGATTATTCTAGAGGCAACATTTGATAAAAAACTGATTGAGGCCTTAAATCTTGGGCGCCCCTGGCTACCTGGGGCACCCATCATCACCAAAGATAACCATTTTTTGACATTCCTCAATTTGTTAATGATTTCTAATCTTTTGATGAATTCTCAATTCCGACAGTTTGACTGGCCCGATGAACTAGCTATCGGATGCGTTGGATAGCTTGAGGAATTTTGTGAAAGATCTTATGGAGGTGACTAGCCCTGAAAACTGCATCTGATGGGCCAAAAGGTTGGGCACCCATGCTTGCCAGAGTTAGATTTTTTTCAATGATTTCCATTTTCTTTCCTCCATTTTCTCTGCCCATTTGATCGGCAATATCTGATGATTGGAAAATCTTTTGAGTTCACCGTTGATTTCGTTCGAAAGCGTGTTGGAATCTAAAGGAATGTTATGAAGACTGCAAACCCTAATTTCAACTTTCAGGCACTCAAATCCTTGGGCGCCCCTACCTAGCTGGAGTGCCCATCCTCTCTAGACTTAGTTATTTCTTGTACATTTTCAATTTCTCAACTTTGACCTTCCATACTTTGTCCTCCGTTTGATCTACAACTACTAGTAACTGACGAATCCGATAATCTAGCTGAGATATCCACTGGAAAGCTTGCAGAATTCTGAAGACAATGACTAATCTGGCAAACCCTAGCAGCTGGATTTGAACTGTCAAAACCCTAGGCGCCCCTGGCTAGCTGGGGCGCCCAAAGTTACCAAAGTTAGAATATTTTTTGATGATTTTCATGATTTCCAATTTGCCCTTTGTTGAAACTTCCACGTTCGATCTGAGATTCCAGCTAACTGATTGATCCGATGGACTTGCTACTGGATTGACTACAGAGCCAGAGGAATTCTGAGCGAGTTGTCTTGTATGCACAAATCCTAATAGGATCAACTGATACCTTGAAATGATGGGCGCCCCTGGCTACCTAGGGTGCCCATCTCCTCCAAAGATAGTTTTATTTTCAACTTTTCTTTGCTCTTTACATTTTGCTCCATGTTTTGATTGCCGAGTTTTGAAAAATGACTAAGGCATGAATGGCTAGGCGCCCTGACTAGACAGGGGCGCCTAGCACGCCTAGCATCTCTACACTTGACCATTTTTCCTCAGTTTTCAAGATTTTCCAGCTTCCCTCCTCCATTCTTCGTTTCGTGAAGCATCATCCATCGTTTCTCGTTTTGTACAGTGTTTGAGACCTTGAATCTGCCACCTGGCAGTTGAGCAACTTCCATTGATGATCTTGGAGCTCCTAATTTGGCTTCTAAAAAAGCAGAATAGACTCATTAGAGGAAAATGATCTTTTGACAATTCTGACTGGACCAGCCTGATGAGGAAGTATTTTAAGCCAATCAAAATCAGTTTGAACCCCTGGAGTCAAACATTCTATTTTTAGAAAATTTTGCCAACATCCATTTGAGAAGAAACCTAGAAAAAAGTCTATTTTTAGAAACTTTCTATTTTTAGAAAATTTCCTAAAATTTAGGGCCGAAAAACTGAAATCTGGGTTTTGTAGACAAGGTCGCTCTAAGCAAACCCAAATCCTCAGATTTTTGAAAATTTTGAGTTTTTGAGCACCATGCATGACATGCAAGTTTTTGTTTTCCAACCTTTTGACAATTTTTAACAAGACTTTTGACCATTTTTTCAAAATGCCTAAGTGTAGCAAAAATTTTAATTTGGGGTACAACAAATACAATCAGCACTCTTAGGCCTAACCAAACCAATGGAAGAGACATTAATTCAAACCATTTTGAGAATAACAATAGGACTCCATTAAGATCTTCAACTAGAGTGACAAGGCCTACGTTCTTACCAAGAGAGGCGCAATCATGAGAAGAAAAAGAACCCAACATGGCAGCAAATGACATTGAAGAATGTGTGGAAGAATATTCAAGAATTGATCCTGACCTTAGAGGGCATATTCCATTTAAAGAGTATTATAATGCAAGGTCACGAAATACCTCAAGAAGAGAAGGAAGGCAGCCCAACAGAGATTTACGACAAAGAGTAAGTAAGATGACTCTTCCCACCTTTGATGGTTCGAGGAAGGTCACTGCTCGAGCATGGGTTCAAAAACTCGATACTTATCTTTCTCTTAGTCCCATGATGGAAGACAAAGCTATTAAATTTTCCATTCTTCACTTAGAGGGAATAGCACATGAATGGTGGCATCATGGACTAATCACACAAGGGCATCATCTCATTGTAACATACAACAACTTTACACAAAGACTTATAGAAAGGTTTGGTAGGAAGAATCCAAAGATGCATTTTGGGGAGTTAGCATGCCTAAGACAACGAGGGTCCGTGGAAGAATATGTAATGGAATTCCAAAGGATCTCCATCATGGTGTTGGATATTACTAAAAGTAGACTCAAGTTTTTTATTTATTGAAGGACTCTCTAAACACTTAGAGAATTGGCCTGAGCTTTTGAACGATCATCATTACAAGATACTATTCGAAGGGCCTTGAATTTGGAAGACTCAACACCTAAAAACAAAACCTACCACAAGGAGTCAGACAAGCAACCCTTTGCCAAGGATAATTGGAAACCAAAAGCATTACCTCCTCCATCCAACAAGGAGAAAGAATCTTTGCAAGAGCTTCGAAAGAACTTATGTTTCCAATGTAGAGAACCATGGAAGTTGAGTAATCAATGCTCCAAGAAGGGACAAATCTACCACGTAGAAGCAATAATGGATGGTGAATTTGAGGAAAGAGAATTTGAACCCGAAAGGAAGAAGAGGAAACAAGATGATGAAGAGTTTGCAAATGGTAAATTAGCCACACTTTCAGGGGCACCCAAGTATCACCCCTTTAGAATTTGTAGTGTTTTACAAGGACAAATGTGATTGTTTTAGTGGATAGCAGTGCTACACATAACTTCATTGATGAAGGTTTAGTAATGAGGATGAAGTTAAAAGCTGAAAAATTTGAAGGTTTCAAGGTAGTCATGGCAGATGGTTTCACTACTTTGTGCACACAATGAATACAATGTCAACTAAAAATTACCTTGGGAAGACATCAAACCAGCGAATAGTTCTATGTTGTAAACATGGGAGATACATATGTTTTGGGCATTCAATGGTTACATTCTTAAGGTAGGTATTATCAAAATTTTCAAAATATGGAACTATGTTTCCAACACAATGGCAAGGAAGCATTTCTACAAGGCCTATCGGATGGGTCTCCAAGGGTAGTGACATCAAAAAGGATGGAAAGAGAATTTAGGCATGGGCAAGTAGAGTGGGCAGCACAATGTATGATCCTTGATAGATCTCTGTCCAAAAGAGGGAAAACTATACATGTTGATATTCATTCTATCCTAGACAAGCATAAGAGATTTTTTGGCAATATTCCATCGAGACTACCTCCTAAGAGGGGTATTAAGCATACCATTGAATTAGAAGAAGGGGCAAAACCTATCATTACCACACCTTATTGCCAACAAAAGAAATATAAGGAAGAAATTGAAAAAACAATTAAGAAGCTACTTGAGATGGGGCATATACAACCTAGTTCTAGCCCCTTTGCTTCTTCGGTAGTTTTGGTAAAAAGGAAAGATGGTATTATGAGGATGTGTGTGGATTATAAGGCTCTTAATAAAAAAACTATCAAGAATCGATATCCTGTCCCTAGGGTTGATGAACTAATAGATGAACTTTATGGTTCAATATACTTTTCTAAGATCGATCTACATTTCAAACATCATCAAATAAGAATGAGTGACAATGTTTCTAAAACAACTTTTAGGTGTCATTTTGGGCATTTTGAATTTCTAGCCTTACCATTTGGACTAACTAATGCCCTAACCACATTTCAATCCTACATGAACCACATATTCAACAAACAGTTAAGGAAATTTCTTTTGGTGTTCTTTGATGATATATTGATTTACAGTAAAACTTGGGAGGATCACTTGAGGCATATTGATGAAGTCGTAGGGATACTTGAACAACAATCACTATTTGCTAAAGCGTCCAAATGTGAATTTGGAGTGGATGAAATTTTGTATTTAGGGCACAAGATCAATGCCCAAGGAGTTTGTGTGGATGAAGAAAAGACCAAGGCAATAGTAGATTGGCCATGATCAAGGACTTTAACTCATTTAAGGGGATTTTTAGGTCTTTGTAGTTATTATTGAAGATTTGTCAAAGGATTTTCAAAGTTAACTACTCCATTGACAGATTTGACTAAGAAAGGTGCTTTTTCAAGGAGTGACGAGTCCCAAAAATCTCTTAACAAACTCAAAGAAATAATGAGTTCTTGTCAAGTGTTATCCATTTTGTGAAAGATTTATTGTCAAAACAGACCATAACAGTCTAAGATGCTTTTTGAACCAAAAAGATCTAAATGATAGGCAACAAAAGTGGGTTAGCAAGTTTCAAGCTTATGACTTTGATATTGAATACATGAAGGGGAAGAATAATATTGTGGTTGATGCTTTATCGCAAAGACCTCACCTATGTTCTATGACTAACATCTCTACAGATTGGAAAAACTCAATACTTGCAAAGTATGCCAAGGATGCATTAGCAAATGATATATAGAAGGGAAACTACAAGATGATAAGTACAAGGTGGTGGAGGAGCTCATTCTCTATAAAGATAGAATATATCTCATCCCAGGATCGAAAAGGAAAGAAAAGATTATGAGGACATACCATGACACTCCATTAGCAGGTCATTAGGGTTACTACAAAACATACAAGTGAGGGAAAGATTTTTGTGGAAAGGTCTCAAAGGGGATATTTTGAAGCATATTAAGGAATGTATGGTTTGTCAAAACATTTCCAACAAGGTTGTTAAAAACCTTTGCCAATACCAAATCAAAAATGGGAAAGCATTTCAATGGATTTCATTAGAGGACTTCCAAAGGGACAAGGGAAAGATTGTATATTTGTGGTGGTGGATTAGCTAACTAAGTATGCTCATTTTCATGAAATATCTTATGAATATAGAGCACCACAAGTAGTCAGTCTCTTCTTTAGAGAGATCTTCAAACTACATGGGCTGCCTAAGAACAATTTCAGTGACAGAGATAGCAGATTCCTCTATTTATTTTGGCAAGAACTCTTTAAGTTGGCCGGAATAGAACTTACCCCAAGCACTAGCTACCACCCACAAACAGATGGGAAAACTGAAATTGTAAATAAATGGTTTGAAGGATAGTAGCGGAATTATGTCACAAGGCAGCAAACAACTTGGGTTAAATGGCTGCATCTTAGAGAATATTACTACAACACTACCCATCATATGTTAATAGGGATGATTCATTTCAAAGCACTATATGGGTATGAGGCAGTATCATTTGGAGATTTGATTCTTACTGAAACCAAAGTTCTTGGAGCAAGAGACTTGATGCAACAAAGTGTAGATATTTTAAACACACTCAAAGACAACTTGCATCATGTCCAGAATCAACAAAAGATGTATGCTGATCGTCGAAGATCTGAAAGAACATTTGAAGTTCAAGATTGAGTCTTCCTCAAATTGCATCCAACCTTATTAACAATCCTCTACCAAGGGAAGTGGAATTGAGAATCTTAAGCCACGATTCTATGGGCCTTATAAGATTATAAGAAGGGTTGGTAAAGTTGCTTATGAATCGGAGTTAACAACCAATAGTCGAATTCATAATGTTTTTCACGTATCTCGCCTCAAGAAGGTGCTAGGTCAACATGTTACACCATGTCCCAAGTTACCCCTACTTGATGATGAAGGAAAATTAATTTTAAAACCTAAAGCCATAATTGACATGAGAGAAAAAAAAATAAAGAAATAATGTTATTCTGAAATATTTGGTTAAATGGAAGAATACACCTATGGAGGATGCCACTTGCGAAGGAGTAGAAATTTTTTATCATCCCAATCTAAAATTGCTTGTGGACAAGCAATCTTGGGAAGGGCAGATTGTCATGCCCCCACCAAGAAGGAAATCGCAACCTCATGGAAAATGTGATCATAGTCTAACATAAGCGAGTAAAATAATAATCACAGCAATTCTAAAGAGTGATCGATTAAGACTAAAAGAAAGGTTATTAGCAGCAATTCCACAAAAGGCATAAAATAAATAAATAATAAAGTAAGAGTTTAAAGAAAGCATCTAATTAGGAAGGGGTGCAACTCTTTGCAAAGGCAATGTTTTAATGAAGGGGTGGTGTGACTCCCTCAAATTGGAAGATATAAAAAGGGAGATCAATTCATTTGAGAAGGAATCAAGTGAGAAGTCAATTGTCATATATCAATTCATGCAGCAAAAATATACCGCAGAAAATCGATTCAAACAGCAATCATTTATAAAAGCATACAATTATTATTCAAGGATCGAATTGTCAATCCATCAAGAAATACAAATTGATAGTCTAGCAAATGCATCAAGCTATCAATTGTGAATTCTAGGTAGTATTTACAAATCGGACAAGATCTGAGCTCACAGGGTGGGCTAAGGGTAGGAAGGATGGGGTCTTTTCATGCCCTTAACAAGCCAGGTGTTAATGATATAGCAGCTTCGGTAGCTCCTTCCAACTCAGCTCCTTCGTGGAAATATATATTTGAATGATAGCCGTTGGCTATTCAAATTATATTTATTATTATTATTGTTTATCTTCATAGCCGACATGAGAAGATATGAATTCATCTTGATCTATTATCAAGAAGACATTTAATGCATGTTCATTATTTGAGGCCGACCTCTTGTGAAGAGGCATGTATAATGTTTATCTTGGCCGACTTCTCTAAACAAGATATGCAATCTTTTAAGGCCGACATGGAGGATTAGTTTCATCCCACTCATTTGTATTTATATTCAGTTTGTTCATCCATTCCAGTCAGTTCGATCATTTTTATTAAGTGCGATCTTAGCTATTATTCCAATGCGAACACAGCTGATGATAAAGTGCGAACTTGTCTGAGATCTAAGTGCGAATATATTAGTTCAATGATTTCATCAAGTGCGAACTTGTCTGAGATTTAAGAGCAAATTTACCAAATCGGTGATATCATGAAGAGCGAATATATATTGTCTAATCAAAGTGTGATCATATGCCAGGGCGAAGCTACAGCTATCGAATTCTGTCAAGTGTGCTTAAAGTCTGAAAATTGAAGACCATCTAGCGCAAGGTGAACATTGTCAGATCTGTCATTTGCCAGGCGTAATTTAACAGGTTCTTATCTGTCATTCATTATTGCAAGGTACTGCATATCGGTCTTGTGTTAGACCTCATTGTAATTTGTAAAATTGCCACTGTTGCATCAAATATGAGAGAGATCTTTGTTGCTGGGTTTTTTCTCCCTCAAGAGGAGGGTTTTCCCAAGGTATATGTTGTGTTATTTTGTCTGATTTCGAATTATCTTTCTGTGCATTTAATTTGTTCACCTAAATCTAACATGGTATCAGAGCGGGTTTGAGGATCGTGATTAGATTATTGCACTCAGATTATCTCATTTGTTCAGATTGTCAAGATGGTGTATGATTTGAAGGTTGAGGGTTAAAGTGAATACCTGTCTCATTCAGCATTATCAAGCTGTGTACCTTCCGACACCAACACTTGGATAATCGACAGTGGTGCCTCCCGTCACATAACCGGATTCAAGGAGCACTTATCGAGTTTGGTGGAAAAGGAATCTTCTGAACAAGTCATCATTGGAGATGATGCCAGCTACTCCGTAAAGGGAATTGGGACCTCCACACTTCACTTGGATTCCGGCATATCGTTTCAATTGGGTAATGTTCTTTATGTTCCCAGAATCAAGCGTAATCTTATTTCTATTTCAGCTTTGGAAGATAGAGGATATCAAGTTGCCTTCTCCAAAGGCAAAGTTCTAGTGTGGATGCAGAACTCTAACTTCAAGGATGCTCAAGTAATTGGAGTTAGATATGATAACCTATACAAGGTTTGCTCACATCCTCTTCAAGCATTGGTTCATGACTCTTCCAGTCTTTGTGATCTTTGGCATCGGAGATTGGCTCACTTACACTTCCGAGCCCTACCCATTATGGAGAAGATGGTGACGGGCCTTCCTAAATTCAACCAGGAGCACGAAGGTACATGCAAGGGCTGCGCATTAGGTAAGAATATAAAAGCCCCCTTTCATAGTAGAGAAAATAGATCTAAGTGTATTTTAGATCTAATTCATTCTGATTTATGTGGTCCTATGTCTATTCCTTCTTTGAGTGGTTTTTTGTATTATGTTCTTTTTATTGATGATCACTCTAGGAAGACTTGGATTTATTTTCTGAAATCTAAAGAATCTGAGGAAGTACTAGATAGGTTTAAAGAGTTTAAAGCTTTAGTAGAAAATCTTTCTGGTAAACGAATTAAGGTCCTCAGATCTGACAATGGTGGAGAATACACCTCTGGTAGTTTTCGAAACTTTTGTACCGATGCAGGGATTAAGAGGGAGCTCTGTGTTCCCTATAATCCTCAACAAAATGGTGTTGCAGAAAGGAAGAACAGAACAATTGTGGAAGCAGCAAAGGCCATGATCCATGATCAAGATTTGCAAACCTTCCTATGGGCAGAAGCTTCCAGGGCAGCTGTATATGTTCAAAACAGGAGTCCTCATAAAATCTTCGAGAATATGACTCCAGAAGAAGCCTTTACACAGAAGAAGCCTGAAGTCAGTCACTTGAGGATCTTCGGTTGTCCTGTCTATGTTCATGTTCCCAAAGAAAAGAGAACCAAGCTAGAGCCTTTTGGCAAGAAGGGAATATTTGTGGGCTACAATGAGACATCAAAAGCTTACAGAATTTACATTCCAGGTCAGAAGTTGATAGAGATCAATAAGGATGTCACATTCGAGGAAGATGTTGCATTCAGGAGATCCAGAGGGATTCACATGGAGATTGATAATGAAGAGTCTCCTCAAGACATGGAAGTTGTCCATACTCCTGAGATTCAGAGGGAGACAATGGAACCAAAGGAAGATCTTGATCCTATTGAACCCTTGGAACCTACTAATGGGCCTACTGACATTGTTATTGGGAGAAAGAGACCTCTATGGGCTAGTCGCACTATGCAAGAGGCTGAAAACTTTGCAGCTCCTAGAGGCACATTCAGAGAAAGCAAAAGGCCACATAAGTTCTCCAGTTATGTTGCCTTGATGAGTCAGATTATAGAATCCGAGCCTTCCTGTGTTGAGGAAGCATCTAGTCTTCAAGTCTGGAGAGATGCTATGACAGAGGAGTATCAGTCAATTCTCAAGAATGATGTTTGGGATATCGTTCCTAGACCCGAGGGCAAGTCTGTGGTATCTTCTAAATGGCTATTCAAGATCAAACATGTTGCAGATGGAAGCATTGAGAAGTACAAGGCAAGATTTGTGGCTCGTGGATTTTCTCAGAAAGAGGGAGTTGATTATGATGAGACCTTTGCTCCTGTTGGTCACTACACTTCTGTCAGAACCATCATTGCTATTGCTGCATCTAGAGGATGGAAGATTCACCAGATGGATGTGAAGACAGCCTTTCTCAATGGAGTGATTGAGGAAGAGGTTTACTTAGAGCAACCTGATGGATTTGAGATTCATGGAAAGGAGTCACACGTTTGCAAGCTGAAGAAGGCTTTGTATGGTCTTAAGCAGGCTCCTCGTGCATGGTACGAAAGGATTGATCAGTATCTATCAAGCTTGGGCTTCTTGAAGAATGATGTTGATTCAAATCTCTACTTCAAGGTAATCAATGGTGATGCATTAATTTTGGTTTTATATGTAGATGATCTAATCCTCACCGGTGAAGATCACCTGATTCTCGAATGTAAGAAGGATTTAACTTCTGAATTTGAGATGAAGGACCTTGGGCTCATGCATTACTTCCTTGGTTTAGAAGTCTGGCAGAAGTTAGATGGTATGATTTTAAATCAAGGGAAGTACACCATTGACATACTTAAGAGATTTGGCATGATGGATTGCAAATCCATGTCTACTCCCATGGAGACCAATCTTCATAAATTGAAGGAGGCTACAGCTAGTTCAGATTTGGTGGATCCTACGTTGTACAAACAGCTGATTGGATCCTTGATGTATCTAGTTAACACTAGACCTGATATTTGCTATGCAGTGAGTGCACTTAGCCAGTTTATGTGTGATCCGAGACAGATACATCTTGTTGCAGCTAAACATATCCTAAGATACTAGGTAGCCTGAGTTGGATATGGGTTGAAGTATATGAGATGGAGACTTGGAGTTACTTGGTTTCCTGATTCTAATTTGGGTTGTGTCCTGGTCGAGAAGGCCCTCGGCGTTGCCGGTTTGGGTTCTTTCATTTGTGCAAAAGCAAGAAGCTCTTAGATGCCAGGAGGCGAGTGCAGTGCGGCTTGCATGGCAACTCGTGGCGTTGGCCAGCTCCTTGCAGGATTGTTTGGACAATCAATGGAGCCTACCATTATTCATTGTGATAATCAGAGTTGTGTGAAGCTCTCTATCAATCTGTGTTTCATGACAGATCCAAGCATGTTGAGATCAAGTACCACTATATCGAGAGATATAGTGCTGGAAAATTGTCACCGGTTAATTACATTAGCTTGATGAAGCGGTAGATATTCTCCACCAAGCCTCTCGCGGATAAAGTTTGTATACTTCGAGACAAGCTTGGTATGGTGGGAGAATCCGCCTTTGAGTATGAGTCTGACATGAGTGAGCCTTGCTTAATGAGTTCTTCTCGTGAGAGAAGTTTGAGGTGAAATCCTTGTTAATGCATTTTTCTTCTATGGCGGAAGAATTTGAGGTGAAAGCCCTTGTTTCCACCCTACGGTAGGTCATGGTGGATGTCATGTGTGCTGACTCCATGACATATGTTGCACTTGTGTTTCACCCTCTGGGAGAGCCATGAGTGAAAGTCACAATGAGGTGACAACATCAAGTGATGAACACTTGTACTTACTGTGCACTTTCTTCTATGGCCGGAAGAATTTGAGGTGAAAGCCCTCATCTCCACCCTCTGGTGAGTCATGGTGGATGTCATGTGTGTGACTCCATGACAACATCACGTGAGAGAGTCCGTGATGATCTTCTTGTACTTGTGTTTCACCCTCTGGGAGAGCCATGGTGAAAGTCACGTTGAGGTGACCACATCACGCAAGTGATGAACACTAGTACTTAACCATGTGATGGTTGATATCACATTGAGGTGATATTTCTCTCTTTATATCTGATTGCAGGCAATGGTGGCAGATGAACCTCATACGGAGATGATTTGTATTACGCAGCTGGAAGTTCTCTCCCTAGCTGAGAGGGAGTGTTAACGATATAGCAGCTTCGGTAGCTCCTCCAACTCAGCTCCTTCGTGGAAATATATATTTGAATGATAGCCGTTGGCTATTCAAATTATATTTATTATTATTATCGTTTATCTTCATAGCCGACATGAGAAGATATGAATTCATCTTGATCTGTTATCAAGAAGACATTTAATGCGTGTTCATTATTTGAGGCCGACCTCTTGTGAAGAGGCATGTATAATGTTTATCTTGGCCAACTTCTCTAAACAAGATATGCAATCTTTTAAGGCCGACATGGAGGATTAGTTTCATCCCACTCATTTGTATTTATATTCAGTTTGTTCGTCCATTCCAGTCAATTCGATCATTTTTATTAAGTGCGATCTTAGCTATTATTCCAGTGCGAACACAGCTGATGATAAAGTGCGAACTTGTCTGAGATCTAAGTGCAAATATATCAGTTCGATGATTTCATCAAGTGCGAACTTGTCTGAGATTTAAGAGCAAATTTACAAGATCGATGATATCATAAAGAGCGAATATATATTGTCTAATCAAAGTGTGATCATATGCCAGGGCGAAGCTACAGCTATCGAATTCTGTCAAGTGTGCTTAAAGTCTGAAAATTGAAGACCATCTAGTGCAAGGTGAACATTGTCAGATCTGTCATTTGCCAGGCGTAATTTAACAGGTTCTTATCTGTCATTCATTATTGCAAGGTACTGCATATCGGTCTTGTGTTAGACCTCATTGTAATTTGTAAAATTGCCACTGTTGCATCAAATATAAGAGAGATCTTTGTTGCTGGGTTTTTTCTCCCTCAAGAGGAGGGTTTTCCCAGGGTATATGCTGTGTTATTTTGTCTGATTTCGAATTATCTTTCTGTGCATTTAATCTGTTCACCTAAATCTAACACCAAGGACAGGGTCCTTGGTATTATCACTATTGAATTAGGGACGAGGTCCTTTAATTCAATAGTTTTGGAAAGTATTTCTGGGGAATTCATGATTTGACTCCTTGGGTATTGTGCTACAATCTATTGATCTGATTATTATCATAAATTTCTTAATCTTGGATAAAACTATTGTCATATTTTGAGTAAATATTGTTGTTTTAAAGAATACCCCCAAAAAGGGGACATTACATTGTACATCTTAAAACCATATTCCATAACAACACAAAGCGAATCATATTCTTTGAAAAAATAGATGTCTTTCTTAAACAAAGTTGTAGCTTCACAATTGGAATATTTGAGCCAATTTTTTTCGTTTTTACAATTTTCAATTTACAACATTACATCAATGCACCCGTTAAGGTTAGGAGATAAACCAAAACGTGCAAAAGCAACTCTAACCAGAATGTACACCAGGATCCCGATGTGGGCAAGGTGTGAGCATTGGTCAGAGGATCTAAAACAAATTGCTTATGCTGTAACTCTAACCAAGAATGGCGCCGATGATGGCGAGCATATGGTCAGAGGATCTCCTACTCTAAATACTGAAAAGGAACTCGACACCAAGTATGTGCTACCCAATCCAGAATGGAGTGAGGGGCGACCATATGGCGGAGTGATTACAAAATTCAATGCTTGAAAGGAAATGCTGAAAACTGGAAATTCTCAACACCCAGAATGTGCTTGCTAACCCGAGGTGGGAAAGTAGCTACCATAGGGCGGAGATAAACTAATTACAATAGCAATTACAGAATGTAAAGATGAGCATTACAAATCAGATAATTAAGCAAGATTAAGAACTGCTGCTAGTACTACTGTCAGCTTACAATATGATAGAGAATTCGCCTGCCAAGAGCATAGAGTTAGAAGAATTCAACGAGCATTTAGATATAGAATTCTCCTTGCTTAATGGAAATACCAAACTGATTTCTTCTCTCAAAAACCAGATTTAAAATTCTGATCAAATCAGATCTGCACCTTTAAATGCAAAACCAGCAACCCTAAAATCCACTAAAATGCTCACAACTCACTCAATACTTGTCAGAATGACATGAGACTTGATGCAAACGAATGCTAGGATGATGACAATGAAGACTAGACAAAGAAACAGCTGACAAATTGAAGTATTTTTTTTTCTAAACACTTGCCAGGCGGAACAGAATGGTACAGCCTCTAGAAATGTTCTACCAACAAGATAAAATCAGATTCTTCATTATAAATCACCAAAATTTGCACAAATGGGCGCCTAGGGCATAGAAATGGTTCTAGCCAATACCCAGAACGAATATATTTTTATTTTTTGACTTATGAGCAAATACAACATGCAGCTATACTAAATCAGCAACTCCAGAACTTCATTAACATGCTAGAAATTGAACTACAAATGCAAAACTTACTACAAAACACTCAACTAAGCAAACCTCTCCACTAGGTGCTGTCTCTCAAGCACGAAGTCGAGCCCAGACTAGGAGGCATTCATTCCTCGAAGCAATTCCGCAACCATTTCGGCAGCATAACATTAGCATAGACAAAAGATGTGAAATGATGCTCAATGCCTCCTTTTTATAACTTCTTGTTGACTTCTCGAAACCCTAAACTCTTCTTCAAGTCAAAACCCTAATTCCCTTCATGAAATGGCGTCCTTTTTCCTTCAAATTCAATATTGACCATTTTAATTAAATTCAATATTTTAATCAAATCATCACCTTGATAAATGCGCCCAAATTAACTTGCATTGACTTTGGAGAATTCATTGTGTGAGAGCATATGTCAAACAATATTTCCTCCTTTCTTTTTGCTTTCTTCTGCATGGAAGCTTCACAGAGTCAATACAAGAAATTTCAGCTGCAAAAAATTATTGGTGTAGATAGGAACTACCAGTTTTTTAAGCGCATCACAAAACATTTCCCTCAGGAAATGGATATCCTCAACAGAGGAGTTGCAATCAATGTGATAAAACTTGTTAAGGTTTCATCATCCAGAGAGGACTCAAATATTTCTCGAGATGTTATCTGTGAATGTAATGTCGCCATTTTTAAGAGTCAGCATAAAGTTAAATTATTAATTTAAGTTGTCCCTTTTTAACTTTATGCTGACTCTTAAAAAGGAGGACATTACAGTGAAATGGAGAAGTATACAACAAAAATCAAAATAGAAGATCATATGCCCTATGAAAGGGAGTAAGTGATTGGGTTAAGAAAAAGGGAAAAAAAATGTAAGGTTACATATATTCCTTCATCAAGTACCATAGAATCAAGATCTGTGGACAAGACAAACAAAAGAAAAAAGGTAACCCTTTGGAGAGATTGTTTAATGTTGAAGGAGGAAACGTTGAAGTAAGTTCTTTGGAGCACTACCCATATCAATGTCGAATGTCAGTTAATGTTTGGTTTGGTTTCTACACAAAATTGACCTGCTTTGGGGAATTATAAAGACCTGGTTATGAGAAGATTTGAACAACTCTACTTGTCAAAGAGAAGATACCGATTGCTAAGCACTTGGATCCCATTTCATACTCTCAAATAATCTAGAATCAATGTCATGTGTGCATATTGTAAAAACATTCACACTATGTCTGTATGGTGGCCTAAACTGAGACATAAGCATGGCACTTATCATTGATCCATTAACAAGTCGTCACATATCTTTCAAGTCTGACGCCCAGGGATTACTTATGGAGATTAGACAATTGCTTTCATTGTCAAATTCCTAGTGAGTCCTATTTAAAACGCTCCCTGATGTAAGTGCTGTTTATGGCAATATGTAGGTTTGAAACTGAGAAACATATACAGAAACATTTGTTTTTCTCCATCTAATGTCCTGATACTAAACTTGCTTTCTAAAAGTTCAAAACCAATAAATTCAATGGACGGAAGAATTCATAGAGGTCTTATAAAGCTGTCAACTTGTCCTTCATAGTGTCCTCCAAATTTGAAACAATTCTCTAGGTTTGAGTTGTCAAATGTAGCTGAGACAAGATACACCTCAAATTTTAGCATTATGATGCAGCTTAAACGCTAGCTGGGCTCCTGGTAACCTGATTATGGAAATCAAAGAAGTGAGGTTTGCATGAACCTTGGACATAATCTCTATCAAATAAGGGTGGATCAGTTCATTAACTTGTTATTGATGAAAATTGGCGGACAGAAGTTTAATTTGTGGCTACTCTTGTAAAACCTATTGTTGCTATGGCATGTGGAATATGCTCAAGGAGGTTATACAGTGCCATAAACAACATGATAAAGAATATGGATGACATTCGTCAAGAAAATGTGATGACACACGTGCAATTAAGACTGGTAATCAAGGCTTAGAATTTGTTATAAATAATGGAATTTAGACTGGTAATCAAGGCCAACAAGAGATAGCAATGAATTTGTTATAAATAATGAAATTAAGACTGGTAATCAAGGCCTACAAAAGATGGTGTGAATGTAAACAAATCTAATGGCAAGTAAGAGAGATATAAGGGTTCTAAAATAATTTTCAGTTTCAGAAATTTACAAGGGCTAAGACAGATTTTCGACTTCCAGAAATACACAGATTTTGACTTTCAGATTTTAATGATACTTAACGTGCTGAATGCAGAACATTGATCGATTTCTATATATTGCATAATGGAAATGGACTCAACCTTTGTATGAGGGAGACTCGCATCCAAGGGACACGTCTCTTGAGAGGACGTGTCTCCATACTTGAAGACACGTCCGCTCAAGGGACGTGTTCCTTTGAGCGCACGGGTTTCAAATCTAAGGAACACGCCTCTTGAGAGGACGTGTCTCCTCACTTGGAGACACGTCTGCTCAAGGGACGTGTTCTTTGAGCATGCGAGTTCCAGAATCTCTGATAACCATTCATGTTTAACAGATTAACAAATACGCATCATCAAACATGGAGTATATGATCACCATTTATATGAGTTCGATTTTATACATGCATTATAAAGTCGATTACTTATTGCCAGAAATATATACAGATCAAATAGATCTAATACAACAATGATGATGCTTTCAGCAATCATTGTTCATATCAGACTGAAGCTACCATGTATCAACACTCCCTCTTAGCTTAGGGAAGATATTTCAAATCAAATAAGAGAAGATATCACCTTCACACGTGATATCAAAGATATGTTTTCTCAAAGTTTGTCAAGTCACATGACATTCTTCATAACACATCTTCATTATGGTATGTGCACTAACATCAAATCACATGATGTCTACCATAATTCATGGCATATCCATGGATATAAATATCCACCATGATTATCTCTTAAGGATCACAATGATTAACAAAATGATATCACGTCCCATGATATCAACCAAAGTGTCCAAGAGATACTACCATGACATATTTAGAGATATCAAGTCACATGACATCTATCATGATAGTTTTCATTGTAGAGTCGTCACTTTACAATGTCAAATACAAGTGTTCATTATTAGAAAGATCGTCACCTTTCAATAATGTACACAGGGGAAGTAGGCCCATAAAGTCATGGAGTCACACGCATGACAAAAGTGTTTTACACATTAAAACATCTTTATATATATATATTAGTACAATTTATAAACAACTTGTATTTCAAACATAAATAACAAATTACATTTCAACCATACCAAGTTTCTTCCTGAAGTGCTCCACCTTGATTCGGGAGAGAGGCTTGGTGAGAATGTCTGCAGTTTGATCATTTGTACTGATATACTCCAACTGAATTACTTTCTTTTCCACCATATCTCTTACATAATGATAAGGGATCTCAATGTGCTTCGATCTATCATGAAAGACAGGATTTACAGAGAGTTTGATGCAACTCTGATTATCACAATGAATAATTATAGGATTCAAGGGCTCACCAAAGAGTCCCACAATCAATTTACGAAGCCAAACTGCTTCTCTTGCTCCCATTGAGGCTGCAATGTATTTAGCTTCTGTTGAGCTCTGTGCAACTGAAGATTGTTTTCTGCAAATCCAAGAGATCATAGCAGATCCTAAACTGAAGCAACATCCTGATGTACTTTTCCGATCGGTTATACTTCCAGCCCAATCTGAATCAGAGTACCCATGAAGATCTAGTTGATCATTCTTGTAAAGAAGACCATATCCAATAGTGCCTTGAAGGTATCTCAAAATATGTTTCACAGCCATTAAGTGAATTTCCTTTGGCTCACACATGAATTGGCTGAGAACATTCACTGCATAGCAAATATCAGGTCTGGTGTTAACCAGATACATCAAGGATCCAATCATCTGTCTGTAAAGTGTTGGATCTGCACACTTGGATTCTACTGCTGCTTCTTTCAATTTGTGAAGGTTGGTTTCCATAGGTGTAGACATCGGTCTACAATCCAACATTCCAAATCTTTTCAGAATGTCAATAGTATACTTCCCTTGATTTAGTATAATACCCTCTGATTTCTGCCATACTTCTAAAACTAGAAAGTAGTGTAGAATGCCCAAGTCTTTCATGTCAAATTCAGAAATTAGATCTTGCTTTCCTTGAGCAATGAGGTGATCTTCTCCTGTTATCAGTAGGTCATCAACATATAAAATAATTATTAGCATATCACCTTTGATTACTTTGAAGTAGAGATTGGAGTCGACCTCATTTTTGGAAAATCCTAATCCCAAGAGATAGCTGTCAATTCTTTCATACCAGACCCTGGGAGCCTGTTTAAGTCCATAAAGAGCTTTCTTCAGTCTGCATACATGTGTGTCAGGTTTATGTATCACAAAACCTTCAGGCTGTTCCAGATAGACTTCTTCTTCAATGGTTCCATTCAGGAAGGCAGTCTTCACATCCATTTGATGGACCTTCCAGCCTTTAGCTGCTGCAATGGCTAACACTGCTCTCACTGATGTGTAACGGGCAACAGGTGCAAATGTTTCTTCGTAATCAATGCCTTCCTTTTGAGAAAAACCTCTTGCCACAAAACGTGCTTTATGTTTTTCTATACTGCCATCAGCAGCATGCTTGATTTTGAAGAGCCATTTGGAAGAGACAACAGATTTCCCTTTTGGTCTAGGCACAACATCCCATACATCATTCTTCAGAATGGACTGATATTCCTCCGTCATTGCATCTTTCCATGCTTGATGTCTGAAGGCTTCTGAAACACTGACAGGTTCGGAGTTTATGATATCGTTCATGAGGGCAACATAGCTCGAGAAACGTTTGGGTCTTTTACTCTCCCTGAACGTTCCTTTGGGTGCTGCATGAATCTCTGCTTCTTTGATCATCTTCTTAGCCCAAAGTGGTCTCTTTCTGCCATTGATATCTGTATCCTCATTTGAAGTGGAAGGAAGTTCAGGTGTCATTCCCTCAAGATGCTCCCTCTGAATCTCAGGAGCAGGTTCCATTTCAGATACTCTAGGGGAAAAGGATTCAGACTCACTAGAACTTCTTGCCCTCTTGACTGCAATGTCTTCTTCAAAGATGACATCTCTGCTTAGTTCAATTTGATCTTGACCGGGTATGAATATCCTGAAGGCTTTGGAGGTTTCACTATATCCCATAAATATCCCTTGCTTTCCGGAAGGTTCAAGTTTGAATCTCTTCTCCTTGGGCACATGAATATAGACGGGACAACCAAATATCCTAAAGTGACTAATGTCAGGTTTTATCCCAGTAAAGGCTTCTTCAGGAGTTTTGTTGTCAAGATGAGAATGAGGACATCTATTTTGGATGTAGACAGCAGTCCTAGAGGCTTCAGCCCAGAAAGAGGTTTCAATGTTTTGATCAAGCAACATTGCTTTGGCAGCTTCTACAATGGTTCTATTTTTCCTTTCAGCAACCCCATTTTGTTGAGGGTTGTAAGCCACTGTGAACTCCCTCTTAATTCCAGCACTCATGCAGAATTCCTTAAAAGCTTCAGATGTGTATTCTTTCCCATTGTCTGTCCTTAAGGTTTTTATTTTCTTCCCGGAGAAGTTTTCTGTAAGTGCTTTGAACTCTTTGAACCTTTTGAGGATTTCTAATGACTCTTTACACTTAAGGAAATAGATCCAGGTTTTCCTAGAGAAGTCATCTATGAATATGACATAGTAAAGAAATCCTGCTTTAGAAGGTACAGACATAGGTCCACATAAGTCAGAATGAACCAGTTCTAACACATTAAGAGTTTTGCTCAAACTAGTGGAAAAGGATCCCTTTGAATTCTTTCCTAAGGCACATCCTTTACAATTTCCTTCATGAGATGATTTTAACTTAGGCAACCCTGTAACAAGTTTTTCCATAGAAGGTAGGGCACGAAAATGGAGGTGTCCTAATCTTCTATGCCAGATTTCATTTGCATCAAAGGTGTTAAGGGTAAGGGCTTGCTTGACTTCAGTGCAAAGTTTGTAAAGGTACCCTTGTCTCACACCTATGGTTTGGGCTTTCTTGATTGTTGAGTTTTTAGACCATGCTAGAACTTTCCCATCCATGAAAGTAACTCTATAACCATTGTCTTCAAGTGCGGAGATGGATATGAGATTCCTCTTTATACCAGGTACAAATAAAACTCCAATGAGTTGAAGAGAGAGACCAGATTTCAATGTGATGGAACAAGTTCCAACCCCTTTTACTTGATGTGTAGAGTCATCCCCAATTGTTACATCTTCATCAGATTTTTCAGACATAGTGTCTAGATGTTCTCTAAACCCTGTGATGTGCCTTGAAGAACCACTATCAATTACCCAGTTGTTGAAATTGTTAGATACTTGACTAGATAATGCTGAATAGAACACAAAGTTCTCAGATTCATGATCTGAATTTGACTGTCCTACTTTGGCAAAGGATGCTTGTTGCTTTGTTCTGTCAGGGCATTTCATTGCATAGTGGCCATATTGATCACACCTAAAGCATTGCACTTGAGAAATGTCTTTCTTCTTAGAGGATCCCTTTCCATTGGGATTTCTCTTTCTTTTAAAAGATCCTTTCTTGTAGGAGTTTTTCTTATTCCTTTTGTTAGACGATGTGTTGAGTGCATGAATGTCTTCATCTATGTTTTTCTGTTTGTTTTCTTTTGAGGAGAGTCTTGTTTCTTCTTGAAGGCAGTCAGTCCTTAGCCTGTCAAACTTAGGGAGTTTGGATCTTGCACTTATTCCTTGAACAAAAGACTCCCATGAGTTTGGTAGGCCTCCTAGTGCAATTAGAGTTAATTCTTTGCTATCAATCTGATATCCAATCGTAGATAGTTGATCTCTCAGTTCAATAATCCTCATAAAGTACGCATTAATGGACTCTCCTTTGTTTATATGAGCATTGTTGATTTGCCTTTTTAAAGCAAGAGTCCTGCAGGTGTTGTTAATCTCATAAGTTTTCTCAAGAGATTTGAACATGTGGTATGCAGTTTCATGTTTTGCTAGGATGGGCACTATGTGATCCCTAACTGCATCTACTAGAATTTTCATGGCCTTTTCATTGTTTTCTGTCCATTGAGTTTTCTCAGATTCAGACTTTGGTTCCTCCAAGTTTTCTTTCACAAGTGAATCTAATTTATTTTCTCTAAGAATCATCATGATTCTAAATTTCCATGATGTGAAATTGTCTGCTGCAGCAAGGCGATCTTCAAATCTGATCACACTTGACATTATGAAGAATGTGAGCAAATTTGATTTTTATAAAATGCGAATTTTCTAGAGCAAACTGATATTAGATCTGTTTGGGATTCGCACAACGTGGCTCTGATACCATGTGAATGTAAACAAATCTAATGGCAAGTAAGAGAGATATAAGGGTTCTAAAATAATTTTCAATTTCAGAAATTTACAAGGGCTAAGACAGATTTTCGACTTCCAGAAATACACAGATTTTGACTTTCAGATTTTAATGATACTTAACGTGCTGAATGCAGAACATTGATCGATTTCTATATATTGCATAATGGAAATGGACTCAACCTTTGTATGAGGGAGACTCGCATCCAAGGGACACGTCTCTTGAGAGGACGTGTCTCCATACTTGAAGACACGTCCGCTCAAGGGACGTGTTCCTTTGAGCACACGGGTTTCAAATCTAAGGAACACGCCTCTTGAGAGGACGTGTCTCCTCACTTGGAGACACGTCTGCTCAAGGGACGTGTTCTTTGAGCATGCGAGTTCCAGAATCTCTGATAACCATTCATGTTTAACAGATTAACAAATACGCGTCATCAAACATGGAGTATATGATGACCATTTATATGAGTTCGGTTTTATACATGCATTATAAAGTCGATTACTTATTGCCAGAAATATATACAGATCAAATAGATCTAATACAACAATGATGATGCTTCCAGCAATCATTGTTCATATCAGACCGAAGCTACCATGTATCAACAGATGGCGATGAAAATCTCCCAAGGTTCTACTTGGAGGGTGTGTTTGTTGGCCTCAGATGTTGGCACCCTTTTCTATAATTGTTGGGTCCTCTTAAGGTTCTCAAGAGACACCAAAATAACTTACCCATAAGTCTACTGGTTATTATATATGTAATGATGATGCCCTTGTGACTTTGACCAATGGGTAACTTTATTACGTATAGTGACTTTAATTTCATAGTCAGGAATGATATAATCAGCTGTGGTAATGTGAGACACAAAGGGCATTCAACCTGGTTTTGGATATTTACAGCAGCGAGAACAGAATTATAGATGTCTCCTTCGGGTATTGAAAAACTTCCCATCAGAGAAAGTTTCTACGTCCAAGAACTCCCCATTCCCTATGCACAATGACAGATTTTAATTCATTTCTCCGTATAATTTTGTGTAGAAGGATATCCATTAAGCCATTTTTGCTGAAAGGTCAATCACAATCATTTTATATATAAATAATTAATTAATTAAAAATCCCCGTGTCCCCTGCAAAAACACATTTTTCTGCCCCCAATCAGTAAGAAGTGGATTCTCAAATTTAAATTACACAAGCGCTTGAATGTCAGATTTCAGATTCAAAAACCCTTTCTGAATTACTTGGCACCAATTTCCAAAACAAATAGAAAGTATCAAGGGCTAGTGGTGTAAGAGTAATGGAGCAAACTACCAAGATCCATGACTCGGTTCAAAATTCCCTCAATACAAGAAAGGTGGCCCATAACTCCAATGGTCATTTCAAGAGTTTGTGGTGTAAACCAGTCCAAGCTTACCTTATACCAATGTTAAACACAATCCATAACCTAGCCCGAGATTACCAAGGCCAAAGAAAATCCAACGACCTTCAAATTCCAGTATATTTTACCCCAGCTTCTAAACAAACATTAAAATTCTCCCGCTTGTCTTTCAACTACACCAACCATACTAAACAGAAATATAATAAGTATTGCTCGTTTTAATTTTAAACCATAAGTTTCTGCACTTATTGACTGTGTTATCACAAGCCCAACTTACTTTAAAGGACATTATATTAGAACCAATTCACGAAATGGAATTTCCTTTCAAACCCAATTTACTAAAAGTAGGAATTTCTTTTCAAATCCAATGAGTAATTCGTATTCCAAACCCAGTTTACTAAAATGAATTGTTTGCACTAGTCCTTGCCAAAATTGCATTTACCACTCTTTTTGCTATAATGAAAACAGATAAATTTTCTATATAAGAGATCGAACAAAGAGAAACAATACCGGTGCCTCAATTATAGAAGCAGCTGCTTTAATCCCAATAGAAGGACTACAAAACTTAACATGGCCTCCTGAAAAGCCTGCATTAAATTTCCTTTCCTGGTTTGGAATCCTCGTCCTCGCGAAGCCCTGTATGAGATTCTTATTGCCCAAATTTACAGAAAGGCGGGGAAGTTCACAGACAACATTCATTGTGAGAATGTTATTAAGTCGAACTTCTTACTCTGTACGAAGGGATTCTGTTTTTCTACATTTCTTTTTCACTTTGTAATATATATTTAGGTGGCCTGCAAAAATAATTTTTGAAATCCCCAATGATTAATGGCCACCAACTTGCCACCCATTGATTCCCTCAATGAAAATGTGTAACGGTATAAGCCAGGAAAGCAAATTTTTTATTTTAATTTATAATTTAATTGTTTTAGGGAAAGGATATGCGACGTTAAATCCTCTACACCACACAGTAATGTGCATTAATTTTAAATTTAAAAAGCGTCATGTGGGACCTACGTTACCCTTTCGAGGTGATCCTATCATTTTTTTTTTTCAAAACTGCACCCATATATCTTACAATCTTATCTACCCAATAGGGGTTGCAGTGGTTAAAATTGCATGCCTATATATTTTCCCTTATAATTTGGTTTATAATATCATATTATTTTAATTTTATTATTTTTAGAATTGATTCTATCTTTTTAGAATTTTTTTTGTATGGAATTGATTTAGATTATTTTTATAGCAAATGGTTAAAATTGGTGAGGATCATTTTTATAGTCATAGATTTGAACTTCAAACTTTTAAAATTTAAATTTGAAAGATTTTTAGTATAGAATTGATTTAGAGTATTTTTATAGCAAATGGTTAAAATTGGTCGGGATCATTTTATAGTCATAGATTTGAACTTCAAACTTTTAAAATTCAAATTTAAATTAAATTTTGTCGATTCCTTCCTATGATATGTTGTAAGCTAATCTAATTTATGTTTGTTTCATTTGTATGCTATGTTTTTGCATTGAAAGACATTCATCACATTTTGAAATCATGTAAAGTCCACCGAGGAATCATTTGAAGAGCATTCGCATGAGAGTGTCATAACAAAATTATAAAGTATCTTAATTATATCATCAGTTTGTATCATCATCCTAAACATATTATATGTTGTATATTGTCTTCGATCTTGGTTTATAGTCACTAAGTTGCTCGACCTAATGGTTTGACTAACACGAACATAGCCTTCACTTAACAAGTTCCTAAGTGGTATATATTGACATTTGTCTATTTTAAACACAAGTATAAGGCAAGGCAATGAATTCTAATTATCATGTTTCAACTAGTTCATTTTCATTACACGAATCTAAACAATAAAAGAGCATAGTCAATTTATAATTTCTAAGGGATTTGTCTAGACAAGACCCTAATTTTAAAAATATGGACAAAATGATTTGCAATGTCTTCAACATCATCCACACCCCTCCCCCCAAGAATCCAACTAAGTACCTTATTTTGTTTATTTAAATTCTACATTTAATTTTAGTATCAATTTGGCTCACTATCCTAGGTCAAATTTATGTATCATTATGATTTAATTATTTTCCCTATGATATTTAAGTGAGGGATAATGTATCCCACAAAATTATTTAGTGAACATGACACTCCTACATGATGTAGGCTTTTGGCCTTACAATTGTTGGAATAAGGTGTACAAAAATATTTGATATTTTTTTATAAATTTGTGGTCCATGACAGAATGGAATGTTGCACTTGGGGGAGCCCAATATCTTCATAGGTAGTTGTGTGTAACATTATACATCCATTTAATGGTAGTGGTGTGTCAAGGATATGCATTTAATATTTAAGGGGTTTAGTGAGAACATGCTTTATTAGACTTATGAGAGGAATACATATAATGGTTGGAGCTTATTTATAATATTTACTATTATAAAATTGAAAAAAAATTAAAGCTTGGGGCATATGTTACAAGCTAGTGTTGGGGACTAGGCTTTGAGGGAGCAATATTGGTGTCTTATAGAACATGGTGTCACTTGGTCTTGGTAGCATACTTGGATGCCCACCTTAGAGATGGAAATGGGTCTATCGTGTGCATTGATTATTGGTGCTTAGGCATTAAATAATGATGGCAAGAAAACTTGGTATGTTTTCCCTTGCGTGTTACTCTCTTGCCTAGAAATAGAGGGCTTCAAGTTGAGGTTATGCGTCTTGTACATGCTTACTATGAATGAAGCCTATTGTAAGCACCTAGAGGCTTGAGTTGCTTGTAAATAATATCTTCAAGAGCATGGAGTTGGAATTGGGCTCTCATTTTTTCTTGGATTGATCTCATGAGGAAAATAATAATATTTGCTTATTGTTATAAAAGAAGGGTGTATCTTGTGTGGTTTCGCCCTTGGTTGAGAGAGTTGATCGAACTATGTTATGACTTGAAACCTAATATTATATTGCAATTATTTTTTAGTTAGAAATATCGATTCTAGTTCTTTAGATGTTGGGCTTTTTCCAATAAGTTTTCCTAGTGTATATCAATGTCTCTATCTCTTGTATCGTTGCTTTGTTCTTTATTTTATTCTTGTTATGAGTTAAGACGTTGGAATGTTGTTGGAACTTGTATAGATTGGATAACTTGTGACATCTCTTCTCATATAATTAAAGTAAAAAAAAATGTATTCATTTCAAATGTTTATCCTTTTATTAGGGAGTTGAAATCTATTTTTCTAGGTTAAAATTTACTTTTTAACTTTCTTCAAGGTTTGGATATCCTTTGTTTATACTTTATTGTATGTTCTCTATAAGGTTTTGTGCTTTGTGGTGTGCTCCTATTTTTTATGTTTCCCCACCCTCCCTTATTTTTTCCTCGAAGATTTCATTTGTTGTTTTTTTTCCATATTTGATTGCTTTCTATTTATTTATTTTTATATCAAATGTTACATCTCCTTTATACTATTTAGGCTTTAAGATTTTGTGTGTTGTTTGCAAGTTAAGGTCTCATCAACATCCTTGCATTCTTTGAGAATAAGTCCTTATTTGAATCCTCAAATTACCTAATCCATTTGGATTGGATGTGCTTCAAGGCATTGATGTAAAGGTTACTCCTAGTTCTTTGAATGGTGTATCTTCCTTTGTATTTCCTTCTAGTTTTGTCCTCAATTTGATACACCTCCTTATTCTTCTCTTCATACCATGTTAGATATTATTGTCAACATACTTCATGTGTTGAGTTTTGTGCATTGGCTCCTTCCTCCCATCCCATTACTATCACTTACTTTGTGTGTTGTACCTACTAGTTCCATGACTACATATTGTCCTAGTGTTTCTTCTACCATCTCCACTTCCACCACTAGTGTTGCCTCTTCTTTCCACCCTTCTAATATCATTCCTACTTCCAATATTCTCATCCCTCACTATATTTCTTATTCCATTCCTAGTTCCACATCTCATTCCATCCTTCAAGTTATATCTTATTCAATAACACATTCCACTCCTACCATGTTTTTGTCTACATAAGTGTCACTTTCTTTTTTACCATCCCATTTATAATATTTTTTTTTTTCCTAGACTACTACCATCATCATTACTTGTACCTTGGATGTGCTTATTTAAAAGCTAGATTAAAAGGAGTACAAATTTGATGGTTGAGGAAAATTAGATATTTAGTTAATTAAAACCAAACTTAAATGTGCAAAGGAGAAGGAATATTCCTTGAGAATATTCCCTTTTGGAGAAATGTGCAAAGGAGGAATATTCTCTTGCAAGTGGGAGGATTGGATTTTAATTAGTAATTTGATAATTAAAACAATGTTTCGATTATGCAAATTAGGGGACTTTAAGATATTCATTAAATAATTAACTTATTTAATGAAAAGGGGTCAAAATGACATTTAATTAAATAATTAAGATTACTTAATTAAATGAGATGACTTATGATGTTAAAATTGAATATTTTGACTTATCTAGTTTAATAGGACAAAATGTTAGCATGAAAGGGGATGAATTCACCTGATTAGGTCAATCAGGTTAATAGATGAAAATTATGTGATTAATTAAATAGCTAAGCTAATTTGATCAATCAAGCACAAAGAGGATGGGTTTTGGGATGAAATGATGTCAGTATACTAGATTTGAGTACATGCTATCATTCAAGATATTTTTGAGTGTCTACATTTTTCCCCTCTTTGAAGTGAGGTACCTGTTACGTTGGTTCAAAGACTAACACTTTTCAAATTAAAACTATTGCCCAAATCAAAAAAAATTTAAAAAATAATAATTTTTAGATGTCCCACTATTGCCCCAACGAAAGGAATAAGCTGGTTCCCTGCCCCTTTGAGAAATCAAGCGAAAATTTTAAATTTTGGGTTGATTTCTTGACAAAGGTTAAATATAGGTTTAGGTGCTAAAACATGCCCCGGGATGCCAAAAATGGCTCAAAATAGGTTGCACAAGGTGGAAATAGGTAAATCATGTCAAAACCCTAACTTTTGGCTCAACTTAAGGCAAAAAAACCTAATATTTAGGCTTAAATATATGAGAACGGTTGCACTTCCAATTCATTTGTGCATTCAGCCTTAAGAGATTTGTGCATTTGGAGCTCTAACACCTTAGCAAAATGGCTCACCGTGTGCTTCCTCTTCACCTTTCAAAGCAGGTTAGAGAGTACCAGCACCAAGCAGACGTAGGACCCTGAGTACATGACCCAAAACCTGTCTTGTTTTTCATATTTAGGTGCATTTAATAGGGGATCAAATTTGGTTTTTACGCTTAAGAGGCGTCAGAAGCGTCGCTATTGATATTTTAGCAATGCACTGACTATTTAGTAGAACACCACCATTTTTTGCTCTGGTGATGCTTTTGATTAGGGTGTCACAATTTAAATATAGCAACACATAGGCTTTTTAAGTTTAGCATCGCTCACTTGCAATGGGCGACGCACTTTCCAAATAGTGACGCACCCATGTTTTTACATATAGTGACGCATAAGAATGTCAATTCGCTATTGAGCGTAGCAACCCATGTTGCTAAATTAGTGACATACCCTTGAAATGAATACAACGATGCACACCAGGAACAACAGTGTTATTGATTTCAGCGACGCTTTTGATGTTTTAAGATGCAAAGTCTCATATTTTAATCACTTTTCAAATTTTTGGCAGATTAACATTATGTGTGTGATGCATATAGGAGGATCCTCCACTATTGATATCGCAAGAGCATTGTTCTGACATTTTGGCAGTAGCAAGAGGCTTTGATGATGATGACATGGAGCGGCTGGGTATGTTGGGTTTAGGCTTCATCGCTTTCTTGCCCAAGGTATGGACCCACCTTGCCATGATGATGGCACTGATCGAGAGGTGGCATAGTGAGACCTCTTCATTTCACTTGCCCACTAGTGAGGCCACTGATACACTGGAGGATGTGTGGCACATATTGCGATTGTCGATTCAAGGAGAGTGTGTCATATATGACACGAATGTTAGGAGAGATGCATGTTGCTCCCTTCTACATAAACAGAAAATTATCCTAGTGAGCTCACAGATAGACCTTGATCTATACCACGGGCGAGTGCCCATCTTCAAATTATTTTTTGCAACACTAATTTTTGGAGTCATTGCCCCAAACCGATGAGGCAGAGGTTTCAGTCTTGGTTGGGGAGTAGCATGGGAGGGGATGATCAGTAGGACTGTGATGTACACACAGGGTACAATTCTTCTTGCTTCCTTGTAACATGACATGCATCGTGCGGTGTACTGCGAGGGTAGGGGTATAGGGGTAGGTGTTACACTACTCCATATATGGGCTTATGAGCATATTGTAGTTTTGAGGCCTTTGGTGGTTTTAGTGGACATTCATGAAGACAAGCCTATCATCTTCAAGTACGGGGTGTCGATGACTTTCCAACATACGGGCCCTACAGGTTTACCATATTGGCATCATGTCATTGATGACATGACTATTTTTCAATGGAGGCCATGGTTGCAGGCTCCACCTTGGTATGACGATCAACAGTAGTTGTACTTTACAAGTCAGACTCGATATATGCAGGGGCGAGAGCACACGATGATAGAGTGGTACCTACCAGACCGTGTTGCTTGGCAGTTTAGCGAGGTATAGGATGTGCCCATTAATGATTATACAATAGTTTTTGTGAAGTATCAGAGGGAGGTGCAGTGGGGAGCACAAATTAACCCCGTAGTGGCAATCAATGACTTTAGACAACGCGTTCCACAACCATGGGCTTACAATCATGGTATACTAGATGCGAGGACCACCCCAGGTTATGATGCATGGTTTAGGTCACCTACTCGCCTGACAAATCTAGTAGGGGGATACCCTGGAGGCAGAGGAAGAGGTAGAAGCAGAGGCTGAGATGGGGGGAAAATGGCAACTAAGATGGAGGCAGGGATGGGGGTCGAGGTCAAGGGCAGCAGCCAGAGCAAGACAAAGCATAGGTGCCAGGGGATAGGCACCAACAGCAGCAGCCAGATTAGGGTCATCAAGACCCAAGGCAACATGATGGGCATGATGGACAGGTTTCGGGGGCACCACCACCTCCACCCATATAGCCAGATGCACAGTTGCAGGCATAGATACAGGCTCTTACAACAAAGAGAGCACAACTACAGGTAGAGAGGGATTAGTTGCAACAACAGCTACAGGACATGACAACAGAAAGAGACCATAAGGTTCAGTTACGGCAGCAACTAGACTTACAATTGGCCCAAGAGTTTGGGTAGAGACAATAGCTTGAGGTGATGATAGTTGCATCATAGGGATAGATAGTTTTTGCATGATTATACAGAGAGGCAGTGACTAAGATTGCTTATTACCGCATGCATTATCACCATGATGTTCCTCAAGTGATGAGGCAACCTAATTTTTCACTACAGAGTGGAGCACCACCTAGAGCTAAGGATCAACCATTAGTTAGGGGTGAGTCGAGTAGCCACCAAGGCTAGCCGTTTTGTATACACTTTTTAATTATTTTCTCGATTATTTACATAGATATACATTCATGGGCTCATTTTTTATAGCCTTATGGATATTGTACTTTTGATTTGATATTCATACACTAATTCAAATATTGTACCATGACGGTCATCATTTTTTGATATATATACGAGATGATTCGGATCCATGATGTGATGTCCTTTATCTCATGTTTTATGAATGTATGGATGCAATGTGATATGATATGATGTTATGATTATGTATGGATGCAATGTGATGGATGCACTTCTTTTATTTATGTTTATGCAATATGCGATGATGATCTATGATGTGATGATATGCGATGTTATGAGATAAATGCAATGCAATGGATGTGTTACCTTCTTTTTCAATATCTTTTCATGATATGTTATGGGATGGATGTTATGATCTGTCATGATATGCAAGTGATATGATATGCTTATGCAGGATGTATGCATGCAATCCTTTTTGTGTATTTTTCTATGCAATTTATGATGTCATGATGTATGTATGCATATGGATGATGCTTATAGTATAAATGTTATGAATGTTCATGATATGGATGTGATGCATGATAGTGCAATGTAGTGAGATACTTAGAATAACAAATCTATATTATTCAAAATAACTTAGATGATAGTGATGATGCAGTGGATTATGTTTTCCTTTATTATGATGTGTTGTGATAATGCAAAATGCATGTATGTTGATGATTTGTGGATGCAAGATGGATGCATGATGATGTTTTTGTTGACTGACATGATACCAGGTTAGTGTGGAAAGAAGATAGAAGAAATGAGATGATTTGACCATTAATTTTGAAGATTGATTCAAAAATTCCAACAAGTTCATGATCCACTGAGACTTTATTAGAGATGGTGATGGGAGATGATGATGATTTGCTCATATCTTGGGATTGGTATTTTCCGTCATTCCTTATTTTTGATATAACACATAGACATGATGCATCAAGGTATTGATAACTAGGATGGTGTTGTATATAGTGACATGGACTTTGACTATGCAAATAGATCGGATAGTTCTTGTTGACATCTTGACATACGAAAACCTCATTGGAATGTAGTTTAGAATTTTAGAATATATCAGATCAAATCATACACAATAGTCAACAATCTACTCCAAACAACCTCCCTACACACAACTAGGCAAGTATGTGCCAAGATTATTTTACAAGAATACCCACAAGCACAACAAATGAAAGATAATGATTGATGCCTCATTACTTTCTCTCTAAATAGTTTAGACATCATTGAGAGGTCTTCGAAATGGGTCAATAAGATAAATCACAAGTAAAGATCAAATACAAATAGTCAATGTTATCTATATCTCTTGCTAGTTTAATATAACTAAGGTGATTTCTGATGTTGACGTCCATCACATGAAGGATGCATCCTAGAACATGTTATTAGATGTTTTGATTAAGATGAGGTGTGTGATAATCCGTTGATACAAACTCCACTGACTCATCTACCTATGATCTTGACTTTAGATTTTGACACTTAGATTTTCACTTTAAGATTTGTGATACTTGTTTTGTATTTGTTTTGCCAAAGGTTGAAGGTGATGATCGATTTATTATGGGTGAAGGTTTATTACGGGTGAAAGAAAAATGGAATGGATGGTTGTGGGTTTTTTTTTAATATGTCAATGTTTTTGGGTGTTTTTGAAATGTTTTGAGGCTATTTTTGGTCTTTTTCAATGTTTAAGTGAATGTTTTGGTTTTTTTTATTATTTGAGGTTGTTTAGGGTTTTTCTAAGATATTTGATGTTGTTTATGTTTTTTTTAATGTTTTCTAATGTTTTGGGCTTTTCAATTTCAAATGTTTTTGGAGTTTTCTAAGTTTTCGAATGTTTAGGGGTTTTCCGAGATTTCAAATGTTTAGAGGTTTTCTGATATTTGAATGTTTAAGGCTTTTCCAAGTTTTCAACCAAGAACCTAACCTAAAAGGCTATCCTAGGGGCCTTGGGGGCTTATCAAAGATGAGCCTTGCCTACATTATACACGTAGATACCACATAGTTCGACTGACTTGACTTATTAGCGATGAGAAATGAACAGTTGATGGATTGCCTTTTTATTATGACGGACTCCTAAAGGACTAACCTAGGTTGTCTCGGGGGCACATCAATGATGGCCTTGTCTACGTTCAAGATCAGAGACTCATAGTTCAACATGGTACTATTTTTTGGATTTTCAATGTTTTGACCTTTTTAGGGATTTTGATGTGTTTTGGATGTTTTGGATTTTGACTTTACAATTTTTTGAATATTTTTGGATGTTAACTGTATAGGATTTTGATGTTTTTGGATTTTTGGCTATACAAGATTTTGGATGTTTTTGGATTTCGATGAGATTTTCAATATCCTTAAGATATACAAGAACTCAATCCAATCCATAACGAATTTCCCTAGTGTGATGTGATAGACTACCTTGATATAGGCAGGACAAGCTGACCTTTGGAATATGCCAAGTAGTACTAAAGGGGATATGATACTTCACAATATCAAGCTATGATACAGATGCGGATGGCTGATGGAATAAATAGGATGAATGATGCAATGGATGGATGTGATGCAAAAAATGATAGGATAAAGATCCAAATATAGATGGAGGTGCTTTACTTACTCATGGCAAATATTTGCCAGGTTTTCACCAAGGTACTTGCCCAAAGTGCCACCGAAGTGGTTTTCACTAGAGGATGATTTTTTTTCTTTACTTTTTTCAATCCTTTTCCTTTTTTGTTGGATTTTTTTATCATTTTTTAATTTTTTTGTATTTTTAGATTTACACCCTTCAAGCTTAGGCATAATTTTTTAAGATGCCAACTATTGGTTGGTTCCTACAAGGGTTCACCTTCATGTGTTGATAATTTATATGCTCCCAATCCATAGCTTGTTGTGATGACAAAGAGACCTAACTAGTTAGGCTCAAAATTTTCTTTACTATCCTGATCTAGAAGATTTTCATGATTCTATTTTAGGATGAGATCCCCTACCTGGAAATACCAACACTTGATCTTCTTGCTATACCTTTGTTTTAGTTAGTTTTGGTATACTTGCAAGTGATTAAGGGCATCAAGGTGACACTCATCCAAGAATTCTAGCTCATTTAGCTAAGATACTTTGTATTCTTCATCAGTGATCAAATTCTACAATGACACTCGCAATGAAGGAAGCTCAACCTCAATAGGCAAGATGGCTTTTGATCCATAGACCAAGGAGAATGAGGTTGCACTTGTAGGTGTGCATATATTGGTTTGATAGGCCCAAAGGGTGGGATTTAACTACAAATGCTAGTCACGACCAACTTCATTGATCATTTTCTTTAGGATTTTTAGAATGGTCTTGTTTGTAGCCTTAGCTTGACCATTTCCCTAGGGGTAATACGGGGAGAGAATCGATGCTATATGTTGAATCTTTGACATAGCTCTTTCACATCCTGATTCTTGAAGGGTGTTTCGTTCTCAGAAGTAAAGGCTTGTAGAACACCGTAATGGAAGATAAGGTAATTCAGGATAAACTTAGCAATTTGCTTCCTCATTATGTAGGTCATAGGAATGGTTTTGAACCACTTGGTAAAGTACTCAGTGGTCATTATGATGAACTTGTGGCAATTAGATGAGGTGGGAGTAATTTTTCCTACGAGGTCAAGTCCTCACTATGAGAAAGGCTAAGGTGTGACCAAATTGGTTGCAACTCTTGAGTTGGAGCATGAATAAGATCTCCATGCTGTTGACACTGGACACACTTTTGCACATATTGATAGGCTTCTCTTTCCATGGTTGGCCAGTATTACCCCGTCCTCAACAGTTTCTTAGCTAGAGTCATACCACTAGAATGGGAACCACATATGCCATCGTGTACTTCTATTAAAGCGGTCAATGCTTCCTCTTGGTTAAGACATCATAGTAATGTCCCTTCGATGCTTCGACAATAAAGGGTATCACCTAGGATCACGAATTAGGATGCTTTTTTAACAAAGGTCTTCTTAAGGTTGGAGGTGATATCAGATGGGAGGGTTCCTCTACTAAGGTAGGTGAATATATCATGATACCACAAGGAACCAGGACCAATAATGGCACACGCAAATTCAAATTCTATGATTTCAAAAGTTGGCACGAGAAGTTGTTCTACCGAGAATTTTCATTGAAGGACATTGTACAACATGTCTAACAATGATCCAATTGTTGCCATAACATCTGCTGCTCGATTGTTCATGCGAGGAATCCACTCAAATTTTATATCAATGAAAAGGTCCTTGATATTTTCTACCATATTCTTGTAAGGAGTAAGCTTATTATCCTTAGTTTAGTAGTCTTCATTGACTTGGTTGATAACCAACTATGAGTCCCCATAGATTTTCATCTCTTGTATCTACCATTGAATTATTATCCTTAGACCCATTATCAGGGCTTCATACTCCGCAATGTTGTTAGTACATGAAAATGATAGCCTATATGACTTAGGGATGCAATCATCTTGAGGGGTAATAAAAATAATAGCCTCCCCTAATCCATGTTGGGTGAATGATCCATCAAAGTATATTTTCCATTGATCGGTTACATTAACAAGGAACATTGATTCATCAATGAATTCAAATATCAACGGATTCTCTGCATAGATAGGTGCTTCTACTAGTTGGTATGTGATCACTTGTCCTTTGATTTCCTTGTGCTCCATGTACTCTATGTAAAATTTAGTCAAGATCATTACCAATTTGGCCATTCACCCAATAAGAGTTGCTTTGGATAATAGGTATTTCAATGGGTCAATCTTTGCAATAAGCTTGATTTGATGTGATAACATGTAATGTCTGAGCTTTTTTTAAGAAAAAACCATCACTAAACATGATTTCTCAATGGATGAATAGTTCATTTCATAGCCCATCGAGGTCCTGTTGATGTAATAGATAGGTCTTTCCTTTTCGTTTTCATAATGTTATGCTAGAAGAGCACCTAGTGCTACTGATGTTGCTAAGATATATAGGATCAATGGCTTGTTTGGTATCGGCGGCATGGGCACTGGAGATGTTAATAGGTAGTCCTTTATCTACTATAAATATTTATCACACTTTTCATCCCACTTGTAAGTTATTCCTTTATGTAGAAGATGCGAGAAAGGGTGGATTTTGTCTAATAATTGGGGTATAAACCTATAATGGACTGCAATCTTCCTTGTAACCCTCCCATATGTTTCAATGTTTATGGTGGTTCCATGTCTAGGATGGATTTCACTTTTGTTGGATCAATTTTTATCCTTGTGAGATGATGTAGCCAAGGAGTTTCCCTGATGTAACCCCAAAGACACTTTTTTGAGTTTAGTCGTACCTTACACTCTTTGAGCCTGTTGAAGATGGGTCCCAATATCTCTATGTGCTCACTCCTTTTCTTTGTTTTTTCTAAAATATCATCCACATAATCTTCAACTATTTTGTGAATCATGTCATGAAAGATGAGGGTCATTGCTCTTTGATAGGTTGCTCCTGTGGTATTCAACCTAAATGACATCATGTTCCAACAATATGTTCCCCATAAACAAGTGAATGCAATTTTATGTTGATCTTCCTTGGCGATCATGATTTGATTATAACCAGAAAAACCATCCATGAGTGATAGCATTTCATGCCTAGCTATTAAATCAACAACGAGGTTGATGTTAGGAAGATGGAAATCATCCATCGGGCATGCCTTGTTCAAGTCTTTGAAATTCATTTATATTTTGATGCCCATAGTGGGTTTGGAGACTAGTACCAGGTTGGAAATCCACACGAGATAATCTATCGGTCAGATGAATCCAATGTCAAGAAGCTTTTGTAACTCAAGTTTCACCAAGAGTGTTATCTGAGGGTGCATCTTTCTTACTTTTTGCTTCGCAGGTTTGGCTTCAAGATAAATTGCTAAATGATGCACAACCACTTCTAGACCGAGCCTTGGAATATTTGTGTATGACCATGCAATGTTAGCTCTTCTCTCTTTTAGGAATGCTGCTAGGTTTTTTTTTTCTTCATCCAACAAGGATTCGGCTTAGAAAGTTATCTTGGGTGCGTCTTTTGTTCCCACATTCACTAGGGTAGCCTTCTCTTCTAATACTGTTGACTTTTATGGATGCATCACAGTAAGGGGGAGATTGAATCCCTCATCCTTCAACACCTCAGAGAGGTTTTCACCTTCGGATGCATCCTTTCTATTTACTATTTTACGATCAGAAAGTGCCACAGTGTGATTTTCACTCAAAGATTTGCATGTTATTTGCATGTTATCAATTTTGTGACTGAAGGATTCAATCATCTCCCCGTAGTACACCCCTGTGTCTAGCTCTATATCAAAACCAAATTTGTGATCTATCCATGGTAAGTTATCATGGAGTCCCATGAATTCTAAGATTGCTTCATCATTTTCGAATAAATCTAGAATCAATGGTCCTTGTTGGTCCTAGTCAATGAGTTGTGGGTATACTAGGCTTATTTCAATGGCTCGGTCGTTTGGGGTGAAAGATGTTGTGGATATCATGAAGAGAGATTTATTCTCGAATAGGTTAGCAACATTGAGGGGGAAGTCATCTAGGGTAGTATCACGTGATGTTGGTAACCAAGAGGAAGCCTCAACCCGTTTAGTGGAAGAACCTTTTCCAAGAAGGGTAACCTTGCTAGTAGTACATCCTAGGCCAAGATTCTTTGGATGTTTCTTAGGAACGATGGGCTCTAGCAAACCATTGTCATTTTTTCCTAGTTTCTCATTCTTGTTATATCCTCATCCCTTCATGAGCTGCAATCCTTAATTTGTTTTCATCTTCCATGGGAAGAACCAGGACAAGTTTTTCATCTTGATATAACAGTTTAGAGACATCCTCTTCATTGATATCTTCTTTGTTCAAATCCCCCCACTTGGTGAAGGTGGTAGCTTCCATCTTTATTATTTCAGCCACTTTGTTGATAGGTGTGGGTTTCCCATGAGATTTGGGAGAAAGGGGTAGCTCCCCCAACATAAAAGAATCCTTCATTAATTTATAGTTTCCACAACCATCGTCCTAAATCACTGCTTTGATGTCAGGAATGTTCTAGACAACGGGTGTATTATTTCTAAGGTAGATGCAAGAGACGATGGGTCAACAAATGAGGCAAAAGGTGTAGGCCCTTCATCATTCTTAAGAATTTAGGGTATTTTGTAGAACTTGGCCTCAAGGTTCTTGCAGTAATAAAAAGGCTCAATATCTCCATGGATGGTAACTTCTCTACCCTCAAAAGGAAACTTTACACATTGATGATAGGTTGAAGCTACAACTTTTAGGGCATGGATTCGGGATCGACCAAGCAGGATGTTGTAGGGAAGATCAAGGTCTAACACTTGGCATGTAGTCTCTGTAATGACGGGTCCCACTTGGATGGGTAGTGCGATGATGCCTTGCAATACTCACTCTTGATTGTCATATGCTCTAATGGTTATACTTTTTGCTTTCTCAATAACATCTTCTAAATAGCCCAAGTTCTTGATCAACTGAAGGGTGCAAATGTTCAGACTCACACCACCATCTACTAAGACTCTTTTAACCATATTTTTTATGAATTATGACCTCAAGGTGTAAAGTACAGTTATGAGATGGTAGGTCTTGTTTCGAGAAGCTGAGAAGATGATTAGTGATATTCCCTACCATAGCTTGAAACTGCTATGTATCAATATCCTTGGGGACAAACAATGAAGATAAAGCTTTCTCTAAGATTTCCCTATGTGCGGGGGAGAGCCTCGATAGTTCCAAGATTGATATATGTATGGAGGTCTTCTTAAGCTGATCTAGGAGATTATACTTGCTAGGGTTTGATGTTGGTAAAGTAGGTTGTGCCCTAGATTGAGATGGGACTGTTTGGATGGTGACTTTTGCACATCGCATGGTGACTCCGCACTCTACACTAGGACCTTTGGTGGTGACAATGGTGATGACACTACCACAAAAAGTGATGGCATTGGAATAGGCGTGTTGCACATTTGTGTAATCCTTACCTTTTCCATTGTTGTTTCCTTTTCTATGGTTTGACATGGGGTTCTTGTATATTTTAAGATATTAGTTGTTAGTTGGTACCTCAACATATATGTCTCCATTCTCGATAAGATCTTGGATAACATTTTTGAGTCTCATACAATTCGATGTTTTGTGTCCTTCAATCTTGTGAAAGTCACACGAGTCTTTTTCGTTGTACCAGGGTGGTTTATCTTGTGGTTCTTGGTAATTTTTGAAATTGGTAAGTGTTATCAAGTTTGACTCTACCAATTTCTTCATGATGGTTTCAATAGGTTTTGACAACTATGTGTATTTACATTTCTAATAGTTGTTTTTGTTTGGAGTTCGTCGTTGTTACGTTTCAATGTTATTGATTTGATTATTTTGTGATGGTGTTGTTTGTTGCACATTTGGTTGAGTGTTAGCTATTTTATTGTTGTTTGGACTAGGAGTAGTTAGGACCACCTTAGCATCTACCACTCCATCATTTGTTACTTTCTTGTTCTTAGCCCAAACACAAGGCTTGTCGTTTGAACTGGTTGATGGGCGGTTGTCTTTGTATGCTTGAGTATTTCCCTATGAGATTAGAGCTCTCTCGATGTTAAGGGATCTAGGGAAAAGCTCGTCATAAGAGGTAATGCACTACATCTTTAAGTGGAAGGATAGATCTAGATCTACATTCGATATGATAATACCAACTTGTTGTTCATTGAGAATTGGCCGCTTGCTCTTACTAGCCCTTTGCCTCTAGCATTGTAAGAAATTGGTGAAAGATTCTTCTTTATTTTTATTGAGAATATACAAATATTCTAAGCTCACGTCCATGTCAAGTTTAAAGGTGAAGTGATCTATTAATTTATTGGTGATTTATTGGAAGGTTTTGATACCTAGAGGCAACTGAGAAAATTATTCGATGGTTGGGCCTGTCAAACTTCATGGAAAGAGGTGCATCAAATAAGACTCATTGTAGGAAACCTCCATGCACATGATGTTAAATTCTTTGACATGGTCCAAAGGACTCCCTCTCCCTTTGTATTTATCAAATTTGGGGACTTCAAAACTAGGAGGGAATGGTACCATTGCGATGTTTCGATCGAATGGATATGGACATGGGTTTTGTTGTGTATGGGACTTCTTCATTTTTCCCATCTAGATATCTTGCATTTCTTGTGTTAACGCCTTAAGTTGCGATGCTACATCATCTGGTGGGTTTTGTGGAGGAATATATGTTGTGTATTGTGGGATGGCAGATGGATTATACGTGGGATTTTGATATGATGGGGTGTTGTATGGTGTGTATGGTGTAGGATATTGTGAAGGTGATTGAGGTGGAGGCATATATGTCCCTAACGTGTTTGTATTAACGATGTTCTATTTAGGATTATAGTAGGAACCTTATTGTTGTTGCCCATCATACTGTTGAGCTAACAAGGCTTGTTGTTGGGCTTCTTGTTGTTGTTGTTGGGTTGCTAAGGTTGCTTGATGTTGTTGTTGGGATGCTAAGGCTACTTGATGTTGTTGTTGGGCTGTGAGGGATTGTTGTTGTTGTGTTGCTAAGGTTGCTTCTTGTTGTTGGTGTTGTTGTTGTACTACTAGGGTTGCTTGTTATGTTGTTAAGGTTGCTTTTGTTGTTGTTGTTGTTGTGTTTCTAAGGTTGGTTGTTTTTGTTGTGTTGCTAGGGTTGCTTACTGTTGTTGCTACTATTGGATAGCTTGCTGATAGGCCTATTGTGCTTACTGTAAAGCTAAGGCATGTGCTTGAAATGTAGGATCAGTTGGTTGTTGGGACATTTGCAATGGGTTTTGGGTGTTGATGTTTTGAGTGGGTTGTAGGTTATTGATGAGAAATTGGGGGTTCCCTTGGTTTAACATTCCTTGCAAGATGGTGGATTGGGATGGAGGAATGTAAGTTTGGGGTCTCATTTGATTTTGTATAATGTGGGGGACCAAGGGGAAGGATGATGATGGTGTCGTTAGATATTGTGATGGCAATGACACGCTCAGTCCTTGTAATTGATCAAAAGGGTTCCCTTGACCAAAGAGTAGGGAGTTCCCTTCTTGTACTTGAGGTGGGATCAAGGTAGTACCTTGGTTGATGGGGTTTGTGACTAAGGGGTTGTTTTGATTTGGGTTGGAAATGGTTGGGATGGATGCATTTTGTGAAACCAATGATGCAAATGAAGCAATTAGGGGGTTGGATAAAGATGTCCCTATTTGCATTAAGGGTTGATTTTTCATGAGGGTGTTAACATGCCCTTGTTGATCCATACTACCTTGTGTGACGTTGGGCACACTTGTGGTACTTATGGGGATAGACGAAGATAGGTGACCTCGATATGTTGAGGTTGGCATGGATTCATGAAGTGTAAGTGGTTTATTTTGATGTAAGGGGTGTTTGAGAATGGCAAGAGCACCAAATGTAGGTGTCCAAGTGGTGTTTTAAGATGGATTGGTGTTTAGGGTACCCATAAGTGTGTTGCTTTCCAATGGAAGAGTATGGCGAAAGTCCTTGGCAAGAATAGTTGCAATACTAGGAATGGGTATTTGATTTAGCCCTAGCGATGGAGTTGTTTGCATGGTGGATGAATTCAAGCCTTGCATCAAGGGTTGCACAACAAAAGATGGGGAAATTGGAGCTATATTTTCTAAGGCTTGATTTTCTTGTTTGTACTCCATTATTTCTTCCTTAGTAAGTCCAAATAGGTTGTTTGTAACATCTTCTATCTCATATGGCCCTGATGGAGATGAGGGTTGTTGCGATGGGGTAACATGACTTCTTGGATCAAATCCTTGAGGATTCAGATCACTTGAGGTGAATGTGACTTTGGTTTTATCCATGATTCTCTTGTGTTGTGATCTTGTCTTTACCATAAATTTTGGGTCACCTATGGGAGAGTTGCGTTGAGATTTGTAACGTTTAAACTCTCTAGTTGACTCGAATCTAGGAAAAAGGGATGCTCTAAGTATTTTTGGAGCAATGATGATAATGGGAGATGAAAAGATGAATGATATGGAGAGTGACCTTTGCGAACGTTTTGGGACAAAACTTTTGAATCAAAGGTTTGATTGTTTGGTGTATGGATAAAGGATGTTAATGAAATTGTGAATCTTTAGGGTAGACTTGTGACCTTCAAGATAAACTAGTCCAAAGATGATAACTAACTTAACTAAGTGCATGGAAAAGGATCCATTTCACATACAAAGTAGCTAAGTTAGGGTTTGGGTTGATAGATGTCTAAGTCCAAAGTGTTGGTGTGTTCAAAATTTTATAATGTTTGGTGAAGTGAAGGATGAAATTTGAGGAAGGATGGATGAAATATGTGACCAAATGTTGACCTAGAGTGAACCTTTGTTTTCCAAGACCAAGGTGGTAAGAAACATGCTATACCTCTAAAGTGTTCAAACCATAAAGACTCAATGATTAAGGAGTTCTCATGAAATGTGTAGATCCAGTTCATCCATTCAAAATAGCGTAGAAAATGTCTCCTTATCGATCTATCTTGGTTGCGGTGATTCCTTAAGATACGTCTCCAAATATACTTTGCACTATGATGTTTAAGTTTGAAATACTAGCATGTAGACCTTCTCTTGGGGATTTTGATCTCGCAAGAGATCATTTAGAGAAGAAAAATATTGTGAAAAAGAGGATATTTATTACCACGTTGTAGGTGGTAATATGGGCCTTCCGACCATAATATCAGCTTGTTCCTCTTGTTTTTCTAAGATGTTTGCTATGTTTCTCCACTGGATTGGTGTTTCCTCTGTTTCAAAAGTGAAGCTCCTCAAATTACTAATTATATCTTTTTTTCTCCTTCAATTAGTTAAAAGTTTGGTTGAATGATAGGAGGCGTAAGGTTTGGTTGTTCAATCAGAGTGATTAGATGCCAAATAGTCATGTGGGATTCAATTTTTCAATTTATCTTGCTTTAATGAGTTTCTTTTTACCACAAACACTTGTCTTGCTTAAGTTTCAAACTATATGTCTATGTCAAAAACATCATTCATTTCAGAAAGTCCATTTTGTGAAAAGGATGAAGTTAGGGACATAGTTACCTAGGTTAACTTTGGGAAGTATGGATTGAGATGTAAACCAAAATATTTAGAAGTCTCTAAGAATAACTGCTTAGGACAAGCATCAATATCAAGGTTTTTTCAAATGATATCCATACTTAGACCAAAGGGTTTGAAATTTTGAAAAGACTTGTTGTTTGTTTGTAATTGTCTTGGAACCAAGCAAGTGTTAAACTAACTCATAAGCATTTACAATCCTAGATAGAGTGGGTACGTATTTCTTATTAGGCTTACCATCATCCCCTAAGAGATGATTAATCCATGAAGATGAAATGGACAAATAGGCTATGTCAAGGAAATGTATCGTCTTGACTTTCCAAATAAAGGAGTCCCTTCCCCATTTGTTTTATTGTCTCAATTAAAAACTGAACATGGTAAATAAATTTTGGGAGTGGTGCTCCTCCCATGCATTACCTTAAAATATTTGTTGGAATTGGACTTGGTTAGCCACTACAAACAAGGATTTTAATGACCATATTTGGGATAAACTAGTACTATACACTCGATGATTCACTCAATTAAGAGGCCTCCCAACCCTTAGAAATATCTAAGGATTTTAACGCACCACAAGGATACTAAGGGAGACATTCGCCAGTATAAGATAACCAAAACTAGTTGGTTAATGACTTTAGTCACAACCAATTATTTATATAGCAAACCATAATGAAAGCACCGCTTGGGTCGTTCCCTCTCACAAGTTGGGAGGCAGGCCCTTCTAAAGGTAACACATGCTTGAAGCATAAAATGATTTTCATCACCTAAGATTGCCAAAAGGCACAAGGGGAGAAGATAAGCGCTTCCAAGAAGAAAAGGTATACTTACGTGTTTCTCTTCACCCAAGGTCGCATGAAGCGCAAGGGGAGAGGATACACACAAGTATACACAAGCAAATCAGACACATGTTCATTTTAACCTTGACAAGCATAATGAATTATTTTTAATTACCAAACGAAATGTGTAGATTGTTTTGTTCAATTTTAAACCAATAAGCATAATGATGTGAGGGTTTAGTTTTAACCAATTTGATCATTCATTTTAAACCCAAAAGAAATCTATTTTGGTCCTAAAACATGAAATAAAGCATCATAAATGGGTTATAATTGCCCCATAAGTGTTGAAACACTTGTTATAATTATATTCAAATGATAATACGCTCCTTCACTTCAAATTTTACTGTCCAAACCTGCAAAACCAGTTAGCCTAAAAAAACCAAAACAAGAATTCAGTGACATGTTAGCAATCAAATGAAGTCAAAAAATTAAAACACATGTCAAAATTCAAGTTCAATTTTGTTTACTAGTAAATTGTGACGCTAAAATCAATTGCATCATTGAATTTCATCAACAACGTCATTATTTTAAAAGTGCGTCACTGTATTGAAAAATCAAAGGCATCACTTTGCAATAAACAGTGATGACATTCACGTCACCAAATCAATTACATCACTATATTAAAATTCATTTTGCAATAAGAAATTAGTCTAGAGTCTTTATTTTAATTAAGCGGTGATGAAATTTATTATGTTTCATTATTTTCAAGATCAAATGCATCATTGTATAGCGACGCATCCAAGATGCATCGGTGAATTTTCAATAGCATCATTGAACCTGTGAGCACAAGAAATTTATCAGATTGATTATTTTAGGCCCTCCTTCTAGAACCAAAATGTGATTAACAATGTAGTATAGGCTAACTACACTTGATCCATGAGGATTCAAAGTGTATTTAAGCCACTATGCATCAATACTGATAAGATCATTCAATGCAAACTAAGCTAAGAAACCATTAAAACTAACATACTAAAATATGAAAGTGTCATAAACAGCTATTCTAATTCATTGAAACTTATCCTATTGGGGGAGTGGTGTCGCATTGATGTGGAATGGCAACCCTTTCCCAATCCCTTATATAATGAGCTTGTTTTGATCGATTCTATTTAAGAGAATTGATGAAACTAATGAAAAATGTGTGATAAAACATGAAAGCTATTTTAACATGATAAAATCTAAGATGATCGATGTGAATTTATACAAAGCTATTATAAATGTATGCAAGATTCCAAAATATTAAAACCCTAATTTCAAAATATGCTAAATGGATGCAACTAAGTTACCATGGAAACCATTAGTGGATGTTCTAAGGTAATATGCATGTAAAATGACCTAAAATGCTTTTAAAACATAAAATGTGAGTGCAATATGAGAGTGATTTTAACAACATAAGTTTACTATTAAAAGATGGATCCCTACTCAATAGATGCAAGCTCTATTTATAGAATAGGAAAAATGAAATTGATGGTCAAGATCAAAAGGATCAATCAATGGTCAGAATGGAAGGAAGGTGGAGGCATTGATCATGGATTCCCATCAAGGGTTGAGGATGAAAGATGATTTTTAATCAAGGACTTACATTCATCCAAGCAAACACACTTTCAAAACTTGTACAAGAAGTCTTGTTGAAAGTTTGTTTCAAAAATGAATATTCCCTTTAGAGAATATTCTTATGGGTGAGGAAAATTAGATACTTAGTTAATTAAAACCAAATTTAAATGTGCAAAGGAGAATGAATATTCCCTTTTAGAGGAAAGTGCAAAGGAGGAATATTCCCTTGCAAGTGGGGGGATTAGATTTTAATTAGTAATTTGATAATTAAAGTAATATTTTAATTATGCAAATTAGAGGAATTTAGGATATTCATTAAATAATTAATTTATTTAATGAAAAGGGGTCAAAATGACATTTTTTGATTTATCCAATTTAATAGGATGAAATGTTAGCATGAAAGGGGATTAATTCACCTAATTAGGTCAATTAGGTTAACAGATGAAAATGATGTGATTAATTAAATAGCTAAGCTAATTTGATCAATCAAGCAAAAAGAGGATGGGTTTTAGGATGAAATGATGTTAGTATACCAGATTCGAGTGCATGATATCATTTAGGTCATTTTTAAGTGTCTACACATATTACATAGAATATTCACAAATGTTTGAGGTATATATATTCTTATGTCATGATGCATTCAATGTTTCATTATATTCTCATCATTCCATTCTTCTATATTCCTTTTTCTCACATCTTATTTCCTATCTATACATATATCTTTGGTGTAGTATGTGTCCCTTACAAAATGTATTCTTTCTTGAGAGGCCTAATCAACCTTGAGCTTCGCATCCTCTTTGTGGTGGTTTGTGGAAAGATCTACTATTGCTCTAGACCTCTAATCTATTGATTACCCCTACCAACATCATCCCCCTTTGAAAACTTGTCTTGTCCTCAAGACATGCAGATTGATTTAATTAGTTGGAAGGATATTCTTGTATATCTCCTTTAGATGGACAAAAGTGTTATCCCATTGAACTTTGTCTTACTGGAGGAGATGATTCTAAATATTAATCTAAGTGAGTATCTTTTGTACTTTCAATAAGGTAGTGGGAATATGAATTTGTCGGGCCAATGTCTGAGCATCACAAATGAGGCCTTTGATGTCCAGGCTAATCATAAAATTACCATTTCTCTTAATTTCTTGAACTAGCTCTTAATATGCTCATGTTGATCGTGTGCCTATTGCAACTAAACATGAAGGATTTCCAAATTTGTACCCTTATTTTTCCATCCATGTCTTGTAGAGCATCATAATTATTCCCCATTTGGAGAATTCATTGTTCTATGTGCTTCGTTTGGCCTTTGATATTTTTGGTTAGATTAGGCCACTGCAAACAAAATTGATACAAGGCATTAATATCACTTTCAATCTATTTTCAGTGTGTTAATGTTTGATTATGGCACTATGTGAGCGATAACACATCTTTTCCTTTCTTCATCCATCTTTTCCTTTGTAATCTTTGCAATGATAGTTTGACAAAGGGAGGTAGCTTTCTTTTGTATATCTTCTAAGAGACCATCTACCAAGACAATTTTTTTCCCTAATGGTTGTGATGTATCCCTTGTACTTGTGGGAACTTATTTTGTGTATCCTTTATGAGTCCCTCTAATTGTTATGTTTTCTCCACATGTTGTTTGAGAATATCATCTCTAGTTGTTTAATGAAAAATATCACCAAGCTAAAAATATTGTAATGGAGAGATGGTAGAAATATCAACTTGAGATCCAATTAGTGGAAGTTGTAGTAGTTGGGGAAACACAACTAGTTGGATCTATTTTTATTTCTCCATTAATTACTTGATTGACTATATTGGAGAAGTTGTGATAGAGGAAGAAGGTTTCTCTAGAGATGGGGGAGATTGGAAGGGAAAGTTTTGGCCTATCAAATAACTTGTTCTATTGGAAGGAGAGGAATGAACTTCCTATATATTTGCTTCTTCATCCTGGACCTCTGCAAGTGTTGTTTTAGTGGTTTCCATAGTCTCCTCTTGAATTTGTTTTATGATATCATAGTTTTTCATCATCAACTTGTCCACCTTTTCTTTGAGCAAAGCTCCCTAGCCTAAGTATGTGTTATCTTTTATTTTTGGGTCGTAGTGGTTGAGGGACTAATCTCTACTAAAGCTTTCTCTTTAAGTTGATATTTATATTTCATGGCTTGTTCCCTTATTTGCTTGAAGGTTGCGGCTAGTTCTTGTGGCAACTATTCGATTATCCCTTGGAATATTTTGCAAAGGCTACCATATATTTGATGAGTGCATCTTCTATGGTCACCTTATTTGCAGTCCCCAATTCTTCATACACTACCATAGTTTTTTCAAGGACCCCTTGTGTGAATAAATCTCTGAAGAGAGTATTGACATCTAGAGGGATCTCTAGTTAGTCCTCCTTGTCTTTCTCTTTTTTTCCTTCTTTCTCTTTTTCCCTAGAGGATTTAGTCTCCTTATGGGAATTTTATTTTTGTCTTTTCTTTCTTCTTTTAACACTCATTTGCAAGAATGCTTCAGTAGCTTCTTCTAGTGATTGTGCATTTTGTATAGGGTTTGTGGTCGATTTCATCTTCACCTTGCTCTTTTTATCTTTGAATTGTGTGGATTAAGTATGAGATGCTCTTACTTGCAATCTTCCTGATCTTCATGAAGTGGAACTCCTTTTCTCCTCTGGCTCTTCTTTTGAAATCCTCCATTTTCTCATAACTTTTTTTTCTTCTCCATATGTTCTTCAATCTTCTCTTTGCCCAGGTTATCCAGGAATTCCCTATACATTATGAATTTCTTTGAATTAGGGTCTTTTGGTAGTATGAGTAATGCTGTCACATAGGAATCTATCTCTATGTTTCTAACTTCGCATGGAAGTTGTGGAATCCAGGATGTGTGGGGTTTAATGGCCTCCATCAATTTGTAATATTTGTCTACCAAAAAGAGCACCATATCGTATGATATTATTTCTCTATCATGTAGCTTTTGCCACAAAGTTTCAAAGAACATCCAGTAGGTTGCAACAAAGGAAGTGGCATCCTTGAAATATTAGACGTGGTAATTTATTTGGGTAGCTACTAATATAGTGGTTTCCCAAACTTTTCTTACAAATATTGGTACTTCATTTAGGAAATAGAATGTTAGGAAAATGATGAGGGTCCCATACTTGAATTGGTAACGAGATTGCTTTGTAGATGTTCTCTATAAGTTGTTCCAACAAAATTTTATAGAGATCAATGTCCTTACCCTTTACTATCATCTGGTATGCAACGTGAATCGATGTTGTTGTGGAAAATTCTTCTTTATTTGTGTAATACACCTTACATATTTTACTACCATATTTGTAATTTTTGTTACATCTAAGTTGCAACCATCAAATATTGCTCTAGTAATCTTTGTGACTTCATTGTTTTTATGGCCTTCTTCAAAGAGATTTCTCTTTTCATAAATAGCCTCATTACTACTTGAATTGCTTATTTTTAATCCAATAAATTTAATCCAAATAGATACAGTCATCGTCCCTTCCTCATTTGTAAAATTTGAGAAATGTCTCCATACATCCAACCTTTTTTCTTGTACCTTGTTGTATTATGGCGGGTATTCTTCTTTTCCCATCTACAACAATATGGATAGATTATCCTTACATTACCATGAGCTCTTGGGAGGTGTTACGATGTACTACAAACCATAGAAGTTTTACCATAGTTATCACAAGACACTAGAATGATCTATTGTCGTTACTATAGGAACAATTGTTGGTAGATATTCCTAGATTATTCATCCCTTGTTGTAAATCAATTATCTTGATTACACTAGGTATTGGAAGAAAGTGTAAGCCTTTAGTTTTGGTTATTTCTTAGTGAACAAATTAGCTTGTTGTGGGAGTCAAACCATTCTAACAAGTTGCTACATAGGTACAAAATAGTTTTCTATAAACATGATTGAACTAGAATATAATCTATCTATACCACTAGAAGTCATTGTTCCACTTGGAAATGAAGTGCATGAGTCCTCTTTAGAGTTAGCATGGTATGTGTGCAAAATAGAATGATGTAGGAGCATCTAGGGTGGTAGTCAATCTTTTAACACCAAAAGTATTTTTTCATTCTAACCTTTATTTTGTTTGGTTTTCAATAAGTTGTAGGTACACTTTCTGGCACTGGATTTAGTACATTTTGGTCATTAATTCAAAAAAAAAGTTAGCATTTTATATGATCCAAATGTCAAATTAACCAGGGTCCAAGGTTTTGGAAGTTATTGATTTAAAAATTGTAACACCTTAGTTGAAATTGAGCACCAAAATGATGAAGAAAGTGAATTTAATGAATATTCAAAAGCACCGAAAAAGAAAATAAAATCCAAAATACAAGCCTTTGGTCATTGTAATTTCATGTAAATTGGATTCACTAGGAAGATTCCAATGCCCATGAATAGCTATGCATCATTTTTGGGTGCTAGATTAATTAGGAGTCACAAATGTGGAGTTGCTAGATGGATTATTAGGAGGAGTTACAATATTAAATTTCAGTGGGAGTTACATTCCTAGATTGTTGGAAGATTCTCTAGTACGAATCCCATGCCATATTTAGGGGTTATTTTGAATTCATTACTAAGTTTAACAAAGGAAAAATTCAATGCTCAATGGTAGGAGTAGAAGAACTTGTTGGAAACAATGAATGATGGAGTTGCTAAAATCAGTGTTCTAAGCATTTCCAATGCTTAGATAGGGTTCTTTGAAGATTTTGGATTTAAATAAAGCATGTTGTTTTTTATAGGAAGTTTTTTTTAATTATGCATTCCTGTAGATGATATTAGAACTTTTTTTGTGTAAATTTTTAGAGGAAAAGAACATGTTTTACTAGTTCAAAATGTTTTTCAAAAGTGGTATGCGAATAGGTTTTACTATACAAGTTTATGAAGATTAATGAAACATATTTATTTCCATTTAAATTCTTTTTGATTTTCATGTAAGTTTTTATTTGACTAAAAAAAAGGGGATTTGCATTGTGTCTATGAAGATCAACACTCCAATTTGGCGCTCTTTATTTTTAATCTGCATCAATTGGCATTAGAGTGGGCTACTTGTCATGAACTATGAGTTATCCAAGATATTTTGAATAATTGTTGTTGGTAGAAAACTGGGTGCATACCTAAAATTGGAGAGAATCCAAAGAAGACATGACATAAAGAGGATGTAGTAGAGGAAGACCATGGTAGAATGATGATATGGTGAGATGATTAGCAACAAAGGTGGAAGCTATGGAGATAACATTATAAAGATGAGAGCATGTGGAAGATATTAAGTGATGATGAAGTTGAGGAACTATAAGTTGCAGTAGAAGAAAGAGAGGATGAACAACAAGAAAGATTCTTGTTGGCATTATCAAAGATTGGTCGTAAGACAAGAAGTATCCACTAAGCTAAAATAGGATTTTGCATCCAAAATAAATCATTGCCTAGATTAAAAAATGGACAAATATTTTGATTTGGAATCCATAGAAGATCAAAAGAAGGTAAGATATTCTTGCACAAAGTTGAAAGGACATACATCTTTGGGGTGGGATCAACTGCAAATTGATGGACAAAGAAGAGGTAAACATAAGGTAAAATCATGGGATAAAATGGTAACTAAGTTGAAAGCTAAGTATTTTTTCCTACTGATTGTCATATAAATTTTTGAAGAAGTTGCAAAATTTGAGGCAAAAAGAGTCAAGTGTCATGGAGTGCACTAAAGATTTTTACAGGATTAACATACGGGCTAGACATGTTGAAGATGACGAAGAGAAGGTGGCAAGGTATGCAAATGGTCTACATATTTCAATTCAAGATGAACTTAGCTTGGTTATGTTGAGGACAATAGAAGAAGCCTACAAATATTCTCTCAAAGTAGAAAAAAAATTATCAAAGAAGAAACAAGGTAACTTCAAAGGTAGAGGAAAATCTTCAAGAGGTAGAAGATGAACAAACACTTGAAGAGGGAAGCTAACATTTAAAGAAGGAGAATAAAGTTGGTCACAAGGAAATTACAACCCAAGTACAAGGGGAAGAGGATATTTATTAAGAGAAAGGGGTGAATCGTCAAGAGGAAGATGACATTCTAGAAGAGGAAGAGGGTTTTCAGGAATATGCTTCAGTTGTGGAGAAGTTGGTTATAGAGCCTTTGAATGCCCATTGATACAACAAGGAGGTGAAAAGACTAACATTGGAAGAAATTATACTAAAAATGTAGAAGAAGAGGAAGAGGAAGAGAATGTGAGACCAGAGCAAGGAGAGAATGTAATCAGAAGAGTACTTTTGAAGCCAAAAAAGGAATAAAAAGAACCCACCCAAAGAAGGAGAATGTTTAGAACCATTTGTAAATCAAGAGGAAAGTGCTACAAATTAATTATGGACTGTAATAACATAGATAATTTGGTGGCACAAGAGATGGTAGAAAGGTTGAACTTGAAGAGGACAAAGCACCCCAATCCATACAAAGTTTCATGGCTACAAAGAGGTCATCAAATTTTGATAAGTGAATAATATTTAGTAAATTTTCATATTGTTAATTACAAAGGTGAAGTTGCATACATGATATGATTCCCATGGACTCCTATCATCTCTTATTGGGTCAACCATGGGGATTTGACCAAAAAGTTGTGCATAATGAAGAAGAAAATACCTACATAGTGAAAGAGGGGAAGAAGTTTACTTTCAGTCCACTGGATGTGGATATGGATATGACAAGTGTCATATCCACATTAGATCTCATTGAAACCCTAAAGACTCTCCTTTAGAGATACCTAACTCTTTAGGAAATCTTCAAGTGTCTTCACTTGGAAAATTCCCTTACCCACAAGTCTCCATGTGTACTCACCCCTTGATGAGTCACGAAGGATATTATCCTCTCTTAACCATCCCAAAACCATTTTTGGGGATAGGATGAGATAATACCACCTCCCCCGACCTCATCCAAACTACCTCCAAATTTTGTTACCATTTAAAAATGGTAATTTTAGGAGGTTAGGAAATAGTTTCAAAACAATTTATAAACTCCAAATTACCTCTTACCCATAGTACTAACACTCAAGTGTCTAAATTTGATAGAAAATACATAATACACTCACTTATAACCCCCTTAAACTTACTAGGAAAAGACTATCACCAAAAACAAAATTTCAAGATATCAACCTTCTACACATGAATTTTCACACAACAATTAGATTCACATAATAATGCACATTAAACTCACATTACACGCAAACATATTCACATTACAACGTATTCCACACTACACATGACCTTGGTCCCTCCAAATGGACTAAGGTCAGTTTAACTAACAAAACATAATTTAGGTTTACTAAGTGACCTCTATTCCCATTGGTAGTACACCTAAACACTTAATACATAGATATTAGTTTATCATATATAATAATCATAGTTGAAGTGTCAACAAGTAACATAACAAATTTCACATATATCAACTACATGTTTCTAATCAAATATTCTAATGCATTCACATTCCACATTTATGTCATTTATCAACTAAGTTATATTGTAAATGAATAATCCATGAATCTCACCATATATGAATTCTAAGCATTATTATCTCATAAAACAAAATCCATTTATGCAAACCACAAAAAATGAAGCTATCCAATATCTCAATAACCATAGGATAACATTAATCATACCAAGTTCAAATATGTCTATGCAACATAAATCAAATTCAATAGTTCTCATCATAGTAATACCCATAACACAACTAATCATCAAACCATCTGCTTAGTAGACATAACGATAGCAAAATATAATATGATAATGAGTCATTGAAAGAGGGGTCTCACAATTAGTTTATCCAAAAATTTGCATAAGCTCATCATTTTGAGAAGCACACTTAGCTTGGGTTGCCCTACACATCACAAAATAAGACAACTAATTTGAATTGATGAAACCAAAATACTTGTTTAAATATGAACTTTAACATTAATTCTAGAAGCAATCCTTGCAAAATAAGAGCCACCTTAATAACAAGTGACACTTGTTGGTGTGAATAAATGTTTTGTACCTAGTTAATTCACTTACTACGGAATTAGGGGACATATTTAGATGTTAAGTTTACTTAGGATTATAATATTCCTTCTATAAGTCTTAATTTTCATATTTAGACTTTATCTTATCCTAGGTGGCTATGAGTTAGTTGTCTCATGTTATAGGATTAAGACACTTGTCATGGTCTTGTATAATCCTATATCTCACCCTGCCTTTATAAGAAATGCTTCTCATCCAATATTCAATCATATACTTCTTGCATTGTTGAAGCAAGCTTTCTTTCCATTTTCTCTCTTGAGAAAGATATTTTGGTCTAGCAACTGTTCCTGGGGTGTTGAGGAGTCACCATTAACTCCTATGTGGTATTAGAGCTCCAATGTTGCATATTCTTTCTTAGATCTGTGCGTAGTGTGTTGGCTTGAAGATTTTGTTAGGTGCATGTTGGGGTTTCAAGGACATCACGATTAAATCAAGGGTATCAAATAAAGTTAGGTTTTCCTTTTGTTTTGTCAATTTTGATTATGTTTTACCAGATCAATGAGGTTTTCAATTTGAGGATTTTAGTTACAGATCTAGAGGTAGCTGAAATTTCAAGGCACTTTGAGCCCAAATTTACCTTGCCATTGTGATCAAGAGGCTTGAGAGATGAATTTTGATATAAAATTCAACTATATTCAAAAAAATTATTTTTAGGGCAATTTTTTTTTTGACTAGGTAGGTTGTACGACCCCCCAGGTGATACGATTTTAATATTTACAAAAAATAAAAAATTAATAGTTTTATGCAATTTTATATAGTTTTTGCCAAATATTTGTAAAAATTGGAGCAAATATTTCTAATTGTTTCAAGCAATATTTTTATAATTTATGGGGTTTAAAAGTTTTAGAGTCAAAATATTTTCTGCATATAGTGTACTTACCATAAGACATCTTTCATTGGTCAAATCGCTGTCAGTTTTTATTATTAAAAAAAGGTGTTTTGAAAATTTGCAAACATTAACCTGATGGTGTTTTGGTTTTCCCGGGTAGTTTCAAGCCCCTGATCACGACTTAAGTTGTGGGGCTAGCCCACCAATGGTGTGTGGGAGTAGCCATCGGGGCTCTACCCCCGTTTGTGCAACACTGCCACTTCAACGGTGTTTTTTAATTTTTTTTAAACCTGCAATCATATGAATGACCAAGATCCAGCCAACAAGGGCCAAAAATTTGCACCAGTATAGCCTTGAAATTGCTTGATTTTTCCCCAAAGTGCCTAAAATAGGCCTTTTTTCATTTTGCTATAAATTTCACCCCAGGTGGAAAAATATTGTTGGAAAGCCGGTTCTACGAATTTTCTAGTGCCCTAGGTGATTTTTCAAAAAAGTTCTACTTGGTGGTAGTTTTTGCTAATTGAAGTTAGATCTTGAATTTTAGCTCCTAAGCTCATAACTCTTTGCTCGAATCTCTAATTTTTTGTGATTCTTGTGGCACTAGAAAGGTATTGAGGACCTCTATCCAACCATCCATGCACTTTTTCCTATTTCTATCCTAGGTATTTTGTGATTTAAGTTTTTTCTCGATGGGTATATTGGAGGATACTTAGATATTTTTGTTGTTGGAAGGGTGTTGTTTTGATCATTATACTTTATTTCAACTATATTGTATGTATTGATCTCGTATTGTATCATTTGAGAAGTGTATCATCATTGTAATCATGGGTTATGCAACTCATCCTTCTATAATAGTTCTAACTAAGGAAAATTATGAGTCATGGAAAAAAGGCATCATAACACATTGTAGGTGGCTAAATATTTTGCCTCCTCATCATGGACTAATTCTTGAACCAAAAACAACACATAGGAAACATGTTTAGGGTTATAAGAATGATGATATCATAGGATTGATTAGTCCTAGTTTCAATGCAAGCATCTTCAATGAGACCTACCATAAGATTTCAGGGATCTTGTGCCCACACATAGTTTGGACCAAAGTTTGGGAGATTTTTGGAGATCCACATAAGCATCCATTATAAGACGATGTTGAAAATATACCCTATGATGATGACACCTTAGAGGAGTTTGAATATGATGCAAAACTTGAGTGTCTTGATGATCCAGAGACTTCTCCTGTAACTCCTACTTCTCACACACTCATCTTCTATTGATGATTCATTGAGCAATTCCAATGATTCATTGCAATGTGTATCTATTTTTCTTCTTGATTGTGATTCTTACTTATTAGACATTGCATCTTTGTTTGTGGAGTCTCACATTTCAAATTTGGAAGACCAGTTTGAGGGTTTAACTCTCCTATTTGATGATATTCATGGATCTACTATTTTCACTTCATATTTATCTTTGGAGTTAGTTCAAGACCAATTTCCACTTGTTCCTGGTTTGTCACAATTTTTTGTGATTGGGCATGTATCTGATTGGATTGTGGCATCATCATCATTGTCCAAGAACTTGGCAACATACGCACTTTTAGAGACACAATCTACACAATACATATGGATTCCACTTCCTACCAATTCCTATCCAAAATGGGAAGCATTCCTGCAATTTTTATTGGTGTATCTCCTTCCCAAGGGGAGAAATATTATTTGTCGACATTGGATTATGCTTTATCTTCAGACACTTACCATATTTGCAGGTGATTACACATTGTGTGGGGGCTATATTGTCTCTCTTTTTCCCTCTTATTGGGGGTCACTGATTATATTTACATGATGGATGTAGTCCTTGGGGGTATCATTGAGTCCTCCATACATCATCTTGTTTGTTTATTTTCTCTGTTTTGGAGAGGAGTTTTGTCCCACTCGATTTTTTCCTTTTGTCCATTTGTGAGAGATTGATTGTATTTTCATTGTAAATGGGTACCTAACATGGCCTCATAGTCAAGACCCATCTCTAACTTAATCTTTGTATAGTGTGCATAATAATCTTCTCCTTAAGTTGCACTTAAGGGGGGGGGGGGGTGTTGGTGTGAGTAAATGTCTTGTCTCTAGTAAATTCACTCACTAGGGAATTAGGGGACATTCACATGTTAAGTTTACTTAGGATTATAAGATTCCTTCTAGAAGTCTTAGTTGTCATATCTAGATTTTATCTTACCCTAGGTAGTTATGAGTTAGTTGTCTCATGTTAAAGGATTAAGACACTTGTCATGATCTTGTCCAATCCTATCTCTCATATTGCCTTTATAAGAAAGGCCCCTCATTTACACATATATTAAACCAATATTTAATCATATTCAATCTTGCATTATTGAAGCAAGCTTTCTTGCCATTTTCTCTCTTGAAAAAGATATTTTGATCTAGCAATTGTTCTTGAGGTGTTGAGGAGTCACCATTAACTCCTACAAGACTCGGTTGTTAAAAAATTGAATAACTCGTAAATTTTGTGATCATTCCAAGATTCCTCAAACCTTGACCACCACTTTCTATTGTCAATAATTATTAATTCACAATCTTCATCAAATCCCAACATTAGAATTAAAATCTACTAATTTATTCCCTTCCCTAGAGCAATGTGAGATCTAGTAACATTTAAGAATCATTCCAAAACATCCCAAGCCTCATGTAATATATTATTAATTCTCTTATTTGTAAAATTCCATTTTCTTAAGTCAAGTGTAATCACTTGAGAACACCCTTCTATATGTATCTTTTGAAGATTGAAAATTGAAGTGTGAATTGCAAATTGTAGTGCTTTCGACTTTGAATTGAATTATTCCACCTTATCCTAGTTTACTAGCATTAATGCTATCCACATATTGAGTTTAATTGTATGTACGAGACACATTTCTTTGGTTGTAGATTTTTTGACATCATGTCAAATTATATGTTGGAAGAAATATCCAAAATATAATCAGTAAATAAGTTAGTTGTGAATTACAATTAAGAATGTGTGAAAAAGTTCTTATTAAGTATTAAAGCAATGGAATAGATTTTTTAAAATTAGAACATGTAAATAAAAGCAAAGTGTTTGTAGTAATGTAGTGCAATGTGCATGTGGCTTAAAAAATGGTATTTTAAAAAAATTATTGAACAAAATTTACATTAATTGTCATAGTATTTATATTCAACTTCTCAAAATTTACTATAAAAACAAAAACAATTAAAGTTTTATTAACCAATTAAGAAACTCAAACAAGGGCCTTGCTTATGGGGTTCAACGGGTTAATTTGATTTCTCATCCAAGAAAGAGACATCAAATGGTCTCCTCTGGAGGAAAGGTGGATTAAGATAAATTTTGATGGGGCTTCGTGTTGGAACCTTGGAGAAGCTAGAGCTGGGTGCATTATAAAAAGATGAGATGGAAATTTTTTATTTGTGGCAGCAGAGACAATTTTGAGTGGATTTATTAGGTTTTGATATGGAGAAAGTTTTGAATTTAAAAAATATTCATTTAGAAGGGGACTCCCAAAACATTATTAATACTATTTAAAAAAGCATTCCCCAAATTGGGAATTGAATTAAGTGGTTGTGGTAGATCGTATAGTTGTTAAAAAGCTTAAATGATTTCAAACTATCCCATGGGTATAGGGAAGGTAATGAGGTGGAAAACAAGGCCGCAAAAGGTGGTTGTTGATATGGATCCTAGTGAAGTCATGTTAGATTTGAGAGAGGCTTGGCGCGTGTTCTGCAACGCTATGTGTTGGAAAGCGTAAATCGTAGGCAATTAAATGCAAAAGGATGACTGTAAATAATGAAAGATTAAGGCAAGAGTGTGGAGGTACTCAAACTCATTTGGAAATAATTGCAACTTGGCTTTATAGGAGGTGATGGATGACACTTTCCAACATAATATTTTGATAATTCGCATAGCCAAAATGGATACTACAGTGTGCTTAAAGGCCAAGAAAAGGCAAATGGCCTTTCTGGGAGAGATATTAGAGTGGAGGTTGATGGTGGTATTTAAGACAAATTTTGGGGTGGTGATGTATGTGTTAAGGCTAGTTTTAGGTGATGTCTATATGAATGAGGCAATGCGTTATTGAGTGAATACAAATGTAGCTTCTATGTTCATTGTAATATTGTTGGGTGCTTGGGGGAAGAAACAAGGATAGTGAAGAAGGTAATGTAATGTCTAGTGTGGCTACACTAGCGTTGGGGCATGAAAGAGATTATGCATTATGCCTTGCTTGGGGTTGGCCTAGTGCCTAGAGGTGGGCCTTAGCTGTGGATTGCAAAACCACATAATGCAACTTGGCTGTTATTTGTCATTTAGGGGCTAGGGATGAATGTGAGCCAACGTCACCATCATGCTTGTCTCAACATCAATTTCCTCAAAACCCTTGTAGGGGAGAACTCTAATGGCATGGTCGATTGGTCTTTGCTTTGGTGAATCTGCTAGCGGTAGTGGCGATTGAAGATAGGGATGGTGAGTAAGTAGGGGATTTTTGGGGCATGTCTATTGTTTTTGCTTTAAGTGGATAATCAAATTATATAGGGTTATGGTAGGGTTGTCATGTCTAGGCTATAGGTAGTAGCTATAAAGTCTGTTGTGTTTCAAGGCAACATTATCAAAGTCATTTTGTGCTTTGGGCTTCATTTTATACATGAGAAGTTTAAAGATTTGTCAAAGAAATCCATAAAGGGGCATCATATGTAATCCTTTTTGTTGAATCAATGAAAAGGGTGTGGTCCCTCACAACCACGTTTAATAAAGAAAACTCAAACAAGGGATGTTTAGAAAAAAATATGTTTATATATAGAATTTAACTTCAGTGGTCTCGTGATTTTTTAAAACCTTGATGTATAATATAGAATATTCTCTTAAAATGGTGAGCAACTATAGTTTAAGAATTAGATAAAAATATTTATTGCATATTCACATTAAAATAAAATGCAAATTACAAATAACAAAATAAAAAATAAAAAATATGTGACCATTAACCAAAAATCTCCTAAAATATTTAAGCAATCATTGTTAAGAAAATATAGCTAAGTAGTTGCATGGAACCCTATTGTAATTACTTATTCGCTAATGAAATAAAACTACTTGTAGGCTTGATTAAAATCAATTTGCATAAATCAAACGACTAATTGTTTATTTTGGCTTATTTCATTAAAAGTGTGCATGTCTAATTTATCTCTTGGAATAGAACATCAACCATCAACCATTTTAATAAGATGATGTATATGTTCTATACAAACCTTGATTCAAGAAGGTTGTAACATCATGATGAAAACATGTGGTAGGTGAGGTTCTACTAGTAGATTGGTGGCATGAGTAGTTGATGTCAAAAAATCTAGCAAATGTTAACCTATTTCATAATTTTCATCCTCAAATACAAGCATGCTTGAATTATCTTGCATAATACAAGCCATCGGTCGTTACTCCTTAAACAATATAAAATATAGATGACTTGAGTTGATAATTCACCAAATAAATTAATTTATATCTTTTACTATCATAATAACTTCACCGTTAAAATTATATATATTGACATTTGTCAATAATTCACAAATAAATTGTTATTTTTTGAAACACTCTACAATTTTTCAAGGAAAAATAATATTGTCTACTAGAGTGTACAATTTTTCCATATATACATTTAAAAAAATAAAATTGATTCACTACAAAAAATATGCACTCGAATAGGATTCACTAAGATCTTAAATAGAAACTTTTAGGGGCATTTAGTAGTAAATCACTTGGTAGACCTTTTTTAGGAGACTTTTACAATTCATAGACATGAAAATTCATTCATGATAGTGCCCAATAGGTGGAAAATGTTGGTGATGCAAAAGAAATAATAATATAAGTGGTCAAAAGGGGAGTAGAAGAAACAATATTATCAAAAGTGAATGTAATCAACTTGGGAATATGAGTGGTTAAATGGGGTTTGTATATGGATTGAAACACATGGTTAGGTATGGTTAAATATAAGTATAAAAATAGAAGGCATGATTATGCACAAGGCTAGAAGAGGTTGAGCAATATGAGGGATGTGAGATGAATGAACATGGTGATAGAAATGAAAGGGATGAAGATAAATGCAAAGGATGATTAGGGGAAAATTAGTTGGAAATTCATTTATAAATTATGAGACAAGGAATAATGGTTAAAACTTAGGAGTTGGAAAAGATGTAGGGAAACTTGGTCCATCATATGTGGGGAATGCTTGTTTTTAACAATTTATCCTATAGCCTTAACTACATCCATATCATTTTCTTTAGGGAGACAAATCTCTTATAAGAACATCAATAATTCAAATAAAGTAGACATATCGTCATGTATGCTAGCAAGTTGATTATGTAAAAGCATCATGGTCTCAAGATCCTTCTTCCTTATTACAATATAACATGTTATCCTCTCAAGAGGTAGAAGTAAGAGGGCTAACCATGGTAGCAAGGCAATGATTCCTCCTATTACTTCATCGAAGGGGAAATTAAAAATCAAGTGGATTGGAAAACACAAGATGGATCAATAAATGCACATTTTGCCAAATTGATACCAAAAACAAAAAAAAATCTATTCTAAAAAGACATATGTGGAAGTTACAAGTTCATCATAATGTGAGAAAACAAAACAAGGTTTCTTATAATATGACAATCTAATTCTCACATTTATTAACAATAAACTAAATTAGACCTACAAACAATAGTTGAGAGATGAGTATTGAATATTTGAATGACTGAGAGAGTGAATGACAAGCTTATTCAATTTCCACATGACATTGATTTTGACCTTGTTGTTGATTGACTAATATGATGAGACCAAATATCAAAGTCCATGATTTAGATGTAGAACAAAGTTTAGGGACACATGATAAAGCTACATTAGAAAGTGATTTATGTGGATATGGTCACATGTGTAGCCGAGTCTAGGACATGGTTGCATTGTGTGACCTAGTCTCTATCGCGTGGCTTGGTTTTTATGTTGATTTGAATTGCTTATGTCTTTCATAATTTCCATGAAGAAGGGGCTATGCTATAAAGGACTATGAGGCATATTGTGATATAGAGAGAATCCCTTTGGCTTCCTTAATAGTAGTCAAGCCCCTTAAGAGTTTTACAACTCCATAAATCACACCAAACAAGAATATAATGTTGATGTGACTAAGAAAGGTACAAGATTAAGACAAATACAATGGATATTGAATGGTAATGCTCCTACGCATTTAAAGTTTTGATTCTTAATGATTTGAATTACTTAGAAGATGTCCTTAAATACCTATTCCTAATTCCCAAACTTGATATTTCTTGCATATGTTCTATAGGATAACGATAATATTTCAAAAAGAGTTGGGCCTAGTATGCAAAATTTAGAACTTGAAATATGGGGACTAGGGTGCATCATGTAACCTAGTCTAAGAACCAAACCATGACATACAATATAATCCCATGTAGAAAAGAAGAAGAGATGGATTATCACATGTTTGAACAATTTTACATAAAATAGATCATGTAACAACCCTGGTGCTCTTCATAGTAAAATTTCCAATGTTTTCACCTTAAGTGAATAAAACATGATGCCATGACATAACAATAAAAAAAATTCTTTCAATAATGTAAATTACATGCATAATTGAAATAACACAAATTCCAATTTTTCATTGCATTCCAAAGTAATTATACAAATCTTCCCAAAACATAGATATCATATTGAACAATGATGTCATAAAATATTCAATAAGGATTCCATTTCAATATAATAATTTCACAAATTACAATATTCCAAGAATGTACACAATTACAAACACAGCTCCACCGAGCTTCGGAGCATAAGATATAGATGGTCCAAGAATCCACCTTTCAAAACATTGGTCTCTTGTCGCCTGCTAAGGAGGAGAAACATCACTCAAGGGCTTTTCCACCAACCACAAATGCATATGTGGTCCCCCGCACATCTATCAGTGATAGATGGCCCTACCATTCGATGAAGAGATTGGTTGGGTAACCCCATATGACATACCACTCTGAGCTTAGTGTTGTGCCCTACATGACTAAGATTTATAACCTACGCTAGGTACCCCTCATGCATTTAAATGGACACGGTGAATTGATAGTGGAGCCCCAAGCAATCACATTACTTTGGCCAAAGTATTCTCACTCAATACGTCGAGTGAAGGTCTACCATTCACTTACACTATAGCAAGTTCATTTTGACTTAAGGCCATTATATCTATGCTTAGGCAATCCTTCTCCATGAGCAAGCTACTCCCCAGGATAACCTATCTCTTTAACACAACCTAAGGTAACACAACTCATTAAGCAAAGCACTAGTTCCCTCCCTTCACTGGATAACAATCCCAAGAGCAACATACCGGTTCCCTCCCTTCATTGGATATCAATCCCAGGAGTAACCTACTAGCCATCTAGCATAATTAAATATCTAGCTATGAGTGTTCCTTAATCTTGTCTATGTTTGTTTGAATATCTAGTATAATAACAATACCTATGAAAAACAATCTCACCTATCCATGTTTAATCATATCTAGTATAATATTAATACCTATGAAAAACATCCCTCCTATCATGGAGTAAATACAAACACAATGCATGGCCTCAATTGAAGAATTGTCATAACAATAGATGATTCCATTCAAAAGTATCACCTCTTTGACTAAAAGGGTTAAAGCTATGAATAAGCCTTATGTTTCCCATGTTTATTCATATCCAGTATTTAATACTTATGATAAATATAATCCTCCTATTATGGAGTAATTACAAGCATTTCACAAACAATATATGCAGCTTATCCTTTCTTTCAAGTAAAAAATACTTTTCTCTAAATGCATGTAACCATAATAGACTTCAAGATAAATAAGAATAACTCTTTCAAAACTAATGCAAATAAAAGAAGATTATCCTCATGCCTATGATAAGCTTTCCAATCAACTGGCTGCAAACACAACACTTTCAGAACAACAACTAGCCTAGTATTGATCCCTCCAATAATGTCTCAATAACCACTAACTCACAAGTTGGCAAATACTTATCTCAAAATAATATTAAACTCTCTCTAATGCTCAAAGCTCTCACTCATTGTAATAAGTAGAATAATGTAAATAGGATTGTAAATAGAATGTAGAAACTTGCTCAAGGAATAATGTGTCCCAAACAAGTGCACTAGCTCCACTATTTATACAACAATATGGTAACTACTCAACCTATAGTTTAGGCATGAGTTCTGACAGCACCAAGCATGCACAACAATACATATATCACAGCTAAAAAGTGGCAAACATGCAAGCACATACTCATCTTAAACAACTACAAATCAACAACAATTAGAGACCAATTCAAATCTCCATATGATAGAATTCGGTTTGCAATTTCAAATGGACATATACAGGTATAAGGATTCAAAGGTGGCACCAAGGTTTCATATTCTCATACAGAGTTGGCACAATTTCCTTTACTTCTGAAATAGTCAACATCAAATTTGCAACACCAAACTTATATCAAAGTCATAGTATGATTCGATTCACCTATTAACTCAGTTTGAAAAAGTCGTTGATATGTGTACAAGCCTTTACAGGTGTTGGTCGATGCAAAATAACATGGAACTTATAGTTTACTAAGTCCACGAGCTTCCCACAAAGGCGTTGACTTATTTTATCATTAAACATTGACTTTATGGTTGCTCATTGTTTTGCAGATTACAAACTCTTTATATGTAGACAACAAGAGTAATATGTGGCTAAATAATACAGTCACAAGTATTACCTATTCCCTATGAGTTTACGTTTGAATCATGCATGACCAAGAGACAACACCTTTAACGTTTATTGCTGGCAGACTTTAGTATTTTTTCTCATCGACTTATATCCACATGGATACATGTGTTTCATTGATGCCAACGTCTATCATAAACTGGCCTTTCAATGCCTTATATTTTCATATAGCCTATGTGGTTTGTACATTTAGCATGCTAATATTTTAGCACAACATATATACTATGTATTCCCTCGTATTTACCTTTAATGGTATATGTGGTGGAATACTTGGCATTGTTCTCTAATGGCAACACTTTATTCTCTTTATACATTGCGCCTATGTTCTCAATGCTCTATATCAGTGCTATGTAAGGTACTTATAATACCCAAGACCATATATATTTATCTCATTCACATATATTAATATATTCAAACATATATATCACAAAGTGTGTTTATATGGATATATTAATATATAGACATGATTACATACTCACAGTTTCCTAGTATGTCAATAGCCATCAATATAGATCATCATTCGTTTACTAGCCACATTCATACATTATATACATACTATGCATATATATACACATTACAATATATAAATAAATAAATAAATAAATATATATATAAATAATATACTTTCAAAGCACCATTCGATAATTGAATGCATACATCCAAGTTATCATTCTCATCGAATAATATGCATATGCATATATATACACACACACATATATACACTTCTCGAATAAGTGTTAATGCTTACGTACATGTATATATATATATATACTATGTCAACATGATAGTCAAATGATCCATTCAATTATTGAATGATTATGACCATGTGATCATAGCATCGTAATACTCATTTATATACATATATGCATATATATATACATATGTCGACGTACTCATATGGACATCCCATTATATCCATCATATGCGTATGCTGACATATGCATATGCATGTATGCATATATATCCCAATACTCATTCAACCATATAATCAAGCACAATAAAATAAGGAAGGAACTCACAATCACCCTATAATGCACTCAATAGTAAACAAGACCCTTACTAATATAGACACATCAAACTAAAGATGACTTACCTACTTCCCACTTAATAACCCGACTCAATCAATCTACTGTGAGTGTGTGAATAAGCTCAGATAGGTTATGTTACTAGTTACCCGACCAAGATCTTCACTTGAGTGATACTTCCCCTTCGCTTGGAGGAATGAAGATATAGCTGCATCCAACTATCACAAGCACATGGTAGTCAGTTGTTCACAAAACATGCATTACACATAATACATCTCCTTAGTTAGAATATTAATTCAATAACCATCCATTTCACACTTATGCATTTCTTCATATGACATTAAATGAAATAGCGTTCATTCATTATGCATTGATAACAAAGTACATGCACATTTTATTCACTGTCATAATACAAATTACATTCACATTTACCCTACATAGTAATAGTAAATAGTAATTACACAATTGAGGTGTAACCATAGAATTAATGAATACTAAATGATTATCAATTTATATAGAAATGAATTCAATTAAACACAAGAAGCATTTATTAAAAACATATTGTCATGCCCATAAATTTTCATAATAAAAACACAACATTTTTTTTTTTACAACATAAGTTTACAACCTAATACATACCCATCATACCCATTTTACACAACTTCAAAAGGCTACACAATAGTTGGTAATACTATATTGGATGAGGAACAACTCAAGATTTATCAACTATAGGTTCTTGCTACCGACTCACTTAGTTGGATTATAAATATGCTTTACTTAGTCTTTCTTTGAATAGTATAATTGGAAATACTAAGTTATTTTATTTTACTCTCCAAATGATAAGGGGTTTCACCTCACGATTCAATTAGATAGGGTAGTTAGATTAATATAGCTTGTTAAATTAATGAATTGGGCTATTCGATATGGGAAATAACTATCCACTAGACCTCATATTCCCAAAAATAACATTCTCGTGAAATAACCAGCATAGGTAATTTTCGTTAATCACTAATTGTAATCCAACTCCTAGCATCTTGGACTGTGTTGGAACTTGTTTGAAAATCACTTATTCCAAACATAACATATCAATGAATTAGAAATTATATTATTTAAATTAAGACTTTTATTGAGGATGCCCTAGATTTTATTGAGTTAATTTTACCATAAAACTTTACATTTGGAAATAATCTTTTTTATTTTTTTGATTGATCTAACTTAATAATAATGTCAAATCAATAATAATATTATTACTTCCTTCTAATTGAAGTAATAATGTTAACCTCAATAATACTATTATTATTTTATTGAATAATAACATTAACATTAAATCTCATATTGACTTAGTCAATTTGTTTATCACTAACCCTTCTATTACTCCTTAATAATAACATTTCTTATTACCAATGTGTAATGCCCATATCTGACATTGGAGCAAGCAAAAACGCAACTAATTTATTTTTATTATTATTTAATATACTAACCATGCCCGCTAACATTAATAGTGATGATGACTTCACTGTTACCCTCTCTCTCTCTCTCACTTTCATAACAATGATAATACCAACATATTAATACTTCTCTCAAAATTAATATATTAGTTTAATACTAATAATATTAAACCCAAATAGGGCGGGGGCCCTAGCTTGGTTGGCTAAGTAATTCCATTGCGGCTCTGCTGGTCACAAGTTCTAGTCTCCCCCCGTCTCGTGGTACCAGAGGGCGTGTCGCGCCAGCGCCGGGTCGTGCTACCCGATTCCTGCAGTCTAAAAAAAAAAAAAATAATATTAAACCCAAATAAAAATTATCCTTATCTATATGTAACATTTATTTAAAAAAATCAACTAACTCCTTTCTTTATATCTATACAATAAAAATTATATATAAAAAGAATGACTTTATTTAAATATACATGTTAAATCTATTAACTAAAGAAAAAATAACATAAATAAATATGTGAAACTTCTTCTTAAATAATATCTAATTTTACCCAACTCTTATATTCATACTATTCTCTTTTCTTATAAATGAAATTTAACTTTTCATAGAAACTAAAGTAACAAAAAAAAGAAATATTTTTTTAACAACGTATGGTAGAACATACCAATCCTTAATTTTATACCTGCCTTATTGTTCTTATTTTGTTTTATCTTGTTTAATAAAGAGATCCTTATCTAAAGGGGTGGAAATATATGTATTTGTGATATAAATATTTGAATAAAGTTGTTGATCTCGCAAGAGCTAAAGTAAATGGAAATGAGGATTTTCCACACCACAATTATTGCAGGAAATTTTCCCTCGTTCGGAGATAATATTACAGTTAAAAGATTTTACTATTACAATTTCCCTGAGTCACCAATATGCACTTCCAAATTTACTCTCGTTTTTTTTTTTTTATATACAAAGTGTTTCATGAGTTGGTGAAGTAAAAAAAAAAAAAAACAAATATGTTACCGGCACTAAATACTGTAAAATCTGCTTGCTTTTAATTCACTTCTAGCAAGGACAATATTGGTTGCATACAAACACTTTCAATATATATATTTTTATGCATCACATCTTAACAATACTATTCAACCCTACTTTAAATCAAGTGATATGAGCTAATCAGATGAAAAATTAAATCTCATATTAACATCATCAATCATATGTATGTTGAACCAAATTAATAATACTGATATTATTAAGTATCAATTTACCACTACTAAGATTATTATCGCTGCATCTGAATAATAGATTTTTTTCATTTTGGATAACATATTTTCACATTTAGTTGTGATATCTAATAATTTTGTTATATAGATGATTTGGGGAGTCGGGATAAGAGCAATAGGGGAGAGGGGCCTATAGTGGAGCAACTTAATTTCGTGTTTCTCAAAATCCTACGTGGAAATTTCAAATCACTCCTAGTTATGTACAATAATTTATTTGGTAACTCATATGCTTCTATATTTCGTTTTAGGGTCACATCATCAAATATGATGCCACATTAGCATGCTTTTTGTTGAGGTATCTAAAAAGGCCCAAAAAAAAAGTGAGATCGATAGTGGTGCACTAGGTCATGTTTTATTGGTGCGCTAATGTGGCATCACATGATTTGTCACTTTGCGTACTTTATGGATAAAAAGTAATTTACAATTGGATATTAAAGTGTTCCACTGTGGGACCCACTGAAAACTACTTCTATCTCCACTATTGGACCCCACTCCATTATAGACCCCTCTCCCCTAATATGTTTTGGCCAAAACTTAATTTTTATGAAAGAAGAATGTTGTATAATATACGACTACAAGCATACGAGACATATCACTTAACTTATCAACATAACGTTCTCAAGAGAGTTATTATTATTATAATTTATTGCATAAGAAACACACAATTTTCCCGACTCGACCTAGCATTCATTTACTACTGACAAAGAAACATTAAATGGCGATGACTTTACAACTTATCCAAGTGATTTAGCGTATCAATGAGTATGGCCATTGTCAGACTTGTTCATTGAATTTTCTTCATAATTTAATGTTACCTGCTGCTGCGCCTTACCCTACCAATCTTCACCCATGCCTAACTACAAAATCTTGACTCGAACTCAAGAGTGAAGTAGCACCGAAATCTTGATATATATATATATATATTCATCTACTTTTAGATTTCTTTGCAAAGAAGAAGGCTGACAAGAATAATATATGTTCCTCCAGCTGATTGTGCATGACCCAACTTGCAAAATTATGAGGTAAGTTCCCTATCACGACTGTCTCTTTTTTTTTCTGGTTTGGTAATCCATTGAATGGTATGACTAGTTTTTTTCTTCTTTCTGCTTTATTTTTATTTGGTTGCAGGGCGCATTAGGTTGGAGAGAGATAGTTCAAGAAAATCATTTATATAAATCCCTGCTTGCTCTGGTTGTTCTTAGTTTTCGTTAAGGATTTTCACCCAAAGATCAACTGACTATGATTTATATGGCAAGGTTTTATATTATTATTACTATTATTTTTCTTGGAGAGACTCAAAGAGAACTTCGTAACAGAGAATGGTGCCTCTGACAATAGTAGAATAAGATCGAGCATATATTATTTTCTCATATCTTCAAGTGCAGCAAGAAATGATTAGCCTCGATTTGACTACCAAAGCTCGCCCACATTCGACTCTGTGAAGGTTTAGCTACTAGCACATTTTCTTGTTGCAACTATTACCATGGAACTTGTAGAAGTTTTATAGTCTAGCATTTTCCCCACATATATTAGCTACCTATAGATTACCTTTGAATAGGCACCAAAAGTCTAGAATATATTTGAGCTTTTAGAGCATGAAATACAAGTTATAATGTTATCGTGCTATTTAGTTTGCAGGTAGAGTTTTGATTTGTATTCTCTCTTGGATAGGCCGACAAGTAAATTTCCATATCCACTTTTACATGTGAGGCAACCAACAAGCTATGGAGTGAGTTGAGATCCTTGGAGGAAAAACATCTAGTTCACATATTTAATATAAATAAATAAATAAAATGGGGCTCCAATTTCTTGAGATCATTACTTTGTAACTCAGTTATTGAAAACCCATTGGCTTATTGATTGTATGATCATGTCTACGATCTACCTAATAAAAATTTTGCATTCCAGTGCACAACTATCTTATCAAGTAGTAAATTTGTTGATTTGGTTAGTAAATTTGAAGTTTAATCAATGATTCTCAATCATAAAAGTTACTCATTTATCTACCTCCTCCTTGTAGATTCTAACTAGTTAACAACTAAATAAAACATGCCAGGAATGTATGGGTATACTATTTGTACAACAATTGGATTTTATACAATCACTAAACCATATGATTAATTTCCCTTGAAATGAACTTTAGGAACACAATCAACCTCTTCTATCTCAAGTTTGTGCAGACATGATGTAATTCCATGAAGTTTAAATCATTTGGACAAAGCAAATACTACCTTTCCCCAACATATATATACCTTATACTTTCACCATTTTAAATTACACCTCTTAGACTACAAAAATTAACCAATGGAAATGACACATCATTAGAAACACTCTCTTTTCATTTTTTTATTAAACAAATGTGCAACTTCATCTTTTTTTAACTTGCAATATTACCAATATTATTGAAGAAAATAAGCAATGAATTGACATGCCAACAAAAGGAAACTTAGGCTTGCTCTCCACGCTACCGTAATGGCGTCATGGAGTCTCGTGGGTTCTAGCCATACCCCCGAGCAAGAATTATTTTGACCCCAAGAAGATGAATGGAGTCTTATCAAACTTTTATGAAAGGGATGAAAATAACACAACATTCACATATCTTACATACAAAATTTTCACTCATCATATTCAACAAAGATCCACACAAACATATCTCTCTCCTACAACAAGTAAACAAGGAAAAATGGGAATAGCAAGACTTATCTCTTTGCTTTAAGTGTTGGACTTTAACTCTTTTATCCTTCTTTTCCCTCCAACAAAGCCATCTTGAACACTCTCTCTCCAACATGACTCCTCCCATCTTCTTAACCTTCCTGCCATCCTCACTACAGTTCTCCAAAAGGAGAAGTGGGTAACACCCCACTCTTTCTTCCTCTCTAAATATATAGAAGTTTCACCAATTGCAACTTTTGGATGGGAAGGTGTGGAGTGTACCTCTCCTCATTAATGAAAACATGCATTTGGACAACCATTCAATCTTTCTACCCCGTCCTCTTATGAGAATTCGTCACTCTTTGTTATGAGAGCTTTTCAGGGTCAAATCATGTTATATGAGCACTATTATATGCCCACTTGACCTCCACCACTATGGTATAGACCCTAGGGGGTTTATTTTTGCACTCTAACCCAAAATTTTGACCAAGAACTCTCATTAAAATCTCTCTCAAGGTTCCATCCGAGTTTCAAACTTAGCTAGGGGTTTCCAAGACCTAATCTCCACTTACATATTACATGAATCACAACTAAATGCCCTCACAACCTTAGTCTTCCAATACATTAACTCTACTTGTTTCAAGGCCCCGAAGGGGTCAAATTTATATTCTCATGAAGAATTCTTTTGATTTGCTCTTGATGGTTCTCCCATGCTAACACCGTTGTCTTCCTGCACATTGCCAACATGATCATAAGTATCAATTGTGTATCACATTAATCTGTTAGCTGAATATTTTAAGCTTTAACTATATAATAATCCATTTAGAATCTCGATTTGCATTCTACGGTATACAAGTGTATCCTACCTTCATGGTAGTGACAATAAAACATAATGTACAAATGATATGCAAGAATATTTTCAAATAATCACACTGCTAATCATCCACCATACATTTTACCATTTATTTAGGAAAAACATAAAATAAATTAGGGTTTTACTAATCACATGCAAGGTGGGGTTTTACACATATACATCAAATAACATAAAAATATGTACAAAATTGTAGACATATGTAGGGGAGAAGAGCTGAAACTGGCGCAGGGGCCTATAGTGGGGACGAAAGTAGTCCCACGTGGGCCCCACACTAGAGTGCCTTAATAACCTAGATAAAATAATTTTCATCCAAATAGTCAACAAGAGTACTTGAATCACTATACCATAAAAATTGTATTATAATTGGTTTATATTTGTCCCAAACACAAATAGATATTCAGTCTTACATGTCAAAGAATATTCAAAGAAAATCTGACAGCACCATCTTACATGCCATTTTGCTTTCTAATGGCCCATAGCATTAAAACATGCAGCCAAGATAAAAAATTAGTATAACCCACACTCCCCTTAAATATCACCACTGGCATTACATCACAACTAATATTTTCATAGATCTGATGCCACAAGAACAACTAGGAGCTTAGACTATCCCATCAACAAATCCAATCCAACTGAACCCCCATCCCACTTGCCCAACAACACAACACTCAGGAAAATCAATCATTCATATGTGTCCCGTCGGTCAAATCCATGCTCACGACTACATCAAGTTTTAAAGCCACCTGCAACCACCAAAATAATGGTGTTAAAGCCACCAAATATACATACAAACTCTATAATTGAAGGCACTAGATCAAGTTTTCAAATTTGAAAAAAAGGGACAAAAATTAAAGACTCCATACCAAACCAACATTGAACATATAAAGAGAATTTCAAATTCAAAAATGCATTACTCAATCTCTTCCAATTTTCATTTAGCACGTCCCACTTTCATATTCGGTTCTACAATTTCCTGGAGAAAGATGAAGAAAGACCAGAGGCAGCAAGAACAACACCCTACGAAGCTACATGTATTCTACTACTACTAATTCTTTATGCCTATAGATGCCAATATGTTGTATGCTATGAATATGTTTTCCACAAATCTGTAAATATCAGGGGTTTCATACTGATGTTGTTTACATTGGGTTTTTCATGTATATTCTTTATCTCATAATGCAAATATGTTGTATGCAATGTCAATGTTTGTCACAATAACCTATAACTCAATATCTGGGGTTTCAACTTACACTATTTATGAATGTCAAGTCATTTCAGTTCAATTTCAAGGTTAGTTTTTTTATTCTATATGCCTGGGAATATAGAGCAGTTGTATGCCTCGTACATGTTTGTCACCCACTACCTTGTAACCTAGTATATGGGGTTTCAACTTTTACTGTTTATGAATGTCAATGCATTACTCATTCTTTGCCGGTTGGGTTTTTCATTTATATTATTTTTGCCTTGGAATGCAAATATGTTTGTATTTTGTTGTCAATGTTTGTCACAATAACATGTAACTCATTACCTAGGGTTTCAACTTACACTATTTATGAATGCTAAGTCAATTTAGTTCAATTTCAGGGTTTTTCTTTATTCTATGTGCTTGCAAATATAGATTAGTTGTATGCACTATATAAATGTTTGTCACCATCTACCCCGTAACTCAATATCTAGGGTTTCAACTTATATTGTTTAAGAATGTCAATGCATTTCTATTAAATAATGCATTACTCATTCTTTGCCAATTGGGTTTTTCATTTATATTCTTTATGCCTTGGGATGCAAATATGTTTGTATGCACTGTCAATGTTTGTCACAATAAGATGTAACTCATTACCTGGGGTTACAACTTACACTATTTATGAATGTCAAGTCATTTCAGTTCAATTTCAAGTTTTCTTTTTAATTCTATATGCCTGCGAATATAGATCAATTGTATGCACTGTAAATGTTTGTTGCCCTCTAGACCCTGTAACTCAACATTTGGGGTTTTAACTTATACTGTTTATGAATTTCAAAGAAATTTAGTTTAATTTGTGGGATTTTTTATTTATTTTCTATATGCCTGAGAATATAGAGAACGATGTATGCATTGTAAATGTTTGTCACCCACTGCCCTTTAACTCAATATCTAGGGTTTCAACTTATATTGTTTGTGGATGTCAATGCATTTATGTTTGGCTTTGCACAATTCATTGTTCGGCTCTGCACTCAAGAAAGCTCCCTTTGTCTTTCAATTGAGGTTTTCTACCTCACTAGGTTTGTACCATTGTCTTTCATTTCGACAATGGTTAACCAATTTTCGTTCTTGTCTCTGTAAACTATTTGTGCACTATATATGTACAAATATTTACACACACACACATACATACATGTATGTGTATATATATATATATATATTATGTATTTTTTCTAATTAATAGTATATATAGAATGTAATTGGCCCTAATCTTCTCTAAAACATTTCAATTCAAGTAATAAATCAAACAAACTGTCAACATGCATATTCAAGAAAAACAAACTATTCATGCACATTAAAGACAATTGCATTACAAACTGTCAACAATTGCATTACAAACAAACTTGGCTTGCATATTAAAGACAATTGCATTACAAATTGTTCATGGATACTAAGTATTGTATTGGAAACTGTCAACATGCACATTAATGAAAAGCAAATTGTTCAAGCATCACTGTGACTTCAACGTTGTTCATTGATTATGTTTTTCATTGCTTAAAAAAAAAGTATTTGTAGGCACAATCTAAATGTAAAATGAGGTCCAATCCAACAAACAAGACTACAAAGACAAAGTCACGTACACCAAAAAAAAATAGTAATAGTCCCCTTTGTGCATGAACCGGTTGTAGAAGCAAGCAACATTCCTCAACTTGTTGAGGCAATCTTGGAGATTGTTGCACCTACAAGAGCATCAAAAGAAAGGGAATGGTCATCAGAGGACATGGACAGGGCCCTAGAAGATGTTGAAACTAATGGGATGTCGACGAGAGCTACTACCAAGAAATGGAAAATCCTAGCTAATACGCTGAACAATTGGTTAGGTGACCTCACAACTACTTCAAAGAAGGGTCCTCCAACAGTCCTCGCAATAGAGGAGGAGGGTCTTATGGTAAATTGGTGCACATAAATGGTAGATGTTGGCCACAAGCTTGAGATTATCAATCTCAAGCAAGAGGTTGCTAAGATTTTCCAGACTAGACCCAACCCTTTCACGAAAGGGGCTACTTAGAAAATCATGGTGGTCTGGATTCAAGAGGTGCCATCCAAAATTGACCTTGCACACAGCTGAAAGTCTCAGCAAAGACAGGGCAGTAAACCTAAAACATCTAGTAGTAGTTGAATTTTACAAAACGTTGTCAACAACATATGAAAGTACCCCATACAATCCAGACAGAATATGGAACTATGATGAAACAAGGATTCAAGTAGGTAAAAATGGAACAATGAGGTAGCAGGAATGTCTCATACATAATTCCCAAAAGCTGAGAATGGATAACAATTCTCTGTTGTGTTAATGCAACTGGACAAAGCATACCTGGTTTCTTTTTGTTCAACATAAATATAGAGATAGAAAATTACATTGTTAACTATGAACCACTAGCATGTATGACAACCCAAGCTCACTTGCAGATGACAAAGGAGATTTTTTTCAACTGGCTGAAACATTTTTGTCTCTCGATTCCAGGGGATGTCCCCAACTAATAGGCACCTTCTCATTCTTTATGGCCATGGAAGTCATATTGCACTGACAACTATCTACGAGGTAAGGAGGTTAGGATTGACCTCCTTACATTGCTTGCACATACTTCCCACAAGCTACAACCTTTGGATGTTAGCGTGTTTGCACCATTCAAGGAATATTTCAAATAAGAACAAACTGCATTTTTGACTAGATTCCCAAATATTGATATCAAAATGGAAGAATTAGCGAAGTTAGGCAACAAGAAAATGAGAAGAGCATTGACATCATCAAACATAAAAGCTAGCTTTAAAAGGATGGGGATATGGCCCCTCAATCTTGATGCACTTGTGGGTGACATGTGTCCCAATGAGACGTATGAGATTGATGACACAAAGGATGCTTTTGCAGTGCAGAGCATCTTTAGTCTTTTGGGACTTACTATATCAATAGATGAAGTGGCACAAACATTGCAATCTGAAACGAAAAGTCAAGTACAGGAAGGTGCATATAAATAATTTTAGGACATGGACAGCCAACCCAAACAAATTCTTGACTTACATTACTAAGAAGACATGGGGAATTTTACATTCAATTCTCCAACTACCATACCTCCAAACCAAGCAGTGCATTACTATGTCGATGGCGACCACGATATTCAAGGTTTAGCGGACCAAGAGGAGTTCACTATCTCCCAAGTCAATGAAACAATTGGAACCCAAATTGGTTCGAGAATCAATAATTTCCTTAAGCTGCCAATCCACATAGTCAATGCAAGAATGGGAAAGTCTACTGGCCAGGGCTCTTCGGGTGAGCCGGCAATCTCAATTGTTGACTACTAACAATTACACGACTCTCATAATGGATCAAGAGTGAAGAAAACAAGAATTGGAGGAAATAAAATCAGAAAGAAGCAAAAAACTGAGGACAAAAAGGCAACACAAATTGTGGCCTTGGAGCTGAAGGAACAAAGAAAAAATGAAAAGGAGATTGAGCGCAAGGAAAGAGAGCAGAAGAAGGAGCAATAAATGGTTCAAAAAGAACAAGACAAGAAAGAAAGAGAGATCGAGGATGTCCCTAGAGCATTGTTGTGAGATAGATGATTAAGTAGTCCTGCAACTCCCTTATCT
>VDFB02075321.1:150003685-150241868 GCA_007258455.2 Sequoia sempervirens
GCATGGTAGAAACTAGTGAAACCCTTTCCATATTTCGTCGAAATGATCTAATAATAATGAAAAACCAGTTAAAATGTTGTCTAATGAAGAACAAAAGATTACCAGTGCATGGACGAGTATATACGAAACAAAAACCAGTGAAACCCTCCCCACATTTGCTACTATTAGTCTTTTTCAAAGATAAATTTGCACAATGAAAGTTTGTGCAAAAATTAACAGAATGATATAATAGCATGGCAGAATACCGTCGAATAGAAATACATTGGTATAGGCCGAGTGAGGTTGAAAACCTCACTTGAAAGAGAAAGGGAGCTCTCGAGAGTGCATAGCCGAACAAAAAAGCATGGAGAGTCGAACAACTAATTGTGGGGAGCCAAACCAGTATGGGTGCGTAACCAAACAAACACTTCAAAATAAACACAAACAAAAGGGATGAGAATGAGCAGGATATGCGACAATGTGGAGCATTGAATGAACCTTGATCTCCGTTATACATGCTTGTCAGTCCGATTAAATGTGGGGGGACTCATAAGACAAGTTGCTCAGTGGAGGTAACGAAGGAGGTAGTGAAGAATTAATGATCTAAACTGGTCGTTTAGGGTGGTGAGGTTATTAGAAGCCACACGTCCATCTAATCCAAAGCACGTAGATTTGTGCATTGACAAAGGTGGCAAATGGGCTCCACTTTCGAGTCGAGGGCAAAATGGGTCCGTTTTGAACACCTTGGACGAATAGGTGCGTGACAGATGGTGAGATCCTCAAAATTAAAAAAAAGAAAAGCTGATGGATACATAAGTGACACGCTGACATGGTGGACAAATTTATAATTTTTTTGATCCACATAACACTCCACGTAGACCTCCAAAGTTAGGGTGCCCTACTTTTGGCCCCTCTCTCCTACAAAGCTACAATGGATGCACTTTTATCGGGTAGGAAAAATTAGAGTTTCTATTTGTATTATTAAATACTATTGTGTAAAATGAACGCAACATATCTTCTTTGGGCAGGACTAAGTTTATGCATATATAAGACAGGAGATATTTTTTACGCAAAGAATGATTTCAATTGTATGCAGGGCGCCATTCAACACTCCCGCCATTTTTCAAAACCCTAAATTAAATATCATCAAACTCCCAACCCAGTCAATATAGTAGTAAACCAGAAAACAAAATGCAGATAAAGTTGAAATGCAACTGCAGCAAAGAAGATTGTATGGAATGGGCAATACTGGAGCTCCAGGGCGCCATTGATGTGCAGCCTGCCTTTCAAAATAAGCTGCAAAATCTGCACATTGGATCCCTGTGCCGATCCTCTAAACAGGTAAGCAAATTTCAATTGCACTCGTATTTGTTTTTCTTTCTTTTCTTAAAATTTGGTAAATTGGCCTGTTCGAGTAACCCTTAGGCTTCGCTTGCCACCTCTAAGGGCTATATATCTTTTCAAGTTTGCCCAGTACTTGTACACAGTATTATCTGTTAGGGTTACAGCGCATCCGGCAAGTTGGACAAATTTCCTGGGATTTGAAGTTGGGTTCTATAATGAAATGAAATGATTTTATTAGTGTGGCTGAGACCAAAATAGTCTGTAGAACGCCCCGTAGTCACAATTATGAAGTGTACAGACAAGGGTATTCCGGCACATGCACACTGTAAAAACACTAGCTTCCTTTTGAATTGTGGATCTTCTACCATGCGTTGTCGCCAACAATTCTTATACTTGCAAGTTGACGTCTCGCTCTTTCCTTTGGGTCTTGGTTTGGTTATTCACACATGCATTGAATTATTTATTAAATATGCGATAGGACTATTGAACTGAACCTGACAGTTTGGTCAGTCCTGGCCTACCTAATTGGAGTATTGGTTCTCCGCCCTACCGCAATGGCTGAATTCTTTTGCTATATCTGAGCAAGGGACGAGAAGGAGATGGGTGGACCAACATTTATGCACTTGCTTCAACGCAATAGGTTGGTTGAGGTCATTTGTGCCACTATTTCTTTACACAACTAATTTTTTATCAAGAATTTCTACCTTTTCTAATCTTGCCTCTTCAAAGAGGGCAGGGAGAGCATTGACTCTCGAGATATCAATATATCCACTTCATAGAGATTTTCTTGACTCTTCATGAATTTGATTTTTTATTATACAAAATCTAAATGGAAAATAGTTCATTTTAAGCAGGCAAAATTTTTGGTTAAGTTGCTAAAAAATGAACATTTTCTATAACAAAATGAAAGTATTTTACGAGGGAATTATCAATGCATCCTCTGCTGCCATACGGTAACACCTTAAGCTTGTGAAGCTTATGTTGAGTACGTGAGAAGAAATTTATTCCTAAGCTTTAGGTTCTTCAATTTTCAGTACAATATTTACATCTGTTTATTCTCAAATTGCACAATCTACTCCAGGAGTTTGCTAATCAGAAAACAATGAAGCAGGCTTTGGGTATGCAATTTTCTGATTGATTTATGGACATATTAACAATTTTCCAATTCCAATATCGCTGGTAGGTTTGATTTCAGGTGTTTTGGGCCTTCCCAGGCTTGTGGTTGTATATCTAATAGTGGTATATATGCATGATGAGGTTTTGTTCCATATTTATAATCTATCACTTTGTGGCTGAATCATTGAGGTATCAGGCCCTTTCACAACATCTTTCTCTAAGACCTCAATTGAAAACTATTAGTTAGGCAATCTTATATTTTTTAGAATTTTGATAAGAAATCAAAACATTGTTTTTAAATTTTAATAATTTTGGTCTGGTACGGTTAGGCTGAAACCTTAGCTGGAAAACAGACTCCTTAATTTTCTAAGTTGCACGTGCTAAGAAAATAGAATCCCATGCAGGGAACTACCAATCATTATTATAGCACAGGAAATTCCATGTCCAAACAAGAGAACATAAAGAACATAATATTAACCTTTAGGCCAGAGCAGCTTTTCATTTGGCTGGATGCTTTTGGCCCCTTTTGTAGAGGGCTAGCATTAACCATATCAAATTCTGACATGATTGTCAATGGGCTTGCCCTATGATGTCTCAATTAAGGCACATATACAAGATTTGTGTTTGGCTTTTCCCAAGTTGTTTTATCACCCAACAAGATGTTCAAGGGTCATGCTAAGAAGCTTGTCTTTCTTTGGACAAAATCATAGTAATGGCTTTGAATACACTAATATTAGAAATTCTAGATATCTGTCAGTCATTCAAGATGGCAACATATTCATCTTACTATGTGATGGTAACCCCTGGATATGTTATTGCCTGTCATTTCAAAACTTATGCTTAACTTGCGATAGGAACTGTACATCACTGTCTAAGCATATGATAGCAATGTTGCCATCTTCTTGATACATATTCAAATATGTATTGAGATCCCAATTTCTTGTATTATCTTACCATGTTGATCAAATAAATGGCATAACTATAGCAGTTTTGGTTGGTGATTAGTGGTAACAAAGCTCCATTAAATTAATTGCCTTAGCTAATCCTTGGTCCCAATATCAGTGCATTTTAATAAATGCACTTATTAATCTCAAGATTGGTGAGCTCTCCATTTATCAGATTATTATTTTACCTCTATTTAGAACAATCTTTGAGAGGGAATACTATCTATTCCTTCGAATAAAACTACTGTTAAGTATGAATGCCAATGTATGTGAAGCAGTAAATTGTGCTATTGTTTGATCCTAGAAGTTCACTTCTCCAAGGTAGCAAAATATCTAGGAGCCTTGTCTTATTGTTAACTTATTTTTGTTGGTGGTATACAAAATTTGACATGCTTGCTTTTGCACATATGTGGATTGGAATTAGTAATTTGTCATCTTGCAAGCAATGGCTCTATTCGCCTTTGTTTGTTTCGTTATGTTCATGAAATCCATCAACATGAATTTTTCAACAGCTTTCCAGCTATCACGCACTTGCACGATTGCATCCTTTTCATTGTAATTATAGGTATTGTGATTGTGTGCCAAAAGACTTACTATGCTAGAAGTAACCAAAGATTCCTTTAATTGTCCAACTTATTACTTATGATTGTTGTGACACTCAAATCATCTCTCAAATTTGGAATTCTCTTTAGTCATTCCTCATTACTCGCTTGGAAATATCAACAACATTCTATTTGTAAATAGAATTACATTGAAATTATGTATCATATAGTTGGCATTTATTCATGCTCACCCACATAGATGGAATGAAAATGTGCTCTTCATTAAGTGCTCAATTAATCAAACAGTGCATTCTTATATTGGATGTGGTCCCTTTCAATCATATTCAGCTTCTTGATATGCATGCTTGTTGATATTGCATTGCGTTCAACAACTACATTTGTTGTGCCACCAACATAATGTAAGTAGAATGAAGCACATAAGTCCAACAAGAAGATTGAGCACATTTGAGAATGACTCCAATTTATCCTTGCCAAACGAAGTGTATGAAATGCCATAACCAATGGGTCTTGCATCAGTTCAAAGTTGTTTCTACAACTTTGTTATATTTATAGAAATGAAGGTTCAAAGGATCTCATATGAAGCTTATATTCCATGAAAATGATCCCTAAACCATCTTTAGAATTATCTAGTGATAGTTTTTTGTGCTTTGTTTATCTCAATGATATCTATTCAATTTCCAAGATTGAACTATATGAGTTGTATTTTGTACCTTTGCTTAGGTTGACACCAATAGAAGCAATAATGCAACTTGATGATCTTGATCTAAGGATCTTAGTATTGCCCATGATGGGTCACATTATTTTTTCAAAGATAATTTTCATACGCTGTAGTGAAAATGCATGTGTTATAGGTCATGGTATATGGGCAATTCTAAAAATAATTGAAGGAGCATGTTTGTGAGTAAATCAAAACTCAATGAGGAAGAGCTTATGTGTGATGAAGGGAGACAAATGGATTTCTTGTCTACAACCAACTCCTTGCAACATTATTGAAGGTAGCTTTTGCTCATGTTTTCTTTGAGATATTTCTTATTACACCATTAGTCTAATTGGCAATACAACTACTATGGTTGACGTCAACATTGGACATGGTCTCTGTAATGCCCCCAATTTTGTGAGCATCAAAGTTCGAAGGATTAGCCTATCATTTGACTCTCGTAGGCTAGTGTGGTGGATTAGAGGGTCCAGTTTGGGTGTTATGGAGCTCTTCAGGTGGCAATTGTAAGTGTTTATCTCTCTAGATCCTTCATATGTTCTGAGGCATTGATATTTAGGGGTTTCTGGTCCCGTTTTGAGGAATTTACTATTTATAGTAAGTCAGTGGATGCTAGAGAGGGACCCTTACTATTTTTAGTAAGGCAGTTGGATGCACAATGGATAGAATGGTTAACTCCCAGGTTCAGACGGAATTGAAAAATAATGATTATTTGTGGAGTTATGTTATTTTAATTATTAATAAAGTGATTACTTTATTAATAATTATTTATAAAGTGCAATTATAAAGTTTTAAGTTCACTTTATGTCCAATTGGGCCATGAACCTCAAAAAGGTCACTTACAGTACATTAAATATTATTATTATTTGAGCACCCATTTATTAAAGCAAGTGTTAATGATATATTAAATGCTTTTAAAGTATACTTTATTATAAGTGATAAAGTGTTATTTAAAAGGGAGATATAAGTGTTTAATAAAGTATACTTTATATTGTGCACCAAATGGAGGGAAAAGTAAACGAAATTAAAGTGAAATTAAATGAGATGAAGCCAAATGCAAATTAAATATTACATAAAGGCTTTTGAAAAGGGATTTCATTATGCTTGACTCATTCAACACTTATCTTTTTTGAAGAAGCTTTGGCTTGGAGGAAGAAACCTAGGGTTTCGTTGTAAATTCAATCTTGGAGAATGTAGCCTCTCTTCGATTGTGTTGGTGGCTTCATACGGAGGTCACAGTTGAGCATCAATGGAGTTTATACAAATCAGAAAGTGATTGTCTTCAAAGATTGTTCAAGGGTTTTGAAGATTATTACTTGCAAATCAGAAGTTATCGGAGATAAATATCATTGAATATCTTTAATGCTATCAATGATCTTCTTTTTGGCACGAGGGAGTTTGGTTGTGCTTATGTGAGGAGATTATCATCAGAAACTCCAAGGGTTTGAGGTGGATATGGGTCTGAAGCAGAAATCTGAATGCTGATGATGGTTTTCAATGCTTAATACACCTTGATGGGCTGTACTTTCTACCCTTGCTAGGCTGTACCAACCTTTACTACTGGGCCGTACAATCCAGAAGCTGGGCGTTTTCTTCCTTGACTGAAATGCCTTGTGTATGGGGCAGAAAAGGATTTCTTTAAGGGCGGCTAGGTCATATCAGCAAGTAGGTTGCAATATTTTGGAGGAGAATCCTATATCTCAAGCTAGGTGTCAATGCTTGGGGTTTACTAGTCTGCTGTTAAAGATTTCCAAATTTGCTGTTATGAGCTTCAGACTTGCATCGTATGTAGTTCATTCCGGGTATGGTTTAAGTGTGTTTGCAAAGAAGAGAGAGTCTGATTTTAACTATACATATTGTAATTTGCAAGCTATATCAAGTCAGAAATAAATTATAAAGCATTTCATTTCAGTCATTCTTCTTTTGCAATTGAACTATTATTTGTTATTTGCGCTTTACCTGGCAATATCCCATTGTGAATCAAAACAAGCATAAACTTAAAAAACCCAAGAGAAAATATACAGGCAAAAATTATAGTCCCCAAGTGTCCACCTGGGGAGGGTTCTTACAGTCTCCTAGTTGACAACATTTAATTGACTTTGCCACCAATAACAAGCATCCAAAATTGACATTAAGTGGTCCAAGCAGTGGAATTTTTGAAGTGGCAATCATTCAAATTTGGCATCGTTGCCTTCATTGCGTGCATTGGGTACAATGGTGTCAAGGGGCAGCTCCCATCTAACATTAGGGCCCAACATCTAATTTGGCCCATAACACTAATTACCACACTACTTGGAAGAGTTGTTAATTAGATCCATGGATAATGTATGGATGACAGGTTACTTGAATACAAATCTTTTCACCTCCCACAATGGTTTCTCCTCTGATGTCTTGGTTAAAATTTGCATAAACATTCATGCTATGACAAAGCATAGCAAAATGGAGTGAGATTTCTATATATTCAATCTTACCTACATCATATACCTAGCGTACAAACAATGGTCATGTATTTGTCTTTGTACCCTCAAGCTTTTGTGTCTACATTTGTATGTAATATAGTTGTACACTTATTTACTTATTTATCCTAATTTGAATGTTGTCCTTGTGCTTGTATCAATATTTGCAACCCTATGACTCTAGTTCACTATGTTAGGTACCATAGTCATTCTTTAACCTCATATGTCTAGTTGGGTCACTCACCCTCTTTTCAAGAAGGGTTACCAACTTCCATTGCTCTATTTGTTTAAGGGTTTATTGTAGATAAATGAACAACATTTGGGCTAGAAAAATCTTGTTGTAGATTCTTCATATATAACTTGTTTGCTTTGGTTGGCTCTATTTATGAAAAATAATCTTCATTTTCTTGGTTGGTGATTGATATTGATTGGATGCATTCTTTGGATCTTTCTCTATCGTTTGTTGCTTTTGTTGACAATTTAGGACAAGGCATGCAAGGTGATTGTAAGCATGACATTATCTACATTTGAATAGTTGAGGTTTTGTCATATAATTTTATTCCCAACTTTGGCAATTTTTTTGGGATGTGCATGCTTACTTGAAGACTTGTGCCTTGATCCTTGGTACTCATCTTCGACAAGGGAACATGTTCACATCTTGGAGACACATATGGGGATGTCTCAAGATATTAGGAGACTTAAGATGAAGTTTCTTTGCATCTCGTTGCTTTTCTTGAAAGCTTCTCTTGAAAATTGCAAGATTTCCTATAGAGGTTTCTTAGGTATATCATAAAAATTAAATAATGGTTTCCTCAAGTGATGATTAGTGGTTGACAAGAGCTAACATAACTAAAGAAATACATATATAGAATTGTAATTTACTAATTTTTGCATGAAAGTGTACAAATTTATCAATTGATTGAAAATATGGCCATCTCTAAGGATAACCCTACCATATTTTTAAAATAATGACATTCCCTTGCCAATCTCCATTTGCCGTCCCCAATTTGTTATGGTTTAAATTCAATTGATTATGTCAGTTGATGAATTTAATTTTTTTTTTGAAACTTGTATACTAGTACTTGTCCCCATCGTTCATACCAATAGTCTTGTACCAATGCTAGTCCTACTTGTCTCTTGGTGTTTCGGCATATGTTTGCAAAGATTAGGTTTTTGGTTTACATGGATGTAGGCATATGTGATTAAGCTTCTAATCTAATGTTGTGATGAATTATCTAAGTGAGTTTTGTATAGTTTTGAAGATGGGTCTATGCCAATAGCTGAGGGGTAATGCAGATAAATGTACTTGGATTGGATCAAACTTTTGGGCCCAATATGGTGATATAAATCCACTTATTGAAAAACAAAGGTCTTCCTTAGAATACTCAATCTTCATCTTCTTGTTGGCAACTGTTTCTATGAAAATTTCCCTAGCTGAAATGTTGTATCAACAAAGCTTGTATGCCTATTCTCGTGTTGTTTTGATGGATGGATAGAGGCTTAAAAAGTTTCTGAGTGCACTATCATCAAAACCTAAGTTGCCGGTTTCGGTTGGGGTTGGGGTTGGGGTTCGGGGGTTCGGTTCACTGGTTCGGCAAAATTTTTTTGGGGGTGGGTTTGGTTCGTTTTGGGTTTGTTAGTACAAATTACAAAAACATATATATATATATATATGTAGCCTAGAAGCACGAATTATAAACTTGAATGTCATTTAAAACATGCATGATAAATATTCATTGTTCAAACTTCAAGTTCAATATTACAACACTTTTAAAGTTTTAATCATCAAATGGATTCTCTAAATCATTTAATCATCCACATCAATGTCAACATTGACATTAGATGAAGTAGGAAGACTAGATGAATCACAAGTAGTGCCAATGGCACCATCACTAGCACTAGTATTGTGCCCATGCTCTTGTTGGATATTCGACTCCTCATATGCAATATGGTGGGAATTGCAAGCATCCAAGTTAGTATCCTCTGGCACTATATCCCACAACTTCGTCTCCCCTTCCTTGTAGTCAGGTTGTTTGTGTGAAAGGAGACGCAAATTGGAATGCACATATACTAAGTTCTCCACTTTTTTTGAGAGCAATTTATTGCGCTTTACTGAGTGGATGAAAGAATATGTGCTCCAATTCCTCTCAGATGCGGATGAACTAGCAACCTATGAAGACAAAGTAAACAATTAAAAAATTATAAATGAAATTATGAAACTTTTAAAAACTAAAATATGAAAATTTATTAAACTTGTGATAAAATTTTGATTGCAAGGGGCTGCAAATTTTGGAACTATTGTCCATGGAAGTACCACCAACTATGAGCATCCTTTAAGAACCTATCACGGGTGGCATCAACATCTAGATGATTTGAGTGCACAAAATCAGTGAACTCATTCGTGACTACACTTCGCAAATCTTGATCAGGGAAGAGTCTCACAAATGCTACCTTGTACCCTTCAGCCACTTCTAAATCTCTATATGGAGGAAGCCTTCCTGGCTGTGAAAGAAGCTGATTGCTGTAGTATTTTGGAGTCAATGCAAAGGAAAGCAGGTGTAATGGAGTTGTCATTTTGTTCCATCTTTCTTCAACAATTATTTGCACTTGTTTGAAGAAAGTCTCTTCAAGGTCTTTCTCTCTTGCATTTATGGTGCACTTGATCTTCTCAATCATTGAGTCTATACCATCATATATCTCTCCAATGCATGGCTTGTCCATGTCAGTATAGCAAATCATACTCAAAACGGGCTTGGTGAAGCTAAGGAGATACTCCACACGATCCCACCACGAGTCATCTAATATCATGCTCTTAATTTTTGTTGCTCTTTCAGTGTTGCTTTGCCTCCATATAGACCAATTGGTGCTAATCACCATGCTAGAAAGCGCCTGCCTAACTTTCACAAGTTGTCTCAAGATGATTGTATTAGAGGCAAAGCGGGTCTCTGCAACCTATTGCAAATTAAAAAAATAATTAAAATTTAAAAATAAACTTTAAAAAAGAATTTAAATTAGAATGCACAATCAAATTATGAAAATTAGAAAATGACAAATGTAAATATTACTTCACTTACCTTCAATAGCTCCAATTTTGGAAATGATCTAAAGATCCCTTGAGACAAGTGGTGGTTGGTGACGAACATCTGAATGTCCTCAACCTCAGTATACAATTGTATGATCCATGCAATTTTATTCCCAATCTTTTGCAGCATAAGATTGAGTGAATGGACTGCACAAGGTGTCCAAAAGATATGTGAATATCTTTCCTCAACCAACAACCCTGCAGCTCTACAATTCTTCGCATTGTCCGTTACAACTTGAACAACGTTGCAGGCTCCCACTTGCTCAATGGCTGTAATGAGAATATTAGCAAGAAATTGTCCATCTTTTACTTGCCCCTCACAATCCATGGCTTTCAAAAACATTGCCCCTTTAGGGGACACCGCTATGACATTGATCAAAGGCCGATTTTTTGAGCCCTTCCAACCATTTGAAACAATGGACACACCTGTCTCAACCCATGAATCTCTTATAGGCTTCAATGCATCTTCAACCAACTCAGCCTCCTCTTCCAATAAAGTGCTACGCACCTTCTCATAACCCGGGCCCTTGTACCCTTTTGGAGCTTCATTAACCGCTCTCAACATCTCTTTCCAATATGGAGAACGAACAACATTAAAAGATAATCCATTGGCATATATGCATCTTGCTACACATTGGTCGGCAAGGGCTCTACTCTCATTTTGAAATGCAACTTCCAAAGGCCCCTTTGCTCTCTTGTTTGCAAAAGGTTGTGCACTTTGAGCTTGAAGATTCGGAATGGCCATAAATGGGTGGTCTTCTACCACAATATTGGGATTGGGATTAGATGGGGGCTGCATTCCCTTTGATTTTTTTTTTGACAAAGGGTGATTTCCTTTTTGGGCTTCCCGTTGATCTGCTGCTTCTTGCTCCATAATGTATTTTGCAATTGTCTCAGGTGGAATAGGGGCATCTTCTTTTCCAGGGCAAGGCGAGATGCCTTTTCCACTTATGCCACACAAATGTGCTTTCACCCTATGGTATGAACTAGAATATGTAACTTCACACCCATTGCATTTCCAAACATAACCACCACCACCTGGAATTTGTCTTATCATTTCAACATACTTCCATAGAGGAGAATTTGCATTTGTTTTGAACTTTGAGTTTGGTTTAGCTACGGAGCCGGAGGTAGAACCCATTGACATTGTGATTCCTATGGCAATTTGTTTTGCAAACAACACATTCAAAATTTGAATGAAAACAAAATATAATAATTTTTTAAAACCTAGCTCTTTTGAATCTTGCACAATGCATACATTCATAGAAGAATAGAAAAAAAAAAAGAAAAACAAAGTTTCTGGTTTGTAAAACAAAAAAAAGAATGAAAAAACTTAAAAAAAAAATGAGAAAAACTTACCTCTTTGCAAAATATTCTTCAACAATCTTTGTGGCAGCCAATGAACACTTGCAAATCTGTAGGAATGGCAATGCAATTGTTTGTAGAAGCTTCAATGATCAATCTTCAACTCCTTTTGTAAATCCAACAAGCAAAAATAAGAACTCAGCTTCTTGGAATGAAAATGCTTGTTTGCAAAACAAATGAATAAAAATGAGGTAGTTTAGGTGTTTAAAGTGTTTTAGAGGTCACTTTTAGGGTTCCCTTGGGCGTGGGTCAAAGTCAAACTGGAGAAATTATTTAAAAAATGCAAAAAAAAAAAAGAAGCTTTTTGGGCATCCAAACCCGTCGGTTCTCCTTGGGTTCGCTTGGGTTCGACCTGGGTTCTTCTCGGGTTCGCCCGGGTTCTTCATCGGCAAACCAAGCCTCAAAATCACGAACCTTGGTCGAACCCACAGAGGGACCAGACCAGGACCCATACCAGACGCGAACCTGGACCAGTACCCAGCCCAGAACCCAGCGAACCGGTAACTTAGATCAAAACCCTTGTGTTTTCTTCAATAGGTTGTTTTGTGCACATCAAGAAGTTCCAGCCTGACATCATCTTCTTCTTTATGGCATTTCCAAGGTATAATGGGAGTGTGTGAAGTTGGGGGATTCTATTATTTCTATTGCACATAATAATTAAAGCTCATTTATGACTTGGTGGATGTACAAGCATTTGTTCTTTTTGATGTTAAATCAAGTAGGTTGGTGTTTTGAAAAGGATCTGATTTTTGTACCTCATGGCATATTTTGGGACAGTGGATGACTTCTTTAATGTTGGATAGTGTTCAAGGTGGTATGGGACATCCATGTGCAATCTTTGACGTGCAAGATCTTTGTGATAGTATTTTGCTGGTTTTGGCAAAATCACTAGATGTAGCAGGTAGAGAAAGTGCAAATGTTGTAGCAAATTTGTTAACCATTTCTTTGAATGCAAAAACATCTCTCTACCAAAAGCGGTGAAGTCGTTACAAGAAGTTGTGTGCTTCCAAAATGACATTCAAGTTATCCATTTTTCTCATTATTGTGTGTTTTTAGTCTCTTCAATTTCCAAATGTGTTGTAAATCTATTCATAGTACCCATGGAATTTTTGTAAGCAATTCTTAGTGATTCGCATGCATTGTGAGGGCTGTAGTTGGTGGTTTTGTAAGGAAATCTGAGTTGTAATATTAGTAGAGGTAGGGAAAGTAAATTGGGAAGGGTTTATGAGGTTGTTGGAGTCATTCTTAGTGTGATAGAGCTTTGTTTTGCAAGCCTAAGGGCTGCTAACTCCTTGTAAAGCCATCTTGAAATGCACAATTGAGATTGTGCCCACATCTTTGCTAGAGTTTTTTCTCCCGGGTAAACTTGTCTTCATTTCATGGTGTTTGCTTTCTTGTTACATTGCTATTACTTATTTAGTTATGCTTGATAGTTCTAGTTGTTGACCCTCTCTTAAATTAAGAGTTTAATTTGTAGTTGATGAGCTAGTTAAGGAATATCATTTGCTAGTTCACAAATGAAAGAATATAATACCTTTTAGGTTTGTTGTGAGTCTTTCACAAGTTCATGCCCAAAACTAGATCAAGTGGAAAGAAGATTCTACCTTTGCAAAGAGGTTGAATCTCACAAGTAGGAAAAGTTGTTGAGAAATATGCAAGGTGAAGGGGATTGTGCAGATGTTGGAGCAAGATTCCAAAAGATGCAGAACACAATTGCAAGTTTATCTTAGTTCATGGAGATCATGAAGAGCCTTGTGGAAGTCATCTTGAAGAGTTTGACTTTGGACAAAGACAAAGGTTCAAATGAGGAAGAGGAAGCACCGAAGGTGGATATGAGCTTACCAAACAAGTCGATTCATGGTGGAGTCTCAAGATTGAGATATTGCCATTCAAGGAGGATATGGGTGTAGAGAAAATTGAAATTGGGGTATAATTTAGTACACACTCTTACTTTAGATCAAAAGATCTTATTTGCTAGACTAAGATTTGCAAAACATGTGTTAACTTGGTTTGAGAGTATTCCATGGCTTCGAAAAAAAATTCTATAAGTTTTTGGGAACATTTTATGCAATTAATTAGGAAGCAATTCTATCCAATATGTAACAAAGAAGAGAAGAGTATGGAATGGAAATTTTTAAAACAGAAAGAGGGACAAAGTGTACAAGAATACACTAGTGAATTTCATAGAGGCATATTCAAATGGGTAGGGATGTGTTAGAAGATGAAGTCCTACTGAAATACATAGGGGGTCTTCATAATCATTTCCGTAGGACTGTATTTCTTTCCAATTAGTGGACATAGATGAAGCATGTTCACATGCTTGTTATTTTGAGATAGACATATGCACTTCCTCACTCAATTTGAATGAAGTTAAAGGCAAGAAAAACAATAAGAAGGTGAATTCCACTAGCACTATGAAGAAATCTGCACATTGTAACCATTGTGGTGAGAATGGTCATGGAGAATCATCTTGTTGGAAGCTTCATATAGAAAAGAACCCATATAAGGAAAAAGGTATAAAGGATGCTAATATCTCACTTAAAAATAATGAAATAAAGGAATTGATTGTACTATCAAAGTAGATTCTAAAATTTTTCGCCCTACTAAGAAGGTTGGTTTGATGGATAGAAACGCATTGTTTAACATTAAGATACATGTCAATTGTGTTAAGGTTGATGCTTTATTTGATTCATGGTCACAGATTAACTTGATTGCAGAAAGTTTGGTAGATAAATTTGGTTTGAAGACTTTACAAAACCCTATGCCCTAATGGCTTGGGTTGGTTAAATGAGGTGTACAAATGCTAGTTGATAAGTAATGGAAATTGAAGTTTACTATTGATTCTAAATATGTTGACGCAATCGTGTTAGATGTTGCTCTTCTGGAAATTTGTGAAGTTGTCTTTGGCAGCACCTACTTGTATGGCAGTCGTTTACAAGAGAGAACAAATACTGGATCATCAAGAATGGTAGATCTTTGCTTTCATGTTGTATGTTTTTAATGGCAAGAAGCAGTCTTCTGAGATCCTAAATCTTCATGGGAAGATGGGTGTTAACACACAAATTGTACATATTAAGGTTGGAATAGTTGCTCCATGTTCAAGCAAATTTTCACTATGTCCTCTAGCCACTTGGAGGTAGAGGTATACCGAATTTTCGTGGGCTTTTGTATTGTGGTGCAAGCTGAGATGGCATACTGTCATCAGTTTGGGGATTCTTGCATCCTCATTTGTTGAATATCTAGCTTGTGGGGACCAAAAGCCTCCATATTGGGGAGGTGTGATCAGAAAAGGATCTGGTTTTTGTTGTTCATGGCATGTTTTGGGACATGGACATCTTCTTTAATGCTGGAGAATGTTTAGGGTGGTATGGAACATCTATGTACAGGCTTTGGTGTGCGAGAAGGTCTTTGAAACAAAGTGTATTAAATTTGGCAAAATTGCTGGTTGCAGTATGTGGTGAAAGTGTAAAGGCTGCAGTGAATTTGTCAACTAATGGGGGGAAAACAAAATGGTTCTCTCGCAAAAGCAGTGATTTCATCATGACAAGTTGTTTGCATCTAGTGATGCTCCAGTTATCCATTTTTCTCGTTCTTTACGTGCATTTTCAGTCTTTTAAGCTTCCACATGTGTTGTAAAGCTATTTATAGCTCCTATGTGATGTTTATCAAGCAATTCTTAGTGATTCACATGCATTGTGAAGGCTGTAGTTGGAGGTTTTTGTAGGAAATCTGAGTTCTGGAGACTGTCATAGCAGCAGAGTAGGGGAAAGTAAATCGGGGAGAGTTTGTGAGGTTGTTGGAGCTGTTCTTAGTGTGATAGAGCCCTATTTTGCAAGCCTAATGGTTTCCACCCCATTGTAAATCCATCTTTAAGTACATAAGTGAGATTGTGGTCACATCTTTGTTGGAGTTTTTCATCCACAATGGGTTTCTCCAGGGTAAACTTGTCTTCATTTCATGGTGTAATGTGGAAGTATCTTCACAGTTTCTTGCAAGATCTGTCTCCTTGGGTTTTCTAAGGGCAGTGGGGTGGAATCCTCAAATTCACTTGTATGTTCTTACAGCCAGGTACACGTCCTACTCCTACCTATTGTATCAGGGCAAGCAAATTTGTCTTTGAGAGTCTAGAGATCATTATTTGTCTTTGTCTATATAATCTGCTGGAAAATGCGTTCCTAAGGACAAAACATTCCATGTTTTGAACCAATCATGGAAAAAAAATATTCCAGACTCTGGCCCGAGCTTTAATGTACAGGTTGGCAAGGGCGCCTTTTCTGCCAGACAATAAAACAATGATTACGAGAATGTTGGATGCAGATACTTCATTGCCCTTTTCTATCTCAAGTCAATCTGTCTTCTCTGAGAGTCTAAAGGTCATTGCTTCTCTCTGTCTGTGCCATTGCAAGGAAAATGCTTGCCTAGGAACAAAATTGTTTCAATCTCTGTAACCAATCCTTGCAAATACATTTCAAAACTGTGATCCAAGCTTTCATGTGCTGGTTTGCGGAGTCCTTCCCACCAGATATCTTAAAATGATGATGAAAAGGACCTAGGAAGTAGAGATGTCGTTGCCCTTTTTCATCTCAAGCAAATCTATCTTGTCTGAGTGAATAAAAGTCATTCTTTGTCTTTTGTCTATGCTATCGTACGGAAAATGCTTGCCTAAGAACAAAACAGTTACAATCTTCAAACTGGTCCTTGCGATTAAATTTCCAAACTGTTACCTGAACTTTACTTTGCCTGTTTATAGGGGTTTCCTTTCTGCCAGATGTGTTAAAATAATGGTTGAAAATGACCGAGGATGTTAAAACCATGGTTAAAAGTTATTCATATGAAGTGTTACTGGGCTCTTAGGATCCATCCATTTGAAAATAACTCTCAATTTGTGTAAGATGAAAACCACAAAGTCCTGTGTAGTTGGAAATAACGAGGACAGGATGTTAGAAGTCATCATCATCATCATCATCATCACAATTAATCTCTCAAGTATTTAACCTTAAATCTACAAGCTCAATCTTAACCAGGATGGAACTGAAGTACCTTGAGTAATTACTTAAATTCTGCTAGAGACAAAAGTCCTGATCTACTTATTAATTATATTCCTGAATTAATTTTATAAATACAAATTATATGGCAAAGTACATGCCAGGTTTGTAGCATTTTTTATCGAGAAGAATTATAGATATAGTCATATATATAGTTTTCCTTATTTTATGTTTCTTGGTTTCGTATGTCCACTGAATGTAGAATTTTAACCAGATCAATTGTTTCTCATTATTTTTCCTTATATCCCAGGACAACTATTTCTTCACTGTTGGATATCATGAACTCGAGGGAAAGAAAGTTCCTCTAAAGAAACCGTTACTGGTTCTTAGAAAACACAAAAGTGTTGATATGAAAGATTTGGATGCTAACTTCAACATTCCTGAAGTGAAGCGTTCAACTGTAGAATATGAAGTTATTGGCATCATCAAACAGAAGATTCTCTTCAAGACGAGGCCAAAGGCACTCATCTCGAGTACTATTTTTCAACCGATACTTCATGGATAAAATTATCACTGAAATAACCCTTAGCTTGTTCACAAATGCCTTGGCATGATTTTGACATGGATCGACAGCATTACATTTGTTGCTTCACTTCTAGCTCATATAAGTTTGTGTGTGTTGCGTATTTCCATTTTATAGTGAGCTCATTTCTCTATTTGGCTGGTTACATGCAGAGCCTGAAGTTAAGGAGAAAAAGATCACAGCGTTGGATGCATCAGCTAGTTAATCTTCTGCAAATGAAAAAATAAAGCAGGTTGGGGGTTGCTATTTTATGAAGGTTGACGTATGGCTTTTTCAGTTTTGCTTTGTCTACTTCTCTAATTGTGACAAGGTATGACTTGGGACAGACCCACATTTTCTGTGATATTCCAGTAGGGTCATCTATTTAAATTACGATCTATATCAGGATCACTAAGTTGAATGTGTCGGATCACTGAGCTGAATGTGTTGGACCAATGGCCAATATGGTTTCTCATTTCTTTTGTGCCCTAAATCTACTTGTCTGATGATCATCATGATGTACTTTTTTTCGACTGGTTAATGAGGGTTTACCAGCTCCTTGTCCCGTGAGACACAGCTTGCATTTCTTTTCACCACATTAATGCGATAGGAGCTTGTGCAACAGTTTTGAGGCGGATTGAGTCTGGATCTTCGTCATGGTAATGCTCCATCTAAACTACTCAGTCACATCCGCTACACTATAATTGTGTGCGCTTACATTATATATGTACTAACTGTTGTGAGTTGATTAAAGCTGCTCATGTGTGGAGAAATGATCAACCGGTTGAAGATATAGTCTGCAAATCAATGAATCACTTTACTTAAATATTCAAAACCTGGGGATAATTTTATTTTTAAAAGACATTTTCCATCATTGTACTGCCATACCATCAGCAACGTGCATTTGAATGGTACAAGAAAATTGATATTTTCCTGATTTGTTTCTGACGTTGTACATATTTTCAAGGGAATGCAACTAGAGATAGCAACAAAAAATCTATAACACTTACTTCATAGTTTATATTTAAGAAGTTCGTATGCAGAGGGCGCACGGACAGAAATTAATTTCCTTGATCATTTGATTAAAAGGAAAGAGGGTTTTTCCTAAGTATTCCTTCAAATTTGCAAAAAGTGTGTATTTAAGCAAAAAGGCGAGTTAGTTCTCTTTTCGAAAGAAAAGCGAGCCAAAAGTACCAAAATTTGATGGACAAATGTGACAAGAAGCACACCGAGCAGTAAATAGGACATCATCCAACCAAAAACAAGAAACGAGAGTTAAAGAAGGGACAAAAAGGAAATTGGAAAGAAAAGAAGGATCAATAAGACAAATAAATAGAAATGATCACCATGAAAGCAGTAAATAGGACATCATCCAACCAAAAACAAGAAAGGAGAGTTGAAAGGACAAAAAGGAAATTGGAAAGAAAAGAACAATCAATGAGACAAAAAAATAGAAATGATCACCATGAAAGATGAACAATTTTATAAATGGATGTTAAGTAATTTATAAACTATAAAGGCATCCAAGTGGTTTATAAAGAGTTGACGTAGATGGATCAAGATCTTAAATATGTTACAAATTAGAATATCTTAAATATGTTACAAATTAGAATAAATCACTGTTTATTTTACTCAAGGCAATCATATGTAAAATGTAAAATGTAAAATGAAAAACGTTAGCATACCAGTTTTAAATTATCGAATGAGATGTAAATGTAATTTGATTTATTTATTCATTGAAATTAAAATGATAATAAATTCTCTTAGTCTGACGGGTTGATAGATATAACCTTAGTTCATGTTATTAATGAAAGGAATGGGGTTCACATATAAAGATAAGAAGAATTATCTACATGCTACCCTAACCGACAAATCATCGGGCCTCCTAGTTCGATGCACTCTTGTGTTCTAGTTACTCTGTTGTGGCCTGTGTTCTGTTAGTCTTCAACATGCTGTAAATTTGTTAGGGGTTGCTATGGTTTTCTTTGAGCATTGAAGTTACAAGCTTTCAATAAGCCATGAAAAATGTAGTGGCTAAATTTATGTTATCTGGTACACAGGACCCGGCTCCTGTATCCAGCTTGAATGGGTCTGGCTTCAGGTCCAGCCCTGGTATCCCCTTGGTATCCATCTGAGCCGGGTATCGGAGCTAGGTCCTGTGTGCCCAGTAACATAGCTTTAACCACTACATTAATTGTGCCCAGCGTGTGCCTGGGCACCTAAAAACCGAATTTTAAAATGATAAAAATAAAAATTTTCTGCCTGAAATATTTGTAAGTTCTCTCCTAAATGTTGCGGGTTTCTGAATTGTCATCGGCAATGACTGAAAGTCAAGCTGCTCGAGCAACACAAACAAGGGCTACCAGAGGTATAGGACTCGACTTCACTGAATGCATCGAACCTGGAGAATCGATCAACATTCCACTTCAGCTGCCGCAGCCATCACCTGTGGCAATTCATATCCATGGCTGTCGTGGCCGGCCCCAAATTTGGCCTTGCAACCCTGAGGAGCCATGAGGGCTTCAGCAGGTGGCGCTCAGATGTGACATCATCTTTAGCTGGAACAGTAGTAAGATAATAATAGATGGGCGATGCTTGTGGATCTACAAGGACATATATTTGTAAAGTCGTCCATCTTGGGGGAACTCGATCTCGGGACCAGGGCACTCTTGGTCACGATAAACAAGTAAACAAATATTTTTCAGTTTAACGATAGCTGCTAGGAAAGGAATGATGTGTAGGCATGGGGCAGATACAGCCTTTTCTCCTCACCAGTTGGCGTTGTACCAAATTAAGGCCGAGGCTGATGCACAAATATGACAAATTGTGTTGCATGTCTTTATCTTGAGTAGGTGTGAGGTTTCCTTGACGTGGATTTTAAGTTGAAGTAGGTAGGCATATTTTATATCTATCTATCATAATTGATTGAGGTTGAAGTTTAAAAAACAAAATATTTTTAATGATTTTTTATTTTTATTTTAACATATAATATTTTAAAGATTTTAATATTTATATTGATTTAATATTCGATAGTAAAGTATGAATTATCTTTATTACTACTGATTAATTATGATTAGTAAATTTTTATAAATTATGAGTGAAGGTTGAGGTTGATGCAAAACATGACAAGTTGTGTTGTATATCTTTTTATCTTTATTAGGTATGAGTTTATATTGAGGTAGGTTTTATGTTTAAAGTAGGTGAACATATAAAATATTTATGTTAAATGATTAGAATTAAATTTTATAAAATTAAAATTAAATTAAAATATATGTGAAAATTTTAATGTTAACATCAATTTGAAATTTTGTATAGTTTTGATCGAGGTAAGTAGGTATTTGTAGAAACAAAAATAATCATTAAGTTTAACAAGATAACAAAAGATAACAAAAATAAGCATTAAGGAACAATGGTGACACTATAAAAGACAAGAAAATACAAACTTTACAAAATATCAACCCAAAGATAGTGTGATTTGAAAAGTTGTTCCAATGATTTTTGGTTTACCATAGTGCAAGGGTCATTGTCCTTAAGTTTTTGTTTTTGGAACAAGGAAAATTCATAAGACCATGGACACAATCTTCATCCAACTTAGAAGCCTTAAGAGGTATCCATCATCATACAATCTTCAAAATAATTTTTCTTATTATCCTCGTTTGGTGCTTCAATGGTTGTAATGGACTCCTTAATAATAGTAGGTGTTTTGTTTTTTTTCCTCCGAACAATTTTTTTGTTGCTCAAGCAACTAGTAGTAGCATTGCCCACTTTACAATAACAATGACAAATAGTTGAAGAGTCTTTGAATTTAATTTGTTGCACCCAATTGCTATTTGGAAGATGATGTAATTTGAGTAGGGAGCACCTTGATTTTCTCTACAAACACAATCTAGCAAACAAAAAATGCTTCTTGAATTTGGTGATTGAATCAATAGCACAGTATTGCCCAAAGTATTGGCAATAAGCATAAACACCTCTTCATCCCAATATTTCAATAATAGACTTGATAGTCTAACCCAAACAAGAAACTTGATGATGACATTGTTCATTGAGTTAAAGCTTGGAGTCTAAATTTTAAGGCATGCCATTCTTCCCCAGAAACCAAGGACTTTCAAGAAGGGTCATTAAGCAATCATTCAAAGTGGAGAATGATAAATAAATAAATTATTTAATATAGCAACTACCAACATGGTTTCTTAGTTTCCAATCTTGAAGCACCCATTTTTTGACAGTATTAATGTTGGGATGATTGTTGCTTTCCAACAAGCAAATTTCTAAACCAACTTGTCAACTTAGCAGTAAGGGAATTGGGGATTTTCTATTTTTATCAGTCCCTCCACCTTGACCCCAACAAAAACCTTAGGGCATTCACCCTCGCCAAAGCTCCCAATAGTCACTTCATAGGTGTAGCCTACTTGCAAGCTTAGATCATTTGCATTTTTCAACATGCGAGCCTCCATCTCACAAAGTTCCTTCAAAACCCGAAGAGTCATAACAAAAACAAGGGGTGCAGAAAAAAGTTGCCACCCTATCACCCTAATAAAAAATCTCACATTGGTTAAAATCAACACCATTTGTTTATTTAATAAACCCCAAGCAGAAGCCATGGGCATTGTCTATATTGCATTAATAGAGACTCAAGCATGAATATTTGCTTAGGGAGATTCCACAAAATGATTGGCCAAATGAGGCGATGAATCAACCATCCAAGGGAGAAGGAAGCCATTACATAGCCCTCAAATAGGAGCTCTATCTTGGATTGCAGCCAAAGCCTTCCCAACGGCCTCATGCATCTACACCTTTAGACGAGCCTTAAATGAAATGTTGAGGAGCAATTCGTCCTTCTTGATCTATCCGTGCATCCAAACATCCTTCTTTGAGATACCTTCATTTGATTTGCAGTTGTCAAGGTCTTCATCAGAATCACCATTGTAGTTGGTTTGGGATTTTGTAATCGCAACTAGGGTTTTTGCTATTGTCGTTGCCGTTGAAATAAGAAGTGTTTAGCAAATTGTTAGTTGGTCGTTCTAAAAAAAAATTATATAGTTTTTTACATTAAAGTTGAATAATTAATTGTATTTATCTTTATCCAGCATGATTTCAATTTTGTTACTTTCTAACAGTTTATTAATGAAGGTCCAAGTTAACCCAATTTTGTTACAAAGGTCCAAGCTGATCTAGAAACATAAACATGTCAAGTTGTCACTTGCCTTTAGGGTCAATAAAACAAGCATGTAAAATCTCTCTATATAACAAATCATTAATATTAAAGATAATTTTCTTCTAATATTTTACAATTTTTTTCATATTTAACATACAATAATTTAACATTTGACATTAAAATATCAAATTTTCAATTCTGTATAATAAATTATATATGGCCAAACCCAACAGCCATATAATAGTAAAAAATGTCAAATTTTAATTCTTAATTTATATGTAAATCTGTCTGTCCTTTGTTTTAAAGAGCTAACGATTAACCCCAATGCACAAAAAATAGGGATAAAAAATACTAAATTTTAATTCTTAATTCATATGCACATCCGTCCTTTCTTTTAAAGAGCCAAGGACTAGTCACATCACACAAAAACCAGAGATAAAAATTTCAAATTTTAATTGTTAATTCGTATGCAAATCCGTCCTTTGTTTTAAAGAGCCAACGGCTAACCCCACGAATATATTCATCGGTTTAAGCTGTGGGGCCTGTTAACAATTTTAGGGTTTGTATATAGGGGAGAGGACCCAGTAGTCGTGCACCCTAACTTCGCGCTTCTAATTATCCTACGTCAAAATTTCAAATCACTCCCAATTTTTTACAGCAGCGTACTTGGCAAGTTCTTTGCTTATAACTAAGGTTTCAGGGCCACATCATCAAATATGATGCCACATCAGCATGCGTTTTTGTCAAGGTGTCCAAAAAGGCCCCAAAAAATAGTGAGACCAATTCTCGTGCATTACATCATGAGTAGTTGAGCGCTGATGTGGTATCACATGATTGGTTGCTTTTTAGATCAAAAGCATACATTTTGTTTAATTATGGGTAGTCAAATCACAACTATTGGACATTATATAAACGACTATTGGATATTATATTCACGATTGGGTGCACGACTATTGGACCCCGCACGACTATTGGACCCTCTCCCCTAATTTTGTTTGGGGGGACCAAGAAATGAGTCCTTTTGGCATCTTCACATGCATAGAACCTGTTCAAGCCTAGTCTAGCACAGATTTTTGTCTTTACATCTTTTCACTTATAAAAAATATTATTAGGGGGTTTAATTACGCTCTGTGCAGTATTTCAGTCATTCACAATGATTGATCTCTCTCTAAAGTTTGATAGTGGTGCAGAGTTCTCTTTTGGAAGATTAAAGGTCAGTGGTCAAAAATATAAGTGGTAGGCCCGGTGAGAAAGGGTGAAAGTTATTTTTTCGTCCTGGTAAAGTCACACCTCGTGACAAAGCATCAGAGGAAGCTGAACTTTGAAAATCCACCTAACCCCAAATACACAGGTCATGAGCAAGCGAGATACAGAGCTTACAAGGGATTTTCTTCAATTCCATTTGTCTTAAGTTTAAAAATTATGTCCTTAAATTTTATTTATGTTATATTTTTAAGTCTTTTCCTCGGTGACCAAGAACAACAATAAGATCAGCTTCACCAGAGCTCCGTAGATCTAAAGTTTGGTGAATCAGCTGACAGTTTTGGCTACAACCAGTTGAAGATGTTTGGAAGTACACGTTGTGGCTCATGATCATTATCATAACCCCTATCTTATACACCTGTCCATCATTAGGATTAACGATAATTCCCTGACATTAATAGTTATATATGTAAGTATACTTCGCACTTTGTCCTAGGCTTACTTCCAAGAGAAGCAAGAAAAAGAGGTCAATACTGCCATGCAAAGAAAATAAACCGTTGGATTCAACAGATCTGTTTCAGAAAATAATGGTCTACTGATATTCATATAAGGCTAAATATAACCCTCATATGCAAACTCAAACCAAATAAATCATATTTGCTTAGATTTGCAAGCCATCATACGAGGCATTAGGACAAATTTTATTCACACGAAATTCTTCTAAAAGATTTCTGTGTGACACAGAATACCACATTTTCTTTTAAATATTCAATAAGATGAGTTAATTCGATCCCCAATTCTGTGAATATTCCTCCATTATAAATCACCACGAGGTGATACGGATGTAATGAAAGCATGCATATTTCTAACCACTCCGCTCGGGCTTGGAAGAAACAGGAATTACCTGCCCATGCAAAAAAAGAGCACCATAAATATAATAGATAAATATACAAAATAATATATTATTACACAAATCCAGTTTAACTATTTGCATTACAAACAGAACCTGCGCAGTAAAAGTAATTTCTGACTAGGGTTGCTTCGATTTTTTTATTTAAAGTGACGAACCTCACCATGTCCTCGCTGCCAGGAATCCAGTCATTCATAGCAGGGTTGCTCCTTACATGAATCCTTTCCATATCTCCATTATCCTGGTTACTCAGACGAAAATATTGTCCACCATCGTAGTCCAGCTTTATGTATCCGTTTCCCGTCTATTAACCAAAAATACTACAAACAAATTAATGTATACTCCATTGTTTTATAACCTCAAAACAAATTAAGTGATTTATTATTAGAGAGAAGATGAGATTGATCAGAAACATTGATCCTAAAGATCCTTTACACAGCACTTCCAAAAGCATTTTCAAGTGCTATTATAAATTCCTACGATCCTTTCATAACCACACCAGGAAAAAAAAAACACAAAATAAACTCACCGTATAATGTATCTTTCCCTCAGCAATCAAATTCTGGTAATAATCTGTTTCCACAAACTCCTCGGGCAAAATCTCTCCCTTTGCCGAAACAAACACAGGCTGGAAACCCTCAAAAACAAAAACAAGCTTTTAAAAATCCAGAAAAAAGGTCTCAAATCACAACACACGCCGAAATCCATTAAAAAAAGACGATTTCTTCTTACTCTAGATCTAAGCTCCTGAAACTTTATAAGCTCAGGGATGATCTGGTCTTCGTCACACGGATCCTCGACATGACCGTCCGCGTCCTCAGAAAGCTCGCTACGATCAGGCTTTCTATGGCGCTTGGGGGCCATCGCATCAAACTGAGATTGAACCTGCGCAGCAATTGTCATCTGCTGCTGCACGTCAATCACTTCATCGCTGCGGCTCGGCTTCTGTACTGCAAAACCACCTTTTCCCATTTTTCATCAACTATTCGAATCCCCAACCTTGAAATGCAATTATCCTTAATTCACCTCCTCTTTTTAAGGCAACAACAAACTGTGCAATTTATTAAATAGATTGCATAAACTTTAGCATCCGGTCTGCCCGGAATTCTAGAAAATGTATTAGTTGCCCATAGATCTGTAAGATGGTACGTTTAATTGTAGCAGGAGAATAAAGTTGGCATACTTATCCACTTCGAGATGGTGATGATGACGTGGCATCCAATTTTAACTTAAAAACCGTGGGCGGATAATATAGACAAAACAGGGGGTGATGATTCTCGTTTTGTCCCACGCCGCATCTAATCTAAGGGATTTGGATGTATTATAACTTGTTGGATACTCTTCTTCTTTATAAATATTTTGTTCCAAGGAGGATTTGTCCAACTAATTTTCTTAGTTTAGTTGTGTTTGACTGGGTATGATTGGAGCGGTATTCTTTGTTGAATAGGGCAAGTCTATTTCTAGAATGAAGGTCTCCAACCAAAGAGTTGAATGATGGTATGTTTGTTTTTTTGGATATGTCATTTATTGAAGTTCAATTTTTCGGAGGTATGATTAGTTAGAGTCAATAGTATGATAGTTTTGATGGATTTGTTCCCTTGTTTGTGGTAGCTTAGTCTTAAGACAACTTTTGGTTTCGATGTTTGCTTACTCTCATGTTGATAGGTTGGCTTCTTTGTTTGTGGTAGCTTAGCTTTAAGACAACTTTTGGTTTAGATGTATGCTTATTCATCATGTTGACAAGTTGGTTCCCTTGCTTGTGGTAGGTTAGCTTTAAGATGACTTTTGGTTTAGATGTATGCTTACTCATTGTGTTATGATTTGCTTATTATTATGATAGAGGTGTGGATAACTATATAATTTAGTTATTTCCATAAAAAAAGAGATAAAGGTGTATATTTAAACTTTAATTCTTTTTATTTTATATTGATATCTTAAATTTATTGTCTTAGTATTCAATTTAAATCATTTGGTACACTAACTACTCTTAAACTTGAATCTATTACTTAGATCTACTCTATCCATTGACTAATACTAAGATTTGTCCATTTTGTTAAGGGTTTGTCTCTTTGGACTACATGACACTTGTGATGTCATTCCTTACTTTGTCTCATCCTTGCAGTTTGATTTTCAAATCCCTTCTTTTGGATTAATTAAGTTGGGAAGGGCCTTGATCCTGTGGTTACACAACCAAAACAACAAAAAAAGAAACAAGATGGGAAGAACATCACCAGCCAACAACGAAAAACAACTATCAAGAACCAGAAACTAGAGTGGCTCGTAGGCCGAGTATCCAAAATTGTAACCACATAACCATGATAAACTTAATAAAAAACAAAATACCCTTACTAATCCATCTAATAATACGTAGACCATTAATAAGGTCAACCAAAGTCTAGCAAAAGCTTAACCATAACAAAGCTATAATATAATAACAGTTCGAAATTATAAAGCAGAGAGCCAAAAAATGCAAAGCAACCATAAACAACAAAGAGAAACAATGCCGTTACTTGGCATTGGCTATCAGGTCCCAGTACTCGCCAATTTGGGAGACAAACTCCCTCCAATCAAGTCCCTCTTCTTCAGCTTGGGCCTTCTTTTGCTTCGCTCTTCCCCATCTTCTTGAGCATTTTCCTTATCTTGGTTTGACCTGAAACAACATCCACCATAGCCCCGCGCATGAGATCGTTGGTAACCCTCATCAATGTGATGATAGCTTTCTCCATATCATCCATCTGGGCCTGCATATATGTCATCCTTCTTTTAAGAAAATCAGTGTTAGAATTATCAACAGAGTTAGTGGCTATAACATTGTTCTCTATTTCAGTAGCTTTCAACCTATCACTCCTTTGCTCCTCTTCTCTTCCAATTTCTTCCTCATTTTCTTCTTTATCCTCCTCCATTTCTTCCTCTCCCATATCATACATTGTCTCTTCGAAGTCCATATCCTTATTGTCATCATCCACTTGAGCCTCAAACTCTTCAACCTCCAAATCCTCCACCTCTTGGATAATGGCCTTCTTTTTACCCTTTTTTTTCCTGAGAGGTAGCCTTTGCAAGACATGCCAATCTTCGACCTCCACTAAATAAACTCGACTTCCCAAAACATCCTTTTGATTACCCTCTTTGTCTTCATTTATTGTGATGACCACACTCTATTTTTTTAGGTCATTCTTCAGATTCTTGACCCTTGGAGGTTCAAAGAGAAGCAACAAATGTTTCGGCTTCTCCAGGGCGGCCTTAACCAATTCAAGCTCAAGGGAATTTTTAACATGAGCCTTCTTGCCCATAGGGGTCGAGGGAGTGGAACTTTTAGCAATATAGGTAGAGACATTAACAGGGGGAATCACCTTGTGGTAGATAATTTGGGGTGGAGGCCTAGGGTTAGGCTTCAGAATGGGATTAGCAGTAGCCAACGGTTCTTCATCTTCCCTTGCATTTTGATTCGGGATATCCAATCTAGCAGCCAAAGGATTGCCGTGGGGGTTTAGAGCTAGGGCATGTTTATAGAGAGCAAGCATGAGGCCTTGGTGTAGAGGGGGGTTTGCACCATTTTCAATATTTTGTTTCAATGAGGAAAGCAAGTAAAAAGATAGGTTTATGTGTTCTTTGTGACAAATTTGGTTAAGCAGAGGAAAGTGATAGGTATGGACAGTCACATATCTACCTTCTAATGTAAAATATCTCATAACACACTAACCAGAGCGGAAGGTGACGGGAGTTCGAGCCACACATACCTATTCTGAAACCACGTGAGTTTCTTGCCATCATGGAGGAAATTGTCAACAAACTCCTAGTAATCAGCTCCACTCTTCTTAACAACCTTAATTCCTTGGTTCTCCAGACTCGTTGCCTCCACAATGAATTGAGCCGTAACCTCAAATCTCACTGCCCCAATAGCCACTTGTCCCTTCCTCCAAGAGTTAGTGAATTTAGCCGTGAGACTCTCATTATACCCTTTCATTGCCTCAAAAAAAGAGACCATTCCTGCTCTATTGAATAGCCTCCAAAGATCAACATTTTGCTTAAGAGCCAAGCAATTTGGAGGTTCGGTTCGTTTTCTAGGCCCACCCATCTTAGAACACTATAAACTTTTTGAGTTATTCTTCTGCAAACCTTTCCTCATAACATTGTAACACCCAAGCACCTAACTTATCTTGTAGAGCACACAATGGCTTATGTTTTGATGATAAACTTTTTCAGTAATGGAATTCAAGAACTTTCTTGAAGAAGTGACCTTTAACACATTTCCTCGGCAGAAAATTCGTTATTGCCTTTACAACTAATAAATGAGTCCATATTTTTCGTAGCAAGTTGATCTTCAATGGAGAGGTGAGATTTGACATTAGACACGTCGATACAGTAGGATTTGACGCAAGCCTTAGTGTTGAAATAAAGGGTGATCCCACAATACTGGTTTACAATTTTTGGCCAAACTAGACACTGAACTATTTTTTTAACTAAATCTTCACTTTCGGGCACCTATAACGGCTAAACCGTGAGGAATTTGAAGATGATGCAACTAGCGATTTGTGACATTTTGTCTATAGATTCTAAATATATTTTTTTTTCAAAATTTTTGGAATCAGATTGCACTTCTTTTTCCATCTCATTCGAAAACTAGTTTTTTTTTTCAGTAAACACCATTTTTAAGGAGTGATCCTCACTGTATAACACAACTTTTTTCCATGAAGGATAAAATTCTTTTTGAATTTAGATTTGTAACTCGATATCTAGTGCTTCTAATTGGTTTCATAGTGTTTTATTGAATATTTTTCCTTAATCAAGATTTGAAGTCAAACCAATTACAATTTAGACATAGGCGGACCGTACAACACAATTTTTTTGTATGTATCAAAATTCAAATTTTCTTTTTTTGTTGGATCAAGAACTTCAATATCTGGTGCACTCATATTTTTTTTTTTCTTTGATAATCTTCTATTTTTCCACATGTGCAAAACAAAGTTTGATTTTCGGTGAAAAACCTACATTCACAAGAAATAAAAAATAAATATAATAATTAAATTAAATTTATTTAAAATTATACTTTTTGGGAAGCTTATAATAATGAATACATACTAACAATTTTTTTTTTAAAATGAATTCATTTGATCCCCCAAAAGGTAAATCAAAAGTGGTTTTTTATCAGCATTTTGATAGGTGTAAAAGAGACTCCATTGCAGGTATGGTTTAAAACTAGCGGGGTTCTATCCAAGGAGGTTTGATATAAGGTAGTTTGATCAAATCCTGTTTAATTGGAATGCTTTAAATGGAAATTTTAAAGGCTTAAATCATTATATTTTCTAAAAATATGTGATTTCAGCAAAAATCAAAATCTCCTAGAAATTGTAAACCAACTTTGTGGGATCACCCTAAACCATGTGACTTAGTATTTTTGGGAATGATATAAAAATCAAATTTCTCACCTGAGGATATCTTCTTACTCCTTGTTGTACCTAAATTTCCATCATTAATATAAGAGCCCTTTTTAACATGAGATCGCATAGTCCCCTTATACCGATCCTTAATACCAACTTTATAAGTTATAAACATTAACGTGTTTATCTTTGAGCACTTTTCCTTTCATTGACAAAGGCAATTGATTGTACTCCCATCGAGTCCACTTGTTACACTCGAGTACCTCGTTAGCTACACACTCAGTAGAGAGATTACCTTCCCTGAAGACATGTTGTATACGACAGTGGGTGGGACCTTGCAATTATCAATAATGTCTTTTAGTTCCCAAGGGGCTGCAACACCACCTTTCAACATGTTAAATATTAATTTGGAGTCTCCTTCCAACATTACCTTCTTAAAACCAAAGTCTCTAAGCGTCTTTATTCCTCCCCACACAACCATTGCCTCTGCTTTGTTGTTAGAACAGATTCCCATTTTTTCTCCAGATCCCACTATACAATCTCCCATGTAGTTTCTCAACAACCCTCCTGCCCCTGCAATGCTAAGATTTCCTTCTAAGCACCCGTTGAAGTTGCATTTAATCCATTCCCTCTCAGGTGGAGTCCAAATAGTTGACTTCCTAGTAGAAAGTGTGGACCAATTGAGATTGATAAGGTCCCTTTTTCCCCATATATGCTTGATTCTCAATTCTTTATAGGTTGGCCAAACTTTTGAGTAACTGTACCCTCCAACTTCCACATTTTCCTTTATCTGAGCCTTTATAGACATACATAGCTCATTGTTGTTTCTCTCAGCTTCCTTGAAAATCCTATTATTTCTTACCTTCTAGATTCCCCAAGTTTATGAAAGGGGGGGCTTGATTCCAGAGATCCATTATAATCTTATGGGAGTAAGGACAATTAGACCAACTTTCAACAAATGACTTCAAAGTAGGGGGGAACACCCAATCTGTGAGCAACAAAGGGAGAAAAAAAGACCACACTTCTCTAGAGTACTGACAATGGAAGAACAAATGCATTACAGAGTCTTCTTCCTACTTACAAAGGATATATTTGTTAACTAACTGAAACCCCCTCCTCACAAGATTGTCAATCGTTAAGATTCTGCCATGTGAAGTAGCCCACCAGAAACAATTTACTTTTGGAGTAAGGTTTTTTATCCACACCTTATCCCAATGAAGGTCTTTGCAATCAATAAGAGTTTTCTCTAGTTTGTTATAAGCAATTTTTTTACCGAGAAGCAGCAAGAGGGGTTCCTAATCCACAAGCATTCAACTTTCCTATCTTTAGAGAACCAAGTTGCCTCCCCAATGAGGCTATGTAGCCTTTGCACCACCGGATCCCAATTAAGTTGTCTTTGACCTCTCAAGTTGGCACTCCTAAGCAATCTGTTAAATTCCTTCCATTTTGGTTCATTAGTCTCCCAATTGATGCAGTCAACAACCTTTTTACCACATTTTCTTGCCATACTCTATTTGAGGGGTTTGAAACCATCTAGGGAAGAGAGAGGGGGATCAACAACCTATGGGTCCTTCTAGAAATCAATTTTCCTTCCCATTGCCAATCCTCTTTCTCACACCCAATTTCAACACACTTTTGGCTTTGATAAGATGGTTCCAAAAAATGGATCCATAAGGAAAATCAGATGCAGTAAGGAAACAACCAGGGTCTCTGTTCTTAAGATATTTTGCTTGGAAGATCTTTACCCAATCCTTAGTCCCTTCCAAGAGACTGCATCCCATCTTGGCAGTAAGGGATTTGTTTAAAAGTTTAATTCTCCTTATCCCTAGTCCTCCAACATTTTTAGGGGTACACATTTTCTCCCACCCTACCAAAGCCAATCTATTTTTATCTTATGTACCAAACCACATGAATCTTCTTTGTATTTGTTCTATTTTTTCCCCAATGAAGGCCATAATTTTAAAGAGACAAATAGGAGATCGGGATGTCCCGAAGAGAAGCTTTTAGTAATTGTATCTTCCCCGCTAGGCTTAGAAGTTTACCTTTCCAACCTACCAGCTTTTTTTGGACTCTTTCAATTAAGTGATTCCAATAATTCTTATCCTTTTTTTTTGATATCAGAGAGAGCCCTAAGTAAGCAACAGGTAGATAGCTTCCTGGCATCCCAAGATCCACACCACCATTTCTTTCACTAATTGATCAGCATTGAAGAAGTATATCTTGCTCTTATCATAGTTAATATGCTGACCAGAGACAAAAGCATAGTCATTTAAAACAGATTTCCATTGGCTGGATTCACCAACCGAGGCTTCCCCAAATAGTATGGTATCATCAACAAACTATTGATGAGAGTCAGGCGGGAGAGACGAAGCAACTTTAACTCCTCTCAAGACTTTAGAATCAATGAGCTTTTGAATATTCCTTCTAAGGACCTCAACGACAATTATAAACAGATAGGGAGAGAGGGGGTCTCCTTGTCTTAGATGACCACATGAGAAGAAACCCTGGGGGACTCCATTCACAAGAACCGAGCACATAGGGGTGGTAACATAGGTAGTGAACAACTTCAAGAATCTACCATCAAACCCAAATTTCTTGAGAACAACAAAGAGAAACGACTAGGAGACTTTGTCAAGCCTTTGAAATGTCAATTTTTAGGGCCATCCATGGGTTTTTACTTAGGGTCTGAGCATAATTAACTTCGAGAAAATCTTATACACTGTGTTATAGAGACTAATGGGTCTAAAGTACTTTATAGATGAGGCTTCTTCCTCCTTGGGGATAAGGTTTATGAAGGTTGCATTCAATTGATTGAGAAGCCTCCCTGATCTGAAGAAATCTCTAGCAACATTGAATAGGTCAATTTTAACAATATCCTAGTATATCTGAAAAAAAGCAGGAGGGAACCCATCAGGCCCCGAGGCTTTGTAAGCCCCAAAGGAGAAAACAACCTGGTTAATCTCCTCAATAGAGACAACATTAGTCATAACCGTAAGATCTTGCTCAATAATAACTTTAGGAATCACTTCAAGGAAATCGTCAAATACTTGGTTTGCATCCCTTGGAGCATTCTTGAAGGAGGAGAAGAAGTTCATAGCTTCCTCAACTATTTCTCTTTCACTAGTCATCATTGTGCCATCTTCTTTCTTAAGCATTCTTATCCTATTCTTGCTTATGTGTTTCATAGTGGATTGGTGGAAGAATTTGGTGTTTCAGTCTCCTTCAATAAGACGCTGGACCCAAGATTTTTGCTTCCAAAAAAACTCCTTTTGTTTGTTGACCTTAAACCATTGAGATCTAAGATTATGTTCATGAGTGCAAAACTCTTCATCCACTAGTCCAGCCTCCATTTTATCCTGCACTTCCTTTAAGCTGTTCCCTAAGAATATTTTAGTTTCAAAGATGTTACCAAAGGCTAATTTATTCCATCCTTTCACTCTTTGCTTAATTCTTCTTAGCTTATCCACTAGGCTAAACATGGGGGTGTCTCTCATAGGTTCAACCCACCAATTTTTGATTAGGGCAGCAAATTCAGGATGGAGACTCCACATTAGTTCAAATCTAAATGGGAAAGGACCTTTGTTATGATCAACATTTCTTTTAAGCAAAATTGCATTATGGTCTGAACCAGATCTTGGGAGGGCAGAGAGAGAGATGTTGGGAGATATTCCAATTTGAAGAGATAAGAAACCTATCTAGCTTAACTTGAATCATTTGATTGCCAAGCCTTTCATTGGACCATGTAAATTTGGAACCCAATAGAGGAACATCAAAAAGCCCAACAAAATTAAAGAAACCAGCCAATTCCATCATACTTTCAGTATAGTCATCTAGCCCCCCCGACTTCTCTGAGGCTAAAAGAGGAGAGTTGAAGTCACCTCCCAACATCCAATAGTCATCTCGTCTGCTTTTTATGACATCATTAAGAAAATCCCATAACTACATTTTTTCCCTACCAAAGTCGGGGGCATAGATATTAATTATTTCCCCAAAGAATATAGATCTTCCAAAGACACCATTAGACCGTTCTTTCCAACAAATCCCAAAGACCCTTTAAATTTCAAAGGATTCCATAGAGTGACTATTCCCCTCGAGGCCCCTTCAGCCTCACTCACAAAGTAATTCGTACTAGGCCAGATTTTCAAAACAACCTTGTCAAGGGTCTCTTTCTTCATTTTAGTTTCTTGAAGAAGCAGAACATCCACTTTGTTATCCAGAATACACGTTTTGACCTAAAAATGTTTATAAGGGCTATGAAGGCTCCTAATATTCCAGGAGAGAATCTTCATTATCAGAACAAAATTGTTACAAAAACCCCAGGAGGTCGTTAGGAGAACAACCAACATTACTTCTTTTTGGACTTCGAACCCATGATCAAGTCCAAAGATTTTTGTCTACTGAAAGGTGCATCCCACGTTGTATCTTTATTCCTTGATTCCTTTTAGGAAGGTCTTCCAACCTTGTTTCCTCCACCAACATCAGGTTTCTTTTTCATTTTTGACTTATTCGAAGCTTGTAACCATTCTTCCTCTTCTTCTCTTTCATTAGGATGAGGGGGAAAGCCAAAAATAGCCAGAGAGTCACTCAGGTTTCCACCCTCCTTCTGAGACAGAAAGGAAATATCCCCTGAGGAAAGAGTAGGGGCTGAAGACACAATAGTAGGAATTTCCCCTTCCTCCATCCCATCCATTTCATTAGCACCAAGATCAACTTTATCTTGAGCCAGTTCATTGGCCTCCCTATGAGTCCTTTCCATTACTTCATTTGAATTTTCTTTTGGAGTTTCCTCATCTGCCTTTGGTTTCCTACCTTGCTGCAATCCCGAGAATGGGATTCCTTCTCCTAAGGCTACTTCCTTGATTTCCTTATTGTTAAGGACTCGAGAAACAACAAGAGGCTCGTGGCAAGCAGTTTCCCTACCTAAGGAAAAAGCATCATTCCTTGAGGGGGGATTCTTTAGGACAACAACTCCCTCTTGGACACAGAGCTCCTTATAAGGGGGGTGCAACAGAGTCAACCTTAGAAAGCTTAGTCTCCGAATCTATAGGGATTGCATATCTTCATTGGGTACCTCTTCAGTCCTTTTATTACATGAATATATTAGGTGACCGAATTTCTTGGATAATTGAAAAAATTGCCTTGCATTTTCGTACTCAAGGGGTTGGGACCAGTTACCAAACTTTGACTTAAGGAGAATTGAGGTCGGCAGAATCGTGTTAACAACAACATTAACACAAATACGAGTATAAACTAACCTTGAATTTTCTTGTGTGATCTTGTCAACGACCAAGAGGCTTCCAAAAGAGTTGGCAATCCCTTTCAGGATGCCCAACTCCCAAAACTGAAGGGGTAGCCCTGAAAGGCGTACCCATGTAGGAGTCGTAGCACCCAGGTCTGCAGAAGGGTCAAAGCTCAGTTTCCATTTACACAAAGAGGAAATTCTTGAAGCCAACATCAAATGCCCAAGGACCACCCGTTAATACCTTTAACATATCTTCATAAACCACAAAGGAAAAAAGGAAGATACCTTTGGGCATTGCATTGATAAAGATGCTTCCTTTTAGGTTCTAAACATAAGCAACCTAGTGTTGTACCTATTCAATATTCGACCGATATGCCAGAAACTTGCCAACCAATAACAACTTGAGGCCATCCATTGCCTTCATTAGCAATGCTTCAGAGACATCAACTTCCCAACCAGTAACTGAGTAGGAAGCATAATCCAAATTCAGTTTTCCCATAGCTATTCAATTGACACCCACCAGTTTATGCACAAAAGAGACTGATTCTTCTTCAGAGAAGAAAGAGTCTAAATTGAAAGATAGGGACATAGGCATCTTTCCATCAGTACCAAATGTCCTTCCCCCAAGAGAAGGGACAGAGATACGAGAAGGGGATCTAACATGGGGAATAACAACATTGGAAGCTGCTAAAGCAGACACAACACCAGACAAAGGGACAACATTTTTGGAATGGGGAGCCTTCTTGGCCCCCTCGTCCGATTGGCCCATCGGGCAGTCAAATCAGAGCAGGAATAGAGGAATTCAAAAAAAGAAAGGGAGGGAAAGTTGCAGAGCAAGAGTCGAGAGCTATATTCTTAGGGAAGATTCAAATCCCTTGTTTCCTAATCAACTTTCTTGAAATAATTGTTACTTGTTAACTCACACACCAAATGCCTCAAGTTGTGTGTTTAGAACTTGTATTTGAGGACACCATCCTAGGTCATTCAGGATCATCGATTGATCATAGATTATTAACATCTAGGATTCATGTTGACATTGTATAAACAAACACAAGGCAAGATCAAATAGCAAATGAGAATACCTTCCACATATGAGAGTTGCAAACAATAATTTGCTATCTCCTCAAAAGAAAAACTTACATATTGAACAGCTTGCTAAAGTTAATTATACAATGAAGGAGAGTGCTTATAAGAGCAAACTTTAAATGGGAAAGAGATCAGATCATGACAAGTGTCGTCATCCTATGTGATGAAACATAATGATTTAATAATAGCTCAATCTAAGAAAAAATACGTCTCTAATTTTAGTTTAAATGCATAAAGTGATTAGTTTTTAGCTAATAAATGATTACTCTAACACCCCCTCTTAAGTGTAATTTAGGGAGTAGCTAAAAAAATCTAAAAGTGAATGAATAAAAAATAAAGAATGCATGAATGGGTCCTGACAAACAAGGTCTAATGAAGTATCCATGTAAAAACAATCTAATCTCTCATAACTAGAGAAAAGGAGAAAATATTATGGAAAAACTCCACTCTAAAAGGGAGAAATGCAAATGAAAGACTCAAAAGTCTCCAAAACAATGTCCCAAAAAGAATAGGAACATGAAGAACATTGTAGAAGCACAAAGAAGCTATGGACACTTATCGAAACATGGCTACTATAATGCTGAAATGATGAACCTCCTTTGAAAAAAATTATGATCAAGGTCAAGAAGGCAAGAATTTGCATGAGTTCCCCAAACAACAATACTTGAACAATTATTAGATGGAAAACAAAGGAAAACATTTGACAATTGAAGATACAAATGACACATGAATTTGCATGAGTGACCCTAACGACACTATTCAACCATGCAAGATGCAAGTTGAAAATATATGTACCAATAGTTTGAAGAGCATTGATCAAGTGAAAATGGATGGTCGCCTCCACAAAACAAGAACAAAAGAGTGTCCATATGGTAAGTGCTCCATCTCACCGAAATGCATGGATAACCAATTGTTACATTCACCTAGTACATAAGAACAAAAACTAGATACTATATCACTCTAAAACAAAACCAAGGAAGCATTAGCACCGATAGTAGTAACCCCCTCTTAATGTTGACAAGGGAGAGACAAGACATGTCCATTGAAACTACGTATCACCAAGAAGTGTATGAAGGAGAACAAAGAACATCTAAATGTACATATGAAACTACCTGCAGCTAAAAAAAGGGTGTGCAAACAAGACACACACACATGAAGCAAAAATCACTAGGATTTAATGTTGTCGTGGAAGGGACACTCACTTAACAAAGGTGTGATGGCAAAAAAAACACTACACAACCACCCCATGACACTTTATAACACAATGCAAGTATAGAAGGACATAACAAGATGTGCAAAATCTTAAAAAAAGCATGTACAACAATGACACTTTATCTCAGTGCATCTACAATAGAGAAAGTTCTTACAAAAGATGTCTACAATACCAAAATAGGACAAAATGTGGAAATACATGTAAAACAACCTAAAACAAGTCATTCCATGCAAAAAAATGTTTTTAGGAGCTAAAATGTCTAAATAATTTGTTAGAATGTGAAAACACAAAAAAAATGAATAAAATATCCCTAGAGAAAAATTTGGAAAAATTGCATGGATAATTGTGAAGATCTTTGAAAATCCTTTCCAATTCCACAACAATCACAAAAAATAAAAAAATTGGTCAAAAGTTGTGAGCTTGAGAGTGAAAAACATATTTGATTTTGACAGTCTGTAGAATGCAATAACAACAAAATTTAAGAAAAATATTTGCACCATTGCATAGTTTTTAGAACCGGTTTTTCGACGATATCTCATTCGCCCAATTTCGATACCCGAGAGAAAAGTTATGACAATTTTCTCAAATTTGCTTAAGTTGCCAAAAAATACAATTTTTAGCCCCAATGGGGCTAGGTGCTGGTTGTCCATATGATCTTGGGGTGTGGGAGTGCTTTTTAGTACAATAGAGGAGAGTGCTTATATGAGCAAACCCTAAATGAGAAAAGATTTAGATCATGGCAAGTGTCGACACATGTGATGAGACATAATGATTTAATAATAGCTCAAACTAACAAAAAAAAACACTCCTAAGTTTAACTCAAGTGCATGAATTGAAATTAGCCTAATAATCAATTAAAGATTAATTAATTATTAGATAATAAATGATCTCTAACAACCCCTCTTAAGTGTATTTTAGGGAGTAGCTAAAAATTTCTAAAAGCGAATGCATAAAAAACAAAGAATGCATGAATGTGTCAGGACAAACAAGGCTTGATGAGGTACCCATGTACAAACAATCTAATCTCTCATAACAGAATAAAAGGAGAAAACTTAATGGGAAAAAATCATTTTTGAAAGAGAGAAAGGAAAATGAAATACTAAGAGGCCTCCAAACCAATGTTGAGCTCCATTTTGCTCTAGCACACACTAAAAAAATGTCCAAGTCCAAAATCTACAAAAATATATGAAGATTCCAGATTTGATGCGTTTGTAATCCTAGCTAAAGAAAACCCTCAAAATTCAAGAAGAGGTTTGTTGAATCCACGCTTTGATACCATGTTGGAATTGTAAAAGAACACACAAGGCATGATCAAGCAACAAATAAGAACACTTTCTACGCACGGGAGTTGCAAAAAATGATTTGCTATTTACCCAAAAAGAAAAATTTACAAGATATTATGAATACAATAAAGGAGAGTACTTATATGAGAAAACCTTAAATAAGAAAGGGATTAGATCATAACAAGTGTTGACATCACATGTGATGAGACATATGATCTAATAATAGCTCAAATTAATAAAACAAAAAAATAAATCTCATAAGTTTAACTTAAGTGCATAAAGTGAAATTAGCCTAGTAATCAATTAAATATTAATTAATTATTAGCTAATAAATGATTACTCTAATAATTCACATTTAGAGCACTTGTCTCACTCTTAAATACATCAATTGCATCAAGATTGTATTTAGTATCACCAAATTTTAAGTTGTAGGTACATCACATATTAATGAATACTAAAGAGTGCATTTTCTCAGAACAAATTGACAAAGTGATGAAGCGTCTAAGGACAAGACTACATGCACTACCTCAACCCAAGGAATGAACATCTTATAACATATTTGTCATAATATCTTGATCATTGCTCTTGTTTATATCTTCCTTCCTAACCTTCACTCACAACAGCTTGGTTGATCAAAGAGTTCAAAAATTGACATCGCATTGAAATCCAAATAAGCTCTTTATTCCCTTTTTGAAAACTTTATTGTCATTATCTCAATTTATTTTTTTCTTAGCACCATTTTTTCCTAGGTTTAATTTAATTAGGATTTGTTCTAGATACCATTATTTTTAGGGTGTTATTTGTTTTCTCATTTTGGTGAACTAGTAACTTCCACACCTATCTTTTAGGGTAGAAAAGTTCTAGATTTCTATTTTTCAATTTCTTAGAATGTGCTTTTCTTTCCTTTCAAACTATTGTGTTTAGCTTTTCAAGACCAAAAAGCTCCTAAGACCCTTAAATCCACCTTTGACAAAGTGTAAGATTGAACATTCACCTTGCCACCATGACTACCTCTCTTCCATTTGCTTCCTATGAGGATCTTATGTTACTTTTTCGTGTAGCCTTGGCTAGAGGTTCCAATTAAGGAATTCCAACCATGTAACCAAGGGCACAATACTCACAACATAACTCAATGAAACAAATAATAGAATTGATCTTTTTTGATTCACAATCATGAAATACATTATAGTTTGTTGTGACAACCTTACAATATGAGGCCTTGGGCCTTCAATGATTTATGGGCACCAATGTGTGGAAATTTTTTAGAACTCTCTAATGATATCACAATACAAAGCCTTATTTTTACCATCGAACATTTTAATCCACTTCTTTTTTTCATCTCTTAACTCGATTTCTTTCAAATGATCATGAGTGATGCTTGTATTGTTGTCACAAAGACCACTTGCAAGGTATGTAAAACTCAATTTTATACGAAATATGTATTTTTATAGCTCGTAGTTAGAAAACTTGTAGAACAAATGCAGTAAAGAATATGCATTGGATCTCAATGTTGTTCATACTATGAACCTCCCTAGGACCAATGAGTTTGGAAATGTAACTAGTTGCTAGAAATGTAAAAAAGAACTTTGATATGCCTTTGTGGTAAGAACCAAAAAATATGATGATCATGTGATGATTGGAACATTATTGTAAACTTGCAAGAAAACAAACACATGTGAAATAAAATATTTTTAGTTTATGCAATATTTCTCTTACACCTTGGATGCTCTTGCATCACTTTGTAAAGAACAAGGATATTATGATCATGATGCCTTCATGGAAAGTGGTGAAACTCAAAATAAATCTGAGATGTTTGGAAAATTAAAATATTTGAGCAATCAATTAGCTACTATAGATGATGACATGTCCACTTCATTTTATTGAATGGGTGTTGTACACTATGGAATTCATAGGTCTAGTTGTAATCATTTTATAATTTATTACATTGTAAAATAATGGGTTCACATGGAAAATGACATTCCAGTTGGATGGAATTTTGAGATTTCACAACTGGAGTTGTCAAGTGAGTTACTATGACATACCTATCCTTTACAAACAAGAATTTTAGCACCTAGTTTTGCAATGGGATGGTTAAAGCGATCCCTTGGGTCACATATCGACTTATAATGCAACATGCTTAGATTGAATATATGATGAAAGATTGTTTGCTAAATTGTTTCTATGAAGCTTGAGGAATTATTTAGTTAATTGGTTTTATTCCTCACCTCATGCAAGTCAATTCATTTCTTGGGGGACAAAGCCAACACTTTCATTAACCATTTCCAACACAATATTGGGCTTAAAGTTACAATTGCTAAGTTAGCACAATGTAAGCAATGACACATGAGACAATTAATGATAATGTGCTTCGATTTATTTATTGATAGTCCTTTTTGATCATTAGAGAAGTATTTTTTAATATGTAATATTCATTTTTCAAAGTTATGTGCTAGTGTATGAAATTATGAACTTAATTTGCTAGATAATAATATCTACCACTATGACATATCTAACACTCCTTACCTCCATAGGTTTCACATAGAGAAATTTCAAATTTGGTTGGAATAAGGGTGGATTTTAACACAAGCATGAGCCTACATAATGTCGATATTATTGATTCCTTTCATGCCAACATCATTCATCTAAAAGCAAGTGAACATAGGAAGTTCACTAGATTGAAAAATCCCCCACATGTAGTGTTACCACAACTTATGCTCTATCAACTTATTACTTTATCTCTTGTTAAAATTCTTGATGCCTCAAGAGGCATCCCACAATATTTCAATTCTAGGTCCTTTTTTAATTATCATTAGATGATTGAACATATTATGAGTAGATGTATAACACCAAAACACAAGCTACAAGATCTTATTGATAATATTGTAACTCATGTAAATGGTATCAATGACAATAGAAACAAATTTATAGCATCTCCAAATGAAAATCTTGAACGCTACACAAATCCCTTTCCTTTGCATCAACGTGGTGAATCTCATCAAGTGGAAGTGGATAATGAGGAAAATCTCAATCCTTGTTATAATTATTAAATTTGTTTTGTCAAAAAATATAAGATTACATTGAGCATACCCAACATTAATGTAAAGAAGGAAGATCTTAAACATGATGGACACAAAAGATAAATTTACATGTAAGTGGGCATCAATGGCACACAATGTGGTGATATGATGATTAGCCCTATATTTATAGTGAATATTGCACAAGAAGTAAGGAACTTGGAAATAATCAATATGAGCTAAAAAGCACAAATGATACATCATTTGCTATACATTCTCATGGTAATGTTCAAAGTGCAAAGAAACAACAAATGAAAATCTCAAAAGTAATGTCATAAAATAGAACATGTGACATAAGGGACAACATCTTAGTGTGCTTCTTGAGAGGTAATGAAAAAATTTCCACCTTTTTGCAACACTTCTATTCATGGAGACACTTAAAAGAGCATTTGCCATCATGTAACAAACAATAATTTATTATCTAAACTTCTAATGATTTTCCTCATTTTTTTAAAAACAAGGAATAATGACATGTTCGATTTAATGAATTCATTTGAAACTTTAATCAATAATAAAGCTTGCAAACATCATATATATAAATGTACATGTTTCCTTTCAAGTTAACTTATCACTTAAATACATTCTTATATGAATCAATTAGACAATTTAATTATTGTACAAGAAAATTGCCAAAAAGCAGGCATACAAAACCAACATATAACTTCACAACTTTTTCAAGAATAAAATGACATACAATTGTGTATCTTTATGATCAAGCCTTCAACATTCTCCAATTGTTAGAGGGAGAGCATAATTTGGGTGCTTTTCCTTCAACCACATGTTGGTGGTCCCTCACACACCTCCCAATTGGAAGTGGCCATACCCTTCATGAGGGTAGTAGATAAAGAAGTTTGCAAAAATATCATGTCATCCAAGATCAAGTATGGTGTACTTGTCACATACAATCTGCCATACAACTCTAGATGCCCTCTAGCTAGTAGACAACTTTGATTGACATGCAACCTATTAGACATTGTGAACTAACAATGCAAGTAGTAAATTGCATTACTTTGGCCAAAGTTTTATAATACAAGGTCACATTTGACTATGGATATGTGCATCATTGTTCACACCTCTATCTCAATCTTGTCAACAAAAGATAACATTAAACTCACACAAACATGTCATAGATACATCATATCAATATAACATAAAATAATGTATGCAAAATTGTTTTTTACTAACCAAAAGATAATTGATTTGAAATTAGATTTGAATAAACCACATTTATCATGAGATGCAAGGTCTAACTTTCTTCACTGAAAATACTTGTATTAAGGAATGACATTACATCGCTCAATTCAAGTTTCAAAAACAAGTGATAATATATATTTGTACACACACACATATGTATGCGTGTGAAATTTATATTTTTGTGGTTGGATTATTAATTTCCCAAGATCATTTCCTTATTGATGAGTAATAATATTAAGAACAATCAGTTCTATCTATCATTCTATTCATAAAAATGTTTACTCCAAAAAATAACATACATATGTATAGGATCCATTTATTACACATTTTCCTTAATAATAAATATTTCCCTAGTTGGGATTCTCTTATATCTTTCAAACTTGGACTGTCTTGCATATAAAACAACTTACAAATCTAAATACACAAAACTGTACATAGTATCATTAAACATACAACTTTATTAATGGACTAATAAAATATACAATCTTATTATACTTGAGACTATTTATTGACTATTTTGAGGTTTAAGGAAATATATCAACTAGCTTAATAGTCATAAACATAATTGAATAGACATGTTTCCATAAGAATAGAAACTACCAAATTCTTTTGTTCTATCTTTTTCTTTTTACAAAGTAAAAAATATTGTTATTTAACATGCAATAGGTTACTAACAATTCTATTTGGTTGTAGGTATTAGTCAACAAAATAACTATGGCTATTACTATCTTACTTCATGTTATGAAAGATATCTCATATTAGTAACATAATGGCCAATGTGTTACAACTAACAAAATACATTTCCAATTAATGGATCATAATGACTATTTAAAAAATGCCTTTTGCATTTAATTTAAATATATTGAAGGGTTACAATATCTCCCTTAAGTTTAGCTAAAAGCAAAGAAACTATATTTTATGATGACAAAGTAACAAATCCTCTATACATATTTACACTCAACAATATTTTAAATTATAGGGTCTGATCTATTTTGACCCTCATGTAGGCTTTACTCATAAAAGTGAGAACTCTCTAATGGGTAAACTAGTTTGACCCAAATATGTATATTTAACCAACTATTGAAAAATTCATAAAATGGGCAAGTGAAATCGACCCAAATTCTCTGTTTACACATGCTACTATTTAAATATCTATATGGCATGCTTCACACCCCCAACAATATGATATTAAGATAAGCCTAAATTCAAACATTTGGCTATGTTTTCTTTATAAAACCATAATAATGTTGTGGGTATCCATTTTGTTAGGAAAATATGTGTTGTCCACTTTGTATAATGATATAATGAATATTTTATTATTAAGTGGTGCAACTAAGGGATCTAGAGATGTGTGCATCACATGAGTTAGCATTCTTGAGACCATTTTATGTGTTGTATGTAACATTGCAATAAATATTTAATGCAGGGTTGTACATTGGAAAAATATTTAATATTGGGAAAACTTAGTACCAAAAAGTAAATGTGGGGGTTATTGGCTTTGTAAGCTCATGGTATTAGTCACATGATTTTATGTAATACCACTTGGTGATTTTGTGTGAGCTTATGTTTATAAAAGCAAGCACATGGGTAGTTGTCTAAGGTTGGCTGGATGGCTATTGAGATGATCTCTTGTTAGCATTTGTGAGGTTTGAAACATGGCATGGGATGTGTGGTTACATGTTTGTTCACCCTGAGTACCTGTAGAGGGCTTGATGTTTCAATGATATTCATGGAGAACTCTAAAAATGTATTGTAATCTTTATTGTTGAATAATACATGATTTATGGATGCTTTTGGAGGTTGGGTTTTAATCTCTTAAGGGTTTTTCTAGGGTATATCTTGTGTCATCTTTGATGGTATGTTGTTTATTCTTTTGCATATGGATTCTAAATACTTGTTTGCATATATTTTTCTATTTGGGTTATGTGGAAAATATCTTGGGTGGATACATATTTCTTTTTATTGGGTATCAGAGTCATGGTTGTGGTTTGTATAATCCTTGTTGGAGTAGATTTGGTACATAATTGAATCTAGGGCTTATAAGGAAAGGATGAAAACATTGCAAGGTATGAGGGTTTTATGTAGGTTATTTTTTGTAGATTTGGGTTTTGAGGTTGCAAATTAGTGGTTATTTTTGTAAATTTGGGTTTATGAATCTTTATTGGAAAAGGGTTTTTATATGGATGTTCACTATGAGGGTTTTATAGGGGAAATGCTTAAGATGACCCATTTGGAAAAAACAAACCTCACCATTAGATCCAAGAGGTTTGAGATGTGAAGATTGACATAAAATTCAACTTATTTTTGTTATTAAAAAAAATGCAATTTTTTTACTCTTTGCCCTTGTCGTACATTTGGACAACCTTCAATTTATTTTGCAAGTCGAAATAAATAAATAAAAATTTCCTCCAAAAATCTCGATAAAAAAAAAAAAAAAACTAAAATTAAAAAATAATAAAAGTTGGGGTTAGGGGGTCTGTTGACCCCACAGCGCCCCTTGGCCGTGCTTACCAGCTGACGATTGTTGGGGTTGATGGGCTTTAGCCCTTAGGACTTAGGCCCTCGTTCCATTGGGGACCATGCCCCAAGCCCTATGGGGCTAAAAAATTTTTTTGCCAAATTTTAAAATCATAAAATTAGACCCAATTTAATTTTTGAATCAGGTTTGCCACCCCTGTGGGCAGCATTGTCCAAGTGGCATTGCGGCCACTAGCTTGGCACCTAATAGCAAAATTTGGGCAATTTTTTCTTGAAGGCATAACTTTCATCTTAGGTTTCGATTTTTTGACTTCTTATAGTCGTTAGAAAGATGGTTCCAAGCACTACACTGTGGTATCTATGGTTTTTCCATTTTTTTGTTTTGATAGAGAAATGCTTGTTGGAAGTCAAATATTCTTTTTAGACTTGGTCAGGTCATAACTTATGCTTATAAAGTAAAATTTGGACATCTTATCATCGATGGAAAATTTGTTCAGAGAACTACATAGTGGATCAAGTTTGGAGATGTTTGGGATGATTTATTTGCTATTATTTCCATCTAAGTTGTTTATGGGTTCTTGTGACTATAGTACTGAAATGTTGGGAAAGGGAATCCTTAAACAATAAGGGGGTGTTCTCTTTATTTATATCTTTCTCTAAGGGCATTTCATTAGGAAAGAGATCACAAGGTGTAAATATTGACTTTCAACCTCAATGGTGAGTCAATCAGACTTGGATCTTAGTCCTTAAGACAATAGGACAAATCTAAAACCAAATTAAAATGATTTGCATTATTCAAACTAAATGAATTATAAGGCCTAATACCTAAAATACAAATTATTGAAAGTATAGAAACTGAAATCATAGTTTGCAGGAAAATTTGAGAAGGGTTAGGACACATATACCTATCACCAAAAGTAGGCTTTGAGTTCTATTGAAGGACAAGTTTTCCCTAGGGCACATGGGTCTTGGTTAGGGCTTCTGAAAATACTTTTGGTAGTCCTTTGATGATGGATTTGAGACTCCCATTTTGCACAAGTTCCACTTTCGGAAAGTCAAAAATAAAGTCTGCAACCTAGTTTCTGTGGCTTGACAACAATGATGAAAACTTATGCAACAATGTAAAATTACTCCTCAAGATCTTAAATCCTTCTTCAAACTATAATCTGCACATACATAAAGAGAAGATTTTTTTTTTGTTTGAATGGGGGTTTGGCTTAGTCAAACCCAAAGTTTGGTAATTAAACCTTGATAGAAAGATAATGACAATGGAGAAGGAAATGATGAATGAACACTTGCTTGTTACAACTCACCAAACCTTTAATGGCTTCCCTTATCTAAGACTAAAGACAAACACATCTCTCCAAGGAACATGATCTTGCTTTGCTTGATGGATTTGGACACTTGAAAATGCTTGGATGCTTTAGGATCAACAATGCATATTAGCCTTCACAAGATGACATGAACACACATAAGCTTGAACATGATGTTAGGATCTTGATTGTTGCAATAAATGACTGATAGATTTTCTCTTGAATGCTCTTGACAATGATATTTTCTCATGATTTTTTTTTTTAAACAAAGGTGGCGAGGCCACAAAAGGATTTTATTAATAATAAGTAAAGTGAGAATACATGAGCTATAAAATAGCGGAAACAAAAAAGTTCTGCATAATAAGGTAGAGACCTCGAATTACAAAATTCCCCCATAGTAGGAAGGAGGAAGGTTGTAGACAATAGAATATTGCAAACTGGAGAACAAATAACATACAATCCAAAAGAGGCTCTTGAAGAGAACAAGGAGGGCATAAGTTCAAAATGGATTAGGAAAAAGACCCCAGAGATGGATGAGCTGGGTACAAACAAAACCCAGGACTCGTGAAATGACCAACTCGAAACTTGTTGAGGAGATGCGAAGATCCCATCAAGTTGTAGAAGAAATGTGTGGCAATGATGTCGAAACCTATTTCCAAAAGTAGAAGGAAAAAATTGTGCTAGAGAGCATGAACAAAGAAACCGAGGGCACTGCCAAAAACCCTAGAGATTTGATCAAAAGAAGTAGATCACGAAAAACCAAAGCCATGAGATGAAATTTCAAAATAAGCAAAAGAGAAGTAGGGAAGAAAGCACAACCCTGAGATAAGTAGATATTTAAGAAGCACTTTCCTCTGAAGTTGCTATATCTGTAGGCGGCAAAAAGAAAGGCTTTGCATGAGGCTCTATAAGAGCATGGCAGATGGGCAAACAAACAACTTTGAAGAGTTCATAAATCAGATCACACACCGAATTCCCCAAGTGAGGTCTGAGGTCACGTAGATGAAGTTTAAGTTCTTGTGAGAAATCATTTACCAGACCATGTGCCATGACACAAAGAAATTTTGAGAATATTCTATATGTGAGAAGATGTTCTCTACAAAGAACACCAAAAAAATTAGTGCCGTAGAGTATATCATAGCTTTTGAGTGTCGATTGCAAAGTGGAAGGCATGCATACATGTGAGAGCAAGTAAGTGTCAGCTAAAACATCACCATATCGACACTCCACAGGATGTCCATAAGATTAAGTTCTTGTGAGAAATCATTTACCAGACCATGTGCCATGACACAAAGAAATTTTGAGATCACGTAAGTGAGGTCTGAGATCACGTAGACGAAGTTTAAGTTCTTGTGAGAAATCATTTACCAGACCATGTGCCATGACACAAAGAAATTTTGAGAGTATTCTATATGTGAGAAGATGTTCTCTACAAAGAACACCAAAAAAATTAGTGCCCTAGAGTATATCATAGCTTTTGAGTGTCGATTGCAAAGTGGAAGGCATGCATACATGTGAGAGCAAGTAAGTGTCAGCTAAAACATCACCATATCGACACTCCACAGGATGTGTATATCTGTAGGCGGCGAAAAGAAAGGCTTTGCATGAGGCTCTATAAGAGCATGGCAGATGGGCAAACAAACAACTTTGAAGAGTTCATAAATCAGATCACACACTGAATTCCCCAAGTGAGGTTTGAGATCACGTAGACGAAGTTTAAGTTCTTGTGAGAAATCATTTACCAGACCATGTGCCATGACACAAAGAAATTTTGAGAGTATTCTATATGTGAGAAGATGTTCTCTACAAAGAACACCAAAAAAATTAGTGCCCTAGAGTATATCATAGCTTTTGAGTGTCGATTGCAAAGTGGAAGGCATGCATACATGTGAGAGCAAGTAAGTGTCAGCTAAAACATCACCATATCGACACTCCACAGGATGTCCATAAGATTTGAGACAAATCTTGACGCAAGCTCATATGGAAGTGCCATTGCATTGAGCTCCATCTAGTCATAGCCTAGAACAATTTCCACTGCATCAAGTACTTGCTTGCATTCAAGTGAAAAGTTTCTTCTTAGTTTATCTTCAAAGAGAGGAGAACTATCTTGAATTTCTGGAGTTCTTGAAGGAACTAAAACACGAAAGAGGCTATCCATTGGCAACCAGAAGGAAATCCAGTCGAAACAAAAGAGTGTGAATGAAGATACAAATTTTACCAAATTTAAAAGGAATTTGGCTGCCATTAAAACACTAGCAAGATCTCGCTCATGTGAGAATTACACCTTCAAATTTCTGATTGTACCCTTCAGAGGCAAAGGCCTTAGATATTAAATGTCAAAATGAGGCGTGTACCTTGATTCGCTAGCAATTTTCTAGACATTGAAGGAAATTTCAACTTGGGAATGTTACATATCATGAGGCGAATTTACCTTTCCAAGGAAATAAATCTACTAAAGATGGTCTTGCCATTAGCAAAAAAACCACCAATAATCCATAATTGTTAACCGAGGATGAAATTGAAAATTAAGATCACATGCAAAATTTGATAAGTAGCACATAGCCGCCACCAAAAGGAGAATCTTGACAGACTTCATGAGAGAATAATTAATGTCAAAATCTTGCAAAACCAGAATTCCCTTACCAATGTCCGACACAACAAGACAAGCTCGTTAGTGTGGACACTTGTGAGGAAGGAGATGTCACCTAGCTATACCAATAAGTATGAAATCCAAGAAATGCAGTGCCCTTTGTACAAGAAAGGCCAATAATTTCCAACCGAATGTGCACGAAGGCGTAATGATAGAGTACTAAAAATCCCATACTAATCACCATATGTACTTGTAATAATTAGCTGATAAAATAGCTCCATCCAAAGACAAAATAAATTGGGAGCACCCCAGAAATCCCTCACTAATGTCCAACAAAATGAAACAAGTTCATAAATGCGGACACCAGTGAAGGAGGAGGTGGCAACCAGCCGAGCCTTTGGAATATGTGGTGACTCATGTAATAATTGTAAATCTTCAAATATCTCAAATAACCCACTTTATTTTTTATCTATCTCATATGATTGGGCAGTGATATATCCACAAGCTACATTGATTAAGGCCAAAGATTTTCAAATGAAGAACGACAATGATTACAATTATTTTTAGAATTTGAAAATCAAAACGACTAACATTTCTTAGAGAAAATACTTGTGAATGAAATGGAGAACCCCAAAATTATCAGTTGGAAGTCAAGGATTTGGAAAAAGGAAAACACATTCCCGTTTGGAGAATTCTCTATATTCAATTGAATCATCAATTGCCTTGTTGGCTAGAAAGTCTGCATGTGTATTTATTTCTCTATAACAGTGAGATATTTGAAAAGATGAAATTTTTTCAAGTTGTTTTAGAATATGGGAAAGAGTATAATCTAAGTGCCAGGAGTCTGAAACCCTTTTCTTAAGAGCCGAGATTGTTACCATTGAGTCTCCTTCTATAGAAATTTGGGAAATAGAGAGTTTCTTGGCAAGATTCAAGCCTAAACTCAAAGCTTTTAATTCTGCTACATTGTTCATTGCATCTGGAATTGTTCCACATGCAACACTGATGTAATCACCTTTCCAATCCCTTAATATAGCTGCTATGCTTGATTTACCTGGGTTTCCTCTCGAATCTTTATCAAAATTTAATTTGACAAAGTTTTTCGGTAGGGGAGACTTCAAATTGTCTCTGTTGGCTTTTTGAGTCTGTTGTGTAGTAGAGCCAACTCTTGGAAGCTTAATAAGTTGCCAATTTTTTTGTATTAAAGCATCCCAAGAGGAGAAGCAATTAACTTGGTGCACTTTTGTGAGTAGGGAAGTTGACAACACTTCCGAGATTGAAATTTCAATTTTATGCAAAACTTGAAATAATGTGGATGTCTTTTTTTTTGAATTTTTTTGTTATTTCTCTCTAGCCATATATTCCATATTATTATGGAAGGGAAGATCTCCCATATGCAAGAAAAAGTAGAAGAGTTGGAAGGTAGAGGCCACAAAATAAAATGTTGGAAAATGGAATTTTGGAGAGAGCCTGACCAACCCAGTTTATTCATTACCTAGGTCCAGCAGTGGTGATCAAACTCACAACCTAGAAGCAAGTGATCCATTGTTTCAAATTATTTTCCACACATTATGCATGAGAATAGAGGAGTGATTCCTAACCTGTCCAACCTCAACCCTTTTAAGATTCTGTCTTTGATTGCCAACCAAGCAAAGGAACCTGCTTTTGGGAGAACATTCAGACCCCAACAAAGTCTTCTAGGCCATTTTTTCTCATGATTGCTCAACACTAGAGAGTTATATCCATCTTTGACACTATATTGTCCCGACTTTGATTTTGTCCAGATGATTTCATCTTGTTTTTTGGACAAGTATATGTGTCTTTTTGCAAGTCCACCTTTTAATGAGGACTTAGGATTAGTAGGGGCATGTAGAAAATAAAAATCTTTCCAGTTTACTATATTAGGATCTGAAGGATTAGCTTCAAAGTAGTCACAAACCTTAATAGCCCATTTAGCTTTGAGCAGAGCAAAATTTCAATTTGTTTCCAATCACGAAGTGACCATAGAAGTTTGTGGCCATTCCACGCATCATCCTAGAAGAGAGATTTTATCCCATTTTTAATTACCCAAGAGAGATGTGGAAGAATGATTGATTTGTAGGAGATAAAATTCTAGATTTTTGAACCCTTAGGTAGATTCTTTTGGGTAAATATTCTTTCCCTTTCTTGAGAATCCAAATATTTATACTTCATTATTTGGCACCATCTTGAAACAAGCCTATTGTATATTTTCCATTCTAGTTTTGCACCAAGAGCTTTATTCTATAGAGAGATGTCTCTTACTCCTGCTCCACCATTAGTTTTAGGTTCACAAATAGACTTCCAAGCAACCAAAATAAGTTTCTTTTTTGGAGTTACATTTTCTATCCAAAGAAAGTCTTTGAAGAACTTTTGGATACTCTTTCCCTTTCCCTTCGGGAGATTTAAGACTGACATGAGATAGATTGGGAGGGAACAAAGGATATATTTTAGCATTACCAATTTTCTTGCAAATGAAAGCTACTTTGATTTCCAAGTGATACCCTGTTTGATATTGAGGAAATTAAGCTATCCCAGAAATCATGTTTCTCGTTTCCTGAAAAGAATGGTATACCTAAATATTTATAGGGAAGTGACCGGTAATGAAAACCCTAGAATTTTGTTATTTGGGATTTCACAATAAGATGGACATTCAAGAAGAATATTTTAGATTTATCCGAATTGCAAATTTTACTTGAGTGAGAGCAATAATCTGTGATTGTACTTTTAATTACTTTAGCCTCTTCCATTGTGGCTTGACCCATTAGGAGGGTGTCATAGGAAAAAAGGGAGTGAGAGATAGGAGTAGGGAAAGGATGAACTTGTAATCCTTTCCATTGTCTAGATTCCTGAGTAGAAATCATGGATTTGCTCAATCCCCTCGGCCATTAAAATGAAGAGAGATGGAGATAAAGGATCTCCTAGTCTCAATCCTTGTGAAGGAACGAATAATCCATAAGGGGTTCCATTTATGATTCCTAAGAATCTAGCACCAGAAATGCAGGAGTGGATCCACTTACACCAACTATTGTTGAACCCAAATTTTCTTAAAATTGCCATTAAGAAATCCCAATTTACTCTATCATATGCTTTTGATATGTCTAATTTAAGAACCATTGCTGGGGATTTTTCGCACATGACTGAATGAAGAGCTTTGTGAGCCAAAATTTCCCCTTTGGGAGTATCCTTCCTTGGAACAAAACCCCCTTGTTCATCAGAAATGATGAGGGGAATCAACTTTGCAAGCTTGGAGGAGATAGCCTTAGTAAAAATCTTGTAAATGGAATTATAGAGTGCTATCAGTTTGAAGTCATTGAAGGATACTGGGTCTGGTTTTTTCGGTATTAGAGTAATGAAGGTGGAGTTCAACTCCTTTAAAACATTTTTGTATCTTCTTGATTCCTCCAGGGCTAAAAGAATATCCTTCCCTACAAAGTCCCAACATTTTTGAAAAAAAATAATTGTAAGACCGTCTTGACCTGAGACTTTTTTCGCATCCATTGAAAACACCACAAATTTAATTTTTTCTAAGGTGAATTCAACCATTAGCATTTTATTCTGATCAGGTGATATCAAAGAAGGAATATTGTTGATAATTGAGTTGTTCTCAAAAGATTTATGGGCTGTTTTTGGAGCCAATAAGTTTTTGAAATAAGATATTTCTTCTAGACTAATATCCTTCTTCACACTAAGTGTATTCCTAGATGAGGAATGAATTGAAAAGATCTTGTTTGACTGGCAGTGAAGCTTTGTTGAAGCATGGAAGAATTTTGTGTTTTTTTTGCCTTCTTTTAGCCAGGTTTCTCTTGACTTATGTCTCTAGTAGCATTCTTCAAGGGCAAGAATTTCATCTAGACCTTCTTTTAATAATTTCTCTTTTTGATAGTTTTCATTATCCATGCTTTTTTTGATTACTATCTCATAGAGTTCAGATAATTTAGATTCAATGCGCTTTTTTTTCAAAAATATATTTTTGAAGTGGTTCTTATTCTAGTCTTTAATCTTATTTTTTAGATATTGCAATTTTTTGCATAACTAGAACATCCTTGTTCCATTAAAAAATGGGCAGTTTTTCCACCACTCCTTTACTAAGCTAATAAAACTTGTGTCATGGAACCACATAGCTTCTAGCTTAAATGAGCTTTTGGAGAGACCTCTATCTTAAAAAATCGAGAGGGAGATTGGGAAGTGGTCTGAGCCTGCTAAAGTGTGAATTATTGATGAGAAATCCTAAGAAGCTGATGACTAGCTATCTGATAAAAGAAAGCGGTCAAGCTTTTTAGCGATCTGAGATTTTTTTCTTTCTCTTGTTTGTCCAAGTAAATGTCCCATTTTTCATAGGACAATCATAGAAATTATTTGATGTGCTAAAATTGTTGAAGTTATCCATTGAAGCTACCAGGGGTATTATTCCTCCATTCTTTTCTAAGATATTTCTAATTGCATTAAAGTCCCCCACTAATATTTTGAACTCTTTATTGTTTGCAGTTGAGCTAAGAGAAATTTGTTTCCAGATTTATCGCTTGCCAAAAATAGAACATGGGCCATATATGTTAAAGATCGAAAAAGAAACATTTGTTCTTAAACACAGAACCGATGCTCTTATCCAGTTAGCCTTTGATTCAAATTGTTCTACTTTGACATATTTCTTATTCCATAAGAGGGCTAGACCCCCTGAAGCTCCAAGAGCAGGGGAGATGATAGAGCCCCAATTAGACCAATAACCAAAGAATTTTGAAGCAGAATGACTGGATAATTTTTTTTTGTGTAGGAGGATTATTTCTGAATAAGTTCCAAGAAGCTAATGCTTAATGATGCATCATTTGTTAGGGGCATTTAAGCCCCTAACATTCCACGAGAGGATCCTCATTGTGCTCAAGGAGAGATACCGTCTCTCCTCATTCTCTTGATTCTTTCTGAGGATTTGTTCCCCATAGTAGGATCACACTATGTAGGCTGAGAGGGGGTGTCAGTCCCTTCATCCTTCTTGGAAGCTGATTGAAGATTCATTTCTAATGAGGTTTGGAGCCCTGCTGCAATCTCCAAAATTATTTTTTCCTTCTTAGATTTTTATCCACATTTGCTTTTAAGAGTAATGAGGGCCTTTAGTTCTGAATCTTTTTGTGAAATGGGTGGAGAAGAAAGGAGGTCAGAAGGGGATGCAACAAAATTTATTTCAGATGGGAATGCATTTTTCAGAGAAATTTAGTTTTCTTTTTGATGCCAATTGAGAGATAGGGGAGATTTGATTTAAGATTCAGGTTCTTCTCAAACCTCATCCACAATTTCCTCTGTAAGGTCTTCTATAGCATTAGTCATTGCATCATTTACAAAGTTCAATAAGTCATCTTCAGAGCCATTTAATAGATCTTCAAAGCTTCTTATATCCTTTTTAGTTTGAATGGCTCAAGGGAAGGGGATGAAGAGAGTATATTTTGGGGTGACTCTCTAGATTTATCCCCAAAATTACTTTGGGGTGACATTTTGGTTATGTCCCCAAATCCCTTGGATTTATCTAGAGATGTTTGTTCTGATTTTTTATTACCACATCCATTATCCTTCTTTAAGGATGTTTCTAGTTGATTTAGAGAGGCAAGAAAAAACATGATAGGACTAGTTGCTACTAGAAGGTTGATTTGAGCCCAAGGTGCTGGAAATAGCTGAGAGATCCATTAGTTCAGCACGGGAAAATATGTCCAAATAAAAAATTATGTTAACTTCCTTCCAAATTGAAGATTCTTAAGTGATTGGCTGAATCTAATCTCCCTTGCTGGTAGAAAGTCAAATCTTTAGGGGTAATAAGATTGAAATTTTGATCAAGGCCCAAACCCTAATGACAGTGTTTCCACTTGATATGACAAATTCACTTTTTAAGAAATCCCCTAGGTGGGAAGCTATCTGTTTTATGGAGCAAGTATCAAAGAATTCCATAGGCAAGGATGGAAATGAAAAGCAAATTGGTCGTGGAGATATTTTTAGGGTATTTAAGGATGAGTTGAATTTCCAATCAAAGATACCTAGAAAAGTTTCCCCACACCAAAAAGGACCTTTCCAAAAAATTCTAGCTTTTATAGTATCATTCTTGAATAAGATAAAGAGAGAAGAAGTTGTAACCATAATAAGATCAAAATTCTCATACAAATTCTCTTTCATCCAGGTTTGAATTTCTGAAAAAGGTTTGTCAGCACCCCAAATTTGCACCAAGAGCCTGTTTTATTCATATTCACGATATTGTGCCTCTAGATAGAATGGGATTGTCGGTATCAACTGCCACTCTTTGTTTCCCCGATCTGCCACTGCTTTGGCTAAGAATTTCTCTCCTGAATAGTTATCCTCAGGGTTTTTTGAAACCCCAACTTTTGTATGAGGGTCTCTTTTCCTCTTAGATTTCCTTTGGGTAGAAGCCCTATGAAGTGGGTGGCTTTCTTTCTCCTTATTTGCGTTACCAAAATTTTGAGAAGAGGAAACAAAAGAGCATCCATGGTCTGAAGCATAATGTCGTCTGTGTGGGGAAAATTTTCCTCGAGATCTTGGGTGTTGTTGACTTCGCTAGGAAGGGTTTCCATTTGATGAAGCTTTAACCCTAGCATTTCCTCTAGTCAAATAGAAGTAGGAACCATTCTGTTGGGAGTCCGTATGACTGAAGTTCGATGAATACCGACGATTAGGGTTAGAAGTGTGATCATGAGAAGCTTTGGCCCTAGAATCCTTAGGGTATTTCTGAGTTTTCAAAATGCCTAGATCATACCATGGAGGCAGGTTCAGATTGTATGATGGAAGATGGGGCCTTTCGAGATCTTCATTGTCTTCCCAATGCACTCATTTTCCTCGTGCACGATGTAGATCTCACATCACAGGGTCTCATTTCATAGATGCTATAATTCATATTTTCTCATGAAAGTTGCTCATTAAGTGTTCTTAGATTTGAATTGATAAAAATACTATGTATTTATAGGTGTTTATGTAATTTCTCAAAAATTAGATTCTAAAATTGGACAATTGCGAATTGAATTTGAATTAATAAAATACCACCAAAAACATATTTAAAAATGGGTCCTAGGACTTAAAGGGGACCCATGCTCCAATGTGATTTAATTATTGATTGCATTAACTAAATGTTGGTTTCTCTTTCAGAAAACGGGAATAAAAAGGCTTTGGAATGCACAATTTGACAAATTCGAAGCTTAATTAAGTCCAACAAATTAAGGGACCCAAACATAGTGTGAAATTGTAAAGGTATACAATTTCCTACACTATAGGTACTTTTGTGAGATTATGACTATTCAAATCTTGGTGATTTGGTGTTGGAGTGATTTTATAATCACATGCACATATTTGATTAATCTCATTTGACATGGTTATCATTATATTGTTGGATTTATATGTTACTATTTGTCGGCTCGAAAGCATCATGAACCAATCCAAATGCAAAAATCTGACTTATAATTTCAAAGACATAATTCTTGATTTTTGTGGTTATATCTAGGACGTGGGTCCCATCGAGTGTTCCAAAATATGGATGATGGAAATGTGAATGACAAAATGCAATCAAAATATAGATTCACACTTTCAAAATCACGTAATGAAGTTCAAGATCTTGGCTCAAAATATATAATTTAGATAACAAGCAAAGACGTCACAAGTAAAATATTGATTTGCTTTATTTTTGGTTCTTCAAAGTAACAAACTATGAAAGAATAATAATGATATGATGCAATGATAATGATAATGATAAAATGGTCAAATACGAATGATACCTATGCTTGACAGTGATAATGATAAATACTTAATAATGCTTGATAGTGCTTAAGTGATAAATGTGCTGTAATGATTTTGATAACAAGAGTGCTAGGGGGTTTGAATGAAAATGGAAGTTTTTTATTTATATGCTTCACTTTATATTTGATCAATGGTGCAAATTAATTTGAAAGGTCAATGGATAGGAAAATTCAAGATAGTGCAAAACTTATAATTTGAATTAGTGTATAACTTATAATTTGAATTTGATGGAGGTAAAGTTAGAAGAATTAAACAAAAATGATAGTTGGATTAGAAGAAAATATGTAATTTAAATAATTTTTTTAATTTATTTAAAAGAGGAGTGTTAATTGATGGGCTTGGATAATAGCTAGTTTTCTTCCATTTAGTTTATGTTTTTGAACATTTTAATCCGCTAAATTTATAGACAATCCTGAACCTTATACATATTTTATGTCTTCAATGCATCCTAAAGTAGACTTTAATATGTGGAAATATAATTATGATGTGATGGTATTTGTATGCATGGATGTGTGAATTTTTTATGAAATTCAATGTGATTCTGTGTTTAATTCATGGTTGTTAATGATATGTAAAATTTAGATGAAATTAATCTCTTGTAGTTGGAATTGTAGCCCACAACAATTGGATTTCCAGCCAACAACAAAAAGATCACAACAGTTGTAGGGGAGAGTCCATAAATGCTGAAAATGTGATAGTTCTAGGAAGAATGAAAGTGATCATTGAAATGGTCAACCGCGAGTCATCAAATCATCGAATAAGATGACAGGAGGAAGAAGGAGTCTACTTTGATAAGGAAAGCCATGATGTGACAGTTTTCATGGAGCACATATCTGTCAAATTGTTAGGGCAGAGTTTTAGTTTTACTTCTCTTCTTCTGTCTATTTCAATTATGGTTTTTAGTTACAAGACTAGTCCTCTCCCTATTCTTGAGGGAGAGTGGACATAAGCATTTAAATTCTATTTTCAATCCTTGTGTGAATAAAACTTCTCTCGCGCCTACATATTGGGATCGGTAGTTGAGGAGTAGATCTAGTTCAAGATATAGTTTGTAGTTCCAATTTTTATTTTTATTAGACAATACTTCATTGTTAGTTTTTCTGTTAGTTAAGTTGCAATGGATATGTACTTTTGAATGGGAAATATGTTGAAGATTCTTGTCATAATGTAAGAAGTTCAATTTCTCTGCAATAAAGGAGTTTCAATTTATTGTTATGATTAGTTGATCCAGTAGTGTATATTTGATTTTCCCCTATGGGCACAACAACTTGAGCAAGAGCCACTCGAGGTACTGCCAACCCATATTTTTTTGTTATCAGACTAGATGTTATATTACTATATTCATTTAAAAATAATTCTCAATTATATGCATATGAATGATACTTTGCAACAACACGTTGAGTCAATCTCCAAAGAAGTTAAGAAGTTAGGAGTCAAAGTTAGTAATGTTAGTTAGTTGCAAAGTTCAGATTTAGTAGTTGATAGTTATAGTACTGAGCCAAAGGTACCCATAGCATAAGTAACATATTAAATTATTTCACTTGTTTTGCAAGTTAACGCTTCATTTCCTTTTTCTAGCCTTTATTATTTTCTGTACATGTGTAAACTGCCTATATTGATATAGGTTGTGTGGAGTCCACGAGTGCAGATACAATGCCAAGATCATCAAAAGCTTATGAAGTCGTGGTTGATAATTAAATGAAGCCTTTGTGAGGGTTTGGTGAAGTGTTCATTTAGGAACCTATCCCTTGAATTATGCGTCTACTCATGCACCAAGTTGAATAAACATTAGAAAGGCCTTACATTTTTGGCGTCATTGTCAGGGATGGTGCTACATTTACGATTCTTCTGTGTAATTTCAAGCTTTCATAGTTTAGTGTTTTTCTTTTAACATTAGTATAATTAGGTTTTAATCATCAATACAAAGTTTTTTTACTAACAATGTGCAGGAAACGTTGATCTAAAGAGTCACAACCATTGTACACGGAGGGAGTGAGATGCTCTAGGAATATTTCTCCCATCAACACATAAAGTTATAGAGTATACTGATGGAAAAAGTGAAAAAAGTGAAGGTATTCCTAAAGAAGAATCATCCTTGACACTAGTAACCACAATAGGCACAAAGGAGGCTTCCCACATACACATACACATTATGGGTGATGCAGCAGTGGAAAACCCACCAGAGCATGTAACCTTTGAGTTCCCCATTGCCAACTAGGAGAGAGCAACTACTTTGAAGAACATACCTCCTTCAACACTACCTATCTTCTATGGGTTGGTCACAAAGGATCTAGATACCTTCCTTTTTGAGTTTGATGTGCTATGCATAAGTTATGATTATACCACAAATGTACATAGGCTCAAACTGTTCCCAACAACACTGAAGGATGCTGCTCTAAGATGGTTTATCGGTTTGGGAAGATATTTTGTTCCAAATTGGAATTCCATGAAGACAAATTTCTTGGAAAAGTACTGAGATTAATGTAGAGGCATAGATAGAAAGAGAGATGACATCTTCAGGATGTCACAAAAGGAAGATGAATCCTTGGAAGACTATATGGAGAGGTTTCAATTTTTCCTTAAGAAGTCCTACCAAAATAGACTCCTTGATGAGTCTATAAAGTTGATATTCTTGAGAGGGATTAATGAGGATTGCATGGATGCACTTAACCTAATTGGGGTAGGAGATATCTCTGAGGCACCATTTGAGGAAATTTACAAAGCATGGAGGAACTATTCTAGGTCTTTCATTAAGAAGGTTAGAGGAGATATGACATCTTCCATTAGCAAACCATCCAATGGATTCTCTAGAGTAGAACAAATAAATATTCTTTGAAATATGAAGGAGGATATCATCAACCATCTAGCTACACAATTATATACCCTCAATGTGAAAAATAAACAAGAAGAGGCAAAAACAACCCTTACAAAATATTGCCCACATTATAGACAGAGGACTAATTGCAAATGTAAGAAGGTGGCAAGTATCTCTGAGGAGAAGCAAGGAACATCAAAATTTCATACATTCGAAGGTGAAGATGGAAAATTATTCTACATAGCTCAAAGGAAACCATGAAAACCAAGAGAAGGTATGCCCCAAGATCCTTTGAATTATAACATGTCATTTCCTAATAACAATGCAAATTTTCCTAGTTGGAACCCTTAATCTTGGGACAATATGTAAAAACAACAATGGCCAATGCTTCAATCCAATTGGAATAAAAAATAGAAAAACATGTGGCCATCACAAAATTACCAAGGATCTAACTATAATTCTCAATGGCCACCCTAACAAAATTAGTGACAAGCTTAGTGGCAAAGAGGTTAGCAATGGTAAAATAAAAACATGAATTATCAACAGCTGCAACAACCCTTGCAACCACAATAGCAAGCCATTATTCCAATCCCAACAAATTTAGCACCACAATGACCGAGAGCACCTCAGCTGTGAGCTCATCCTGCACCTAACCCCAATAACAAGCCTATTCAACAAGCTTATACTAATGAAGCTACTCAATGCCCTACTTATGGGGTTGAGGTGAGTGACGTCCACCTCAGGTCAGGGAAAATGTTGGATGGTACTTCATCTCCTCATATCACTGAATTGGTTGATGAGAAACCCCCAATAGAGACCTTGGACAACCAACCTAAGGAGCTTGAGTCAAATCGAGTTAACCCAGCTAGTCCAAGTTTAGAGCCTCCATTCCTTGAAATATTAGCAGTTCCAAAGCATCAAACACAAGCTGAAACTAGCCTATTTGGACAACTTAAGGATGTTTGCATCAAAATATCACTTATCTAGGCAATTAAGGAAGTTCCTATATATACTAAAATAGTGAGAGAACTATGCCTTAAAAATTTAGGCAGGAAGCGAAAAGACCCTAAAACTATACATGTCTTAGGACAACTTGCAGACATAATGTTGGAAAACATAACTCTCCCCAAGTATGTAGACCCTGGGAGCCCTGTAGTGGATGTCAAGATAAATGGAAGTCTCATTAAGAACACCTTAATTAAATTGAGAGAAAATATTAATGTAATGACCAAAGAGACCATGGAGTAATTGAAGTTAATAAAACTCATACCTACACCTACTATTCTATAGTTGATAGATAGGTCCATAGTTAAACTTGAGGGTATCATTGAGGACTTGGTAATAACATTGGATTCATGGGAGTACCCTACAAAATTTATGGTATTGCAACCTAAAGCTAATCTTGTTGGCTATCCCCTTGTTTTAGGTAGATCTTGGTTGGCAACAAAATATGGTTTCATAGGTTGCAGGTCTGGGAATATGATCATCTCCAATGGAAATGTGACTAAGAAATTTGTATTTTATCCACCGTCCCAACCACATGTAGACCTAGAAAAAACCATTTGGGCTACGCTGGATGAGGAATATTAGTACTCCTTGCAAACCCTTATGACTATTAAACACAACCCCTTGTTAGAAAACCAAGATGAAGATGATTTGATAGCAAACATCATGCAAAACAACTATGGTAAGGATCCGCAACATCATGAATGTCTAACATGTCTGTAGGATCCTCTACAAAATATGATCCCTACCAATTCATTTAAGTCAATTTCCCAAATTTTCCACACTTTGTTACCACACCAATGTGTTCCAAATATAGCAGAACTTGGCCAATCATCTATTCAAACAACATCATTGACTTTAGAGATAATGTTAGGTAAAACAATAAATGTTAACAATCGATTGATTGATATACAATAGACCTCGCTAATGAATGTGTTGCAAGCACACACAACAACCTTTGCATGGGATTACCATGAAATTAAGGGGATAAACCCAACATTATGGATGCATAGGATTTACATCAATGATGGTTTCAAACTGGTTAGACAACCCCAAAGGAAGATGAACCCTGTAATCCATGATATAGTTAAATCAAAATTGCAAAAATTACTTGATGCAGACTTTATCTATCCCATCTCTTATAGTCAATGGGTGTCACCCCTCGTAATTGTCCCTAAAAAGGAGAAAAGTGGAGAGTGTGTGTAGACTACTTAGAATTGAATGCTACTACTAGGAAGGACTACTTTCCACTCCCCTTCATTGACCAATTATTTGATTTATTAGCAGGAAAGAAGTACTTTTCCTTTTTGGATGGATTTTGTGGCTATAATCAAATTAAGATAGCACTAGAAGACCAAGACAATGCAACTTTCACATGCCCTTGGGGTACATATGCTTATTATGTCTTGCCATTTGGGCTATGCAATGCAACAACCACCTTCAAGAGGGTAGTATTGAGCATATTCTTAGACTTTGTACATGATTCCATGGAGGTTTACATGGATGATTTCACAACTTATGGGAATACCTATGATGAAGCACTTGGAAATTTAGAGAAGGTACTAAAGAGGTGTCAAGAAAATAACCTAGCTATTATTGGCCAAGTATTCATAAAGATGCAGTAAAATACACTAGGGATTGTGATAGATGTCAAAGAATGGGAAGGCCAACAAAAACATATGAAATTTCATTGCAGCCATAGTTAGCAATCACCATTTGACAAATGGGGAATAGACTTTATTGACCCAATGTTACCAACATCAAACAACAAAGGGTACATACTGGTCTGCATAAATTACCTTACAAATTGGGTGGAGGTTAAGGCTTTATAGTTTACAAGAGATGGGAATGTGGCAAAGTTTCTAAATGAAGACATATTCACAAGATATGGAGTTCCAAGAGAAATTGTCACAGACCAAGGACCTTAGTTTATATCAAAGCTTATCACAAAACTGGTTCAAGAATATGAGATCAGACACAAGAATTCCACACCTTATCACCCTCAAGCAAATGGGAAAGTGGAAGTCACCAATAGGGAAATTGAAAACATCCTCACACAAATAGTGCAAATTCATAGGAAAGACTGGGAATCCAAATTGTCTGAGGCTGTTTGGGTTTATAGAACAATTTGGAAGACCAAATTAGGTTTTACACCATATGAACTGGTGTATGGGAAGAAAGTAGTAATTCCTATAGAATTTGAGTATAAAACATTGAGGACAATAGTTACATTGGGCATGGATTTTTCAACAACACAACAAGAAAGATTGCATAACCTGAATGCATTGGATGAAATCAGAATGGAAGCCATACACCACATTGAAGTTGTACAAAATCAAATAATTCGTTGGCATCATCAGTTCATTAAGACAAAGGAATACAGTGCAGGTGATTGGGATTTTCTTTATGACTCTGGATACAAATATTACAAAGGGAAATTGAAAATCAGATGACTTGGTCCATACGAGAGAAAACAAGTATTTCCAAATGGGGTAGTACAAATACAAACAATTGATGAATTAAGGTTCTCATTATTGGTTAATGGACACAAGTTAAAGCTTTACGAGAAACCAATACAAAAAGATGACTTACATTAATTCAACATTTTGAACATACAAATGAAAATTCAACAACAAAGATAACAAGCTCTACAAATGAATCAATAGACAAGCTACACAACTCACCTATTGATGTTCCATAGTTATAATTTTCTCATATTTCATGTGCACACACTACATAGGTGGAAAACAACAACATTCATTTTCTGAGATACTCACACAAGCAACAAGGACCTTCAATAACACACATGAAGGCAAAAAACTTATAAAAGGGACCTGATACTGCAAGCGCACGTAGCACTTGTCTACCTGACATTTTTATATTATATCCACTTTCATTACATTCCTATCATTTCATATCCTATTTATTTGTACATATAACCACACATATTTCATTTCATAAAATGCAACCATACATATTCCATTTCCATTACACATAACAATCCTACCACCTTCATCGATTATAACATCCCATGCAATTAATCTCACATCACCTATTTGTTACACTCTACATCCTTTCATCCCATCATTTTCCATGTGTCACAAATATGTACTCATTCATTTCAAATTATCATTGCATGAAATTCATTGCAATCAAGGCAAGTCATTTCATATCACACTGCAGGTAGTCATCAACTACTTCACACGAGTTGAGTTTCACTTCAATTCCTATAGGTACACTACACATTAACTTAATATGATTAACATAACTGATTATTGATTTTTTGCATATTTATACATTCATTCTTGCATGCTACATATCTTAATTTATTTTCCACTATTTTTAATCAAACTCTCTACCAAAACCGTACCCATTAAGTGAGGACACTTAATATCTTTAGTTCAGGGTAGGGGTATTCCTTAGTATTTTTGCAAAAGATTTTTACCGTTTATTTTCCTCCATTTTCAAACTGTTCAAAAGGAACAAGTTTAAAGGAGAGAAAAGGGTTTGAGGCAGCTGAATTGAGAGGTTACAACATATAAACATAGTGGAAGTGGTGTAGTTTGGGTGACGAACAAAAAATTGAACAAAAAAAAAGTAGAATTGAGGAATTGAAGAGACTGTAGAATATCAAAGCATTACCATGGGAGGTGATAATCTACAAAGAACCAATGACACACAACCAACTATTAGATGATATGTTGGTTTTTCCTATTTTCAACAAGTCAGTTGGTTAGAGTATTTTTGAAGCTTACAAAGTTTAATGAGGTTATAACCCAACAGTTTGCAGCCACATTACAAAATGATGAAGCAACTGTTAGGGGCTTAAGGGTAGATGCTTCAGAAGATTTCATAGTTAAAGTATCTAGATTGTTAAGGATATGAGAAGAGTTTCTAGTTATGGGAAATGCTATTGTTGCAAGGGACGAATTTAGACAACTAGGAGAAAACCTAGATTCCTCTTCTCAAGGTACTATATGATTATCTTTACCCTAGATTTGGGCTTCAGTTGTTTCCTACATAGTTAAGTATTTGAGATGTGATGTCAGACAATATTTGTTATATATAGTCCATTTTAAACTATTCTCATCTTCGCCATGGTAGGCATATGAATGTTCCAAATTTCTTGTATAATTTGTTAAAAAGAATGTCATTTGAGTACAAGAGGAAAATGAATAATACAACATTGTCTCATTTTTGTTTGGTCACATTATTGATAAAGAGGAGTCTTATGACTCAATGTCCACATGTTTCTTTGGAAAATTTTCTTAATTTTAACAATATTAATAGTAACCTTGAAGAATCTGTTGTCTCAGAAATAGTGGAGAACCTATTGTTTCAGAAAGTTCAATTCCCTCTAACTCCCGTATTGTGTCACCTACCCACAACACTAGAGAGCTAGTGGAGTAGGGATTGTAGGAAACTTAGCCTGTAGCCTCTACTGAGCAATCTGTAGTAGGGGACAAGGAAGAAACCCTTGTTTCCAGAAAAAAACACAAAAATCCAAGAAAAGAAAAAGTGGACCTTCTTCTGCACATGCAAAAGGGTAGAAGAAACCCACAAAACCTAGGAGGAAATCACATCATCTAAAGAGAAAGGGGGCCATGAGAGGATCAGTTAAAAAGTAGGAAGAGGAGGATGTTGTAGTGGTTGAAGAAAACTTATAATTGAAGGGAAATTCCCCTAGAAATGTAAATACATCAATTGCACAGTCTTGGTACTATACAAGTACCTCTGAATCTGATTTAGAGGATGTTTTTGTAGCAAGGAAATGAGGAGATCCCGAAAGATCCCTGATTCAGAGGGTTGTAAATACACGAGTAGAATGGGGGATGAACAATTTATGGAAAAGGATGAAGAAATTTTATAGAAGAAAGGAATATTGGTAAAGAATTGCAGAAATCCATGGAAAGGATAAAACAATTGGAAGAATTGTTGAAAAAACATCAGCAAAGGGACAGTGAGAGGGATGCAGAAATTAAAGAATTAGAGGAGAAGCTCTATAAATTTTAGTATGGGTCCAATTTGGAGATATTTGCACAACTTGCTATGGTTGAAGCAAGAAACAAATACCCAACATCTCGAGGCTCAATTCCTTAGGTTAGAACCCCCATTAGGCCAATTGTGGTATCCTTGGGTGTGGAATTATGGAAGAGAACCCAACAAATTATCTCAAAAGAAGGATTGGGAGAAATAAAAAGTTGAATTTCTCCAAACACACTGGGGCACTTGAACAACAGGAGGAAAAAGTGAAAAGCTAAAAGTGGGAATTGGAGAGATAGCAGATAAAACTACATAGTTGCTAAAATGTAGACCACCTACTAGGTTCCATGCATTATTTATGCAGGAAAAGCATTTGTGTTTTGAATTCAGCTAGTTGATTAGTGATTTACCAATTTCCATGAATAAGAAATTTGTGTTTTTAGATAATTTCTTTGATTCTACACTAGATATGCAAGATCAATTATGTGAGTTTTACTTGCATAACTTTGTTCTTTTAGATGAGACTGAATGGAATCCATTAATGTTTGTGGGATACCTACAAATCAAAGTTGTGGCCTCCTACATTAGAAATGAACAACAAAGGGGTGAAATTTTACAAGAATACAATGAAAAGAAAAAATTTATTGCTTTGCATCTTCGAAAAGAATCAATTGATCCTAATGCAGTCATAGAATAGTGGTCAGAGCTTTGGGATTACAGAGGTGCAAAAAGAAAAATAATGAGTATTAGAGAACATGATTATATAAAGATGAAGCAACTAGCTACAAGACCTATTAATCAAGCCTTCAAGTTTGTGCAAAAGAGATGTGAAGAGCTAACCCCTAAGTTGAAGAAAAATGAGCCACACTCCTGGTATAATTTTATAGCCATTGTCAAAATATTTCATAAGTATATAGAAATTTCCAAGGATAATGGACTTAGATGGTTTCCACTCACCTTTCATCCACCTATTCTCCTCTTTCCAATACCATATTGGACAAGAAATAAATGTGGGGAAGAAGAAGCAACCAAGAATATCAGGTTGGAAAAGTTTTCATTTTATCAAGGCTATGGGCCTAGATAATAGCTAGTTTTCTTCCATTTAGTTTATATTTTTTAACATTTTAATTTGCTAAGTTCACAGAAAATCCCAAACCTTATACATCTTTTATGTCTTTCATGCATCCTAAACCAAAATTTAATGTGGAAATATAATTATGATGTGATGGTATTTGTATGCATGGATGTGTGAATGTTTATGAAATTCTATATGATTATGTGTTTAATTATGGTTGTTAATGATATGTATACTTTAGATGAAATTAACCTCTTGCAGCCAAAACTATAGCTTGCAACAAAAGGATAGTAAAAATTTGTAGGGGAGAGTCCAAAAATGTTGACAACACGACAATTTTAGGAAGAATGAAGGTGATTATTGAAATGGTCTATCGTGAGTCATCAAACCATCGAATAAGATGACAAGATGAAGGAGTCTACTTTGATAAAGATGTTAGTGTACTTAATTATTACACTAGCATAAGTTAACTTAGGTCTTGCATTAATTTAGTCCTAGGTTGCATAAATTAGAAAATCATTAATGTAGATAGGCTAAAAATCAATTGGATTTAGTGTAATGAAAACAATAATCTAATTAGATCCTATTAAGCACAATAAAGTACGAAACAATATGGAAATCATAATAAGAAGCACAAATGCAAACCGATCTCCGCGCTAACTCGATTTATCTCCATTGCTCTTCTCCACCTGCATGAGAATGCGAGATTTTGAAGGGTTGACAATGGAGGAATGTTGAGTGCTCATTCCTGCAGCATAACGACTTGACAATGAAAATGGAAAATGGAGAGAATGATAGATAGAGACAAAAGACTGATTTTGATAGAGTCTGGATGCTAGACGAATCAAACCCTTAAATGGATTGTGAGAGGCCATATTTATAGAGTCGTGACGTTGACGAAGATAAGATTTGACAAGATTCGACAAGGATTTGATTTTTGACAAAAGAGGAAATACAACGAGATGAGATAAGATGTCAAAAAAGATAGAAATATTTCATTTCCTGTTTTAAAGGAAATAAATCTTGAAAAAGACGAGAAGGATAATTGATGATTATCTAATTAAATAAATTAATTAGATACACATGAGTTTCAATTTTGGAAAGAAAGCAAGATCTTTTTAGGATTTTATTAATTAAATAAAATTTGGATTTATTTAATTAACGTTGAATATATGATTTCATTAATTAAATAATATAACTTATTTAATTAACATTAGAAGAATGAATAGAAATGATTTAATTAATTAAATAATATAAATTATTTAAATTAACATTAGAGGAAGGGAATAAATTAAATTAGTCAAATAAATAAGATTTATTTAACTAATTAGATGATGACATGGGTATCTAGGGCAAAACATGCTACAAGATGTCTAAATGATGTAGTGTTGTGACAAGATGTCGTAAGAGGACATTTTTAGGTGTCTACATTTTGCCCCTCTTTGAGACGATGTTTGAGATGATGAGATTTGTGTCAAGTAACATCATTTCAAAGAAACTAAGGTATGGATAGAGGAAAATGGATAATGATAGAAATATATGACGATGGAATGATGATGCCCCCTCGAGAGGATAGGTGGGTTGGACAAACATGGGTAGGCTCTCGAAATGAAAGGGATGGGTCAAGAACTAAAGAGGAAGGAATGGATGGAAGAAGTGAAAGATGCATTATGCTGCAATGAAAGTGAGCAACCATGATGTTTGATTTAGCACCAGACGTTAGGCACCATGATATAAGGACCAAGGTGACGATTTGTCTCATGCCCCAGCGTAATACAACCTTGTCTAGATACAAGATATGAATATTAGCTGGAATAAGTTGGATGTGATGAAAATGCAAGAAAAAAAATGATAACACACACAAGCAATCAAGTAAGCATGCACAAATGATACAAAAACAAACAAGGTATTGCCCCTGTCAAGCTGTAAACCGATGAGTAATTAATTGATTGATTGATGATGATAGTGTTGTCATTGTGGGGAATGACATATCCCTAGATCAACACAAGGATGATTAATAATTGACTTATTTACTTTGATTGATTAGGTTTACAACAAGATTAGGATCAAGACCAAAGGATGTGATTGGATAATTTGACAAGTGTGATCGACTTGATTGGTATGGATTAAGGATTGACTTGCATTTGGATTATTTCTTGGATTTTTGTTGGGGGTGATCCCACAATAGCGGTTTACAATTTTTGGCCAAACTAGACACAAAAATATATTTTTTTAACTAAATCTTCACTTTCGGGCACCTATAGCAGCTAAACCATGAGGAATTTGAAGATGATGTAAACTAGAGTTTCGTGAAATTTTGTCTATAGATTCTAAATATATTTTTTCAAAATTTTTGGAATCAGATTGCACTTCTTTTTCCATCTCCCTCGAAAACTAGTTTTTTTTAGAAAACAACATTTTTAAAAAGTGACGCTCACCGTATAACGCATAACTTTTTTTCCATGAAGGATAAAATTCTAATTCTTTCAAATTTAGATTTGCAAATCTGATATCTAGTGCTTCCACTTGGTAAATAGTTTTTATTGAATATTTTTTCTTTGATCAAGTTTCGAATTCAAACCAATTATAATTTAGACATAGCGCGACCGTATAATGCGTAACTTTTTTTGTATGTATCGAAATTCAATTTTTTTCTTTGTTAGATCGAGGAATTCAATATCTAGTGCACTAATATTTTTAATTTTTTTTTTTAATAATCTGCTATTTTCCACATGTGTAGAATATAGAGCTTGATTTTTGGTGAAAAACCTACATTCACGAGAAATAAAAAATAAATATAATAATCAAATTAAATTTATTTAAAATTATACTTTTTGGGAAGCTTATAATAATGACTATATACTTGAAAAAAATAAATTTTAAATGAATTCATTTGATCCCCCAAAAGGTAAATCAAAAGTGGTTTTTTATCCATTTTGATAGGTGTAAAGGAGACTCTATAGGTATGGTTTAAAATAGCGGGGTTCTATCCAAGGGGGTTTGATTTAAGGTAGTTTGATCAAACCCTCTTCAATTGGAATTTTAAATGAAATTTCAAGGCTTAAATCATTATATTTTCTAAAATATGTGATTTCAGCAAAATTAGTTCCTCCCAAATTGTAAACCACTATTGTAGCACCGTTGGTTATTTGATTTTTGGAATTTTGAAATGTTTGATTTTTTGGACTTTTGAAATGTTTTGAATTTTTTTGGACTTTTGAAATTTTTGACTTTTTTGGATTTTTGAAATGTTTTGAGGTGTCAAAGGATGAAAATTTGAGTAGCCTTTGTGCTAGATACCAATGACAAGGGGAAAACCAAGTCTAGGTGCAAGGGTGGGTGATGGGATAAGGGATAAAAGGCTCATGATAGATGGATGGATGGTATTGATGTATGCATCATAAGAGAGCAAGGATGTGATCTCCAAAGACTATGTCGCATAGGAATAACATGCCCTATTTTAGGTACAAGACTTAGGATTTTTCTAGACAAAATGTATGACAATAGGATAATGACATGATTGGTTTAGATAGGAAGAGGTATGTCAAGAGATACCCAAAACATGTTTCAACCTTTTGCCCCTATATCTTCATTTAGATCAAAAGGACTAGGGTGGATAAGTGGACTCAATATGATAGATATGTATGATGGATAAGATGGTAGGTAGGATGGAAATGATATGACATGGAGTATAGGTTGGATAGATAAGGCATTGTGCCCCCATGTGTAAGTGACATAGAAGATCAACCTACACATGATGCCTGTTTGCCAGGTTTTCATCATGGTACTTATCCATGGTGCCTATTTACTAGGTTTTCACCATTGGACGAAGGGATTTCTCTTTAATCTTTTTTTTTTAATTCTTTCTTTTAATTTTTTTTTTGACTTTTTGACTTTTTGACTTTTGGATAGGAGGGACCTGAGTGTCTAGTTGCATGAAAGGTGATAGTCCCACTAGGGATGGATGTCATTGCATGGACCATGTCAAATGTCATTATGCTCATAGATGTTGGTAAGGGATGACATGAAAGGGAGATGGAGTAGGTAGATGATGTATTATGATGTGGATTATGGAGGATAATAATGGATTATGATACAAATTATGTAGGGAAGATGATAGGTATTATATGGGACTTATGGAAAAGATGAATGGGGAGGCTTAGCCAAAAGCATGGACCATAGGAAGATGATGGTGGGGATATGTAGGATAATGAGTGAAGGGTGGGGAGATGGAGGTATGTGGATTTGTTGTGAAATGGAAGGGAACTATGACCAATGGTTGCACACACTGTGATAAACGTTGAAGCTTTTGATGTGGATGGGGTGTAGGAAGCAATGAAGATGCTTGCTTAGGAGATGGGTGATTTAGTGATTTAGGTGCCCACACAGACTTAGTATTTTTATGACTGTTATTTTGCTTGTGGGTATTAGGAATTGGAGATTTTTGAATGCAATGTTCATTTTTGATGGAAGGGGATGGTTGAGATTTTTGTGATGTGGACGCCTCGTTTGACTTGGTTTATTTTTTCTTAGGTACCCAAACCATTTGAGTTTTGGCCTTTACTTTTGGAGGTATGGGCTTATATAGCCTTTTAGATGTACTTGGCTTTGACTTTTTGCAATTGTATGCTAAGGCATTAGGACCATTATAATTTTTGACTTTATGTGTAGAGGCATCCAAATTTTTATTTTTGAATCCCTTGGGTTTGGTGGAATGAGTGGAAGCTTTATGTTTAGACAATGTGTGCATTGATTGGTCATGATTAAGATGTTTAGAGGATTTATGGATAAATGGATAAGAGGATTGAATGGTAGGGATATTAGGTGTTGGGAGTAATGGTGGTAAAGTGGATGGAGGGATATTAGGAGTTGGAAGAAATGGTGGTAGAGTGGATGGAGGGAAGTGTATGGTCACATGCTTTTGACATTTGTAGGATGACGGTGGTGGAATGGAAACATATGTTTTAGGCGTATGATAGGCTTTATGATGGAAAGTGGACTTAGGATGCATGGAGGAAATACCAACATCTTGAGATTGGTGTCCTTGAGATATATGTCCAAGGCCATAAGAGTGTGGAGGGACTTTGACATGGATGGGCTCAAAATATCTTGTTCATGAAGGCCTAAACCTTTACCTTGGTGGTTCATATTTTGGAGTGTGCAATGGACAATGGGACTAGGTGTAGGTGAAACACTAGACATGAGTTCCTTATTGGATGGAGAAGATTATGGTTGTTGTTGTTCGAAGGAGGAAATTCATGAATGAGGGTAGAAAGACCAATAGGATATGATGGAGGACTTGTAATGGGGTCCATAGTGGGCGACATGGGATCATTGGGATCTTGATTAGCATTGTGTTCACTTAGATCCAAGGTATTTGTTTGATCTTCTATGTGTGCTTAGGAGGAACTTGTCTCATCAAGGGAAGTGAATGTTGATGGATCATGGATAGGACTAGGTGGAGGTGAATTTGGAATATCTTTCTCATGGATGGGTATAGGATAAAGTTGCTCTTGGATAGGCTCTTCATCATTATGGATATCATATTGATCATGAAAATGATATAGATTATGGATGGGTTGGATGAAAATGATTTGATCTTGATTAGGACTAGGGCTTGATGTTTCCACATGCTTGGAAGTAGACTCTTGATATAACTCTTGTGTTGCTTGAATGGAAGTGGAAGGGGATTTCTCATGGAGAGACTTGACATGTTCTTGATGGTCAACATAGGAGCATAAAAGAGGGTGACTTGGACTTATGAAGGGAGACTCTTGAATTGGCTCAAGGGGTTGTGGATGACATGGTTGAATTGAAGGACTTGGCATGATGTTTGAGGAATCTTTTGTATGTTCAAGTATATGTGTTGAATGACATGGAGACAATTTATTACTTGCTTGTAGCCCTTGGGTCACATCCTTTATAGGTGGATGGGTGGATTTAGATAATGCCATCAATTTATTTTTTAAATATCTAAATGTAGGGCATTGATTTGATGGAGGATTAGATGATGGTGGGGGTAATGAATATTTTGATTGGTTAGAAGGTAAAGAGGCCAATGAATTAGGAATTAGACATGGTGGCTTATGGATAGGCATTTGATTGGATGGTGGTAAGGGTGCATGAACTAGATTGGTGTTCCCCTTGTCAAAGGTGGCATTAAGAGTTAAAGGCGCTTGATTTTGTTGTAAGGTGGACTTGGGATCCTATGTTCTTGTTGTGATATGAGTGGGCATGTTAATGTGGCATTGTCATGATAGGTAGATGTGTTAGGTTGGCATGATGATGAAGGTGACACATAGGATTGTGGTTGAATGTGTTGAGGTTGAAATGGTGTTTGGACTTGTGAAATGATTTGTTGTTGTAATGATGATTGAGGAGTTGTATAGGATAATGATTTTTGAGAGGTGGATTGGTATGGATAAGGTTTGACATTAGAAGACATGTGATAGGTTGATGAAGGGGTAACATGATACATGGATGGATGAGGTTGATATGATGATATAGGTGACACATAGGATTGATGTGAAATTTGTTGATGTGGTGATTGGACTTGATGATGTGCTAGTTGGATTTGACAAGTGGCAATGAGGTATTGGATTTGAGCTATGAGTTGTTGCATTTGAGGTGATTGGTTGGTTTGAAATTTTTGGATCATGTCATGGAATCTGTGAGTGTTTTGTTGGGGTAAAGGTGCTTGACTTGTTTTAGCCACGTGAAGCATGTGAACAAGCTCTTGTGCTACGTCTTCCAATGTTTTCATAGTGTAAAATGATGTTGATTGGATTAAATAAATGATGATGTTTAGGATATGATGTGGAATGACAAGATTGAATGATTTGGATGATGTGGCGAGTGTTAATTGGAAGTTTGACTTGGGAACTATCAAACACAATATTTCACATGTAAATGCATGAACACACACCAAACACAATGATAAATTTGTCTTTGAAGATTAAATGTTATGATTAAGCAAGCACTCGAATACACAACAATAAGCCCTATGACTAGTCAAGTGGGGTATGGCCAATTAGGTCTCAAGCTAGTTTGCACTAGGTTGACTAAGGGATTATTTGAAAGCAAAATCTTGCCAATAAGCTGGGAGAAAGGGGTAACCCACCCTTCACCTTCACTTCCCAAAGGTATAAAGTTCTTTGGGGCTTAGCTCAGAGTGACAAGATTTCAACTCCCAAACGAGCATGTCTTTGGATTCACACTCTATTGAGGTCATCCCTTGGAGGGGTGTGTGCTCCAAGTAGGCCTCCTACGAAGGGTATGAAAAAAGCAAACCAAGTGAGGTGTTTTGGAGGACACACACACTTGATTCATACTCACAAAGATTAATTTACCTTAGAAATGAAATATGTGTAAAATAGTTCAAGCACTTGTTCTTTTTAACCCGAAATCAAGATGTGTGATTGAAGAAAAAATTCGTTTTAAGCCCAAATCCAAATGTGTTGCAAACAATGATTGATTTTATGCCCTAAATTGAAATGTGTGACAAGTAATGATCAATGGGAAATGCAAGATTAGAATGTATGCACCTGATTATTTTCGCTTTCCAAGTTGATGTTGTGACTGATCCCAACGCTTTTCTCGCTCCTAGATACCCTGAAAGTCACCAAGACAAGAAAAGAAAAGAAAAGAACACAAACTTGCAAGCCAATGTGAGGTTAGGTAAAAAACATACAATATGTTAAAAATTAAAAATTAAAAATCTAAATTACTTAAAAAAGTTAAAAATCTAAATTGCAAATCTAAAAATCTAGTTAAAAACTAATTAAAAATCTAAAAAATCTAATTAAAATATAAAAGAAAAAATAAAAATCTAACTAAATGCTAATTTAAAATTCTAAAAATCTAAAAAAATATAACTAAATCCTAATTAAAAAAATCCAAAATCTAAAAAAAATCTAACTAAAGCCTAATTTAAAAATAAAAAAAAATCTAATTAAATTCTAATTAAAAATCTAAAAAAATCTATTTAAATTCTAATTAAAAATCTAAAAGCTAAATTAATTAAAAATCTAAGATCTACACTAAATTAGAAAAACTAAAAAAAATTTAAATCTAAATTCATCTCGAACTCTAAATTAATGTAAATTAGTAAATCTAAAATTAATGAAAACTAAAATGAATGGAAACGAAATCTAAAGGAAACTAGTGAAAGCTAAAAAAATGTAATAAAGCTAATGCTTTTAAGAAGAATGTCTAAAGTTGCGTTGCCTCATGGAATGTATTCGTTGTAGTTCCCATAAAAATGGGAGTGTTGAATTGCCTTAGAACTAGAAAATAAGACTTTGACGTGTCTCTTCCAAGCAACGCAACTCCTTGCTTGCTGTATAAAGAATCCCAACAACAACCGTTCCACTATGATGCCCACGCCCTACGCTGGCAATGAAGAGACCTACAGACAAGGCTAGATACTTTGACTCAAATGTAAGGAATATTCCACGCCCATGCAGAAAGAGCCAATCAAAGATGCAGATCTTAATTTATTTTGATGGGACAGATAACAAGTGTGCAGATGGAAGCACAGAGGATGCCAAAATCTAGGCAATGGATAATTGTTTGCGAGATTCAAGAGTATGCAGGAGGCCGATGAGATCAAGGTCTGATTTTAATGGGCGACTAAGATAAAGAAGGTAGAAAGTAGTGATAAGGAAAATAATGGCTTCATAGAACCACCCAACTCTGTCATGCTACTCCAAAATCTACTGCACAAAGTTCCAATAGATATTGGGTGACATCAGTTGTGGAAACCGGAAACTAATCCACAAGAAGATGATTAAAATTGCCTCTCTCAGACCCTATCACAGCTTGTAAAGGTTAATTTGCAGCTTTGAATAAGTGAATAGACATCCAACAATGAAGCACGGGACACAGTGGCTGAGCACGCCCCTTATGACCGACAAACACAATGCAACAAGTGAGCAAAATAACTCCAAATACACACACCCAGTGACTGATGCGTAACATTGTAACCAATGACTATCGGGAAACAAAAAAGAATATTGTTAAACCTGCAACAAGATTTAAAAGGAAATAAACTCGCAAAATCAAATCTGCAACCACAAATGATTAGCCACAAAAAACCAATGAAACCAGGCAGTCGATCAAAGACCCATGTGCAGGAGATGTCGGGTTCACCAAATGTAGATAGGCTAAAAATCAATTGGATTTAGTGTAATGAAAACAATAATCTAATTAGATCCTATCAAGCACAATAAAGTATGAAACAACACGAAAATCATAATAAGAAGCACAAATGCAAACCAATCTTCACGCTAACTCGATTTATCTCCATTGCTCTTCTCCACCTGCATGAGAATGTGAGATTTTGAAGGGTTGACAATGGAGGAATTTTGAGTGCTCATTCCTGCAGCATAACGACTTGACGATGAAAATGGAAAATGGAGAGAATGATAGATAGAGACAGAAGACTGATTTTGATAGAGTCTGGATGCTAGACGAATCAACCCCTTAAATGGATTGTGAGAGGCCGTATTTATAGAGCCGTGACGTTGACGAAGATAAGATTTGACAAGATTCGACAAGGATTTGATTTTTGACAAAAGAGGAAATACAACAAGATGAGATAAGATGTCAAAAAAGATAGAAATATTTCATTTCCTATTTTAAAGGAAATAAATCTTGAAAAAGACGAGAAGGATAATTGATGATTATCTAATTAAATAAATTAATTAGATACACATGAGTTTCAATTTTGGAAAGAAAGCAAGAAGATCTTTTTAGGATTTTATTAATTAAATAAAATTTGGATTTATTTAATTAACATTGAATATATGATTTCATTAATTAAATAATATAACTTATTTAATTAACATTAGAAGAATGAATAGCAATGATTTAATTAATTAAATAACATAAATTATTTAATTAACATTAGAGGAAGGGAATAAATGAAATTAGTCAAATAAATAAGATTTATTTAACTAATTAGATGATGACATGGGTATCTAGGGCAAAACATGCTACAAGATGTCTAAATGATGTACTGTTGTGACAAGATGTCGTAAGAGGACATTTTTAGGCGTCTACAATTAATAATGGGGTAATTCCCTTTTCATGTGTAGGAGATAATATTCCTTCTAGAAGATGAGTTGTCCTAGAATTTATCTCAATCTTTTATCATTTCCTAGGTAGGGTTCACATGTTAGATCATGACACATGGCAACATCATATTGCATCTTGTATATCATTCATGCCTATATATTCAGGGCATTTGTACATTTGTAATCATCTCACATTCTAGATCAATTGTAATCTCCATTTGCATGCCCTTAGTTGCAACACTTTCTGTGTGGTTGAATTTCTTCTTGGAGGTCCTCTTGAAGGTTGCAGCTTCAGGGACATTGTGCATCCATCATTTCAACATGGTATCAAAGCCATTCCATTGAGAGTTCATCCCAAGATCAGGAAAGTTGGGCTCGTGAGATTCATCACAGGCTTGAAGGTTTCCATTGCAGGGTACTTGAATCCACTTGGGGACCAGGCTGATTTTTGAAGCGGATTGAGTCAGATCCGAGCTCGCCATTGTGTTTAGAAGGCCTCGAAACCCTAGGATCGCTTGTTCAATCATCAAAATCAAATTCATCAACCCGAGAGTCATCAGAGGTATTTGGGTTTGCAAAATCAACTGGTATGATTTGTACAAATTTGCAATAAAAAAAATCACCCCGGTCAGTTGTCCTTTGAGGAATTTTTTTTTTAGTTGTAGGCATTTTTTCATTTTAGAAAAATCAGGGAAAATCTCTATTGTTTTGGTAAAAAATATATTTTTGGGCTATTCTCTATAGTTTGTAGAAAAAATATTTCTGGAGCGACCTGCATTTTAAATCTCTGTCGGCATTTCATTTGATTTGATAAATCATTGGGCTATTTTATATTTTTCCCATCGACATATAGGGTTAGATTTTTAAAAATCATAGGGCTTTTTATTCTGCAGATTTTATTATATATTTTGTTTCGGTATATTTATAGTTGATTTTTAATTGCTATAGAGCAATATTAAAAATCAACAAAAATCCTTTTTTGTCGGCAAAATATATATTGTGAATCACATATATTTTTTGAAATCTGCATATAAAATATTTGTTGACCCATTTGAAGTTTGCAGATAGAGTTTTCTTGTCGGCCACTTGGGGCCCACTTGCCGTAGTCGTACTCTAGCGACACGTCATATCTGTGGGCCCTCCATCCTTGGCGACTGACTGCCATCCTTGGCACTGATTGTTTGACACCGGCTCCTGCTAATCAGAGCATCCTCCTGTTGGTCCTATGAGTCCTTTGGCTCGAGACTTGTGAAGCCCCCACTGTCAGTCATCCTTGAATCCATGGGCTCCGCTATATGTAGTAGTGTCACCAAGGTGCTAAGCCCGCTCTTCCAAGTCTTTAGATCCACTGCCACCCTATCCAGGGGTAGGCATGTTTTTTTTCAAACCTTAACAACGAGGTCACATTAGCGATCAAGAGCTAGCCCAGAGGGGCTAATTTTTTGCACCTCGTTAGCCTGCAGAGTGCCTAATATAGGTATATGTTTTGTTTTATCATAACTTTCACCCACGGTATCAAAATTCAACAAAAAAGGTACTATCAGAAAGAGGATTTTCTCTACTTTCTAGTGGTGACATCCATTCTTTTGAATTTTTCTGTCAGAAAAATCTACAATCGACTGAATTCAAAACCCTAATTTGGACATAAAGGCTCATATCTTCTCATCAGGTTGTTGAACTTTGATTCCAACGGCATCAGGAAGGTAATTCAAAGTTTTTTTCATCAGTCCATTCACTTTGATCAATTTCAGCTCAAGGTGCTCTTACATTAGTTTTTTTCAAATTGGTGCATTTGTTCAATAACTTGGATATCCTAAAGCTTGATTTGGGTGGCATCACTTCAGTTGTATATCATCCTTGGAAGTTTCTATTTTCTATTGAAGGTCAGTGTTTGTTTTTTTGGAGAAATTTCATATTACATTATGGGGCTTGCATATTCTCCCTCTCTAGTTATGTTGCATAAAGGAAACTATGAACAATGGAAAGATGGGATCATCCGCCATCTCCAATCACTTGATTTATTTCCACATCTATATGGTATAGTTCCTCATCCAAGTGAAGGTATTTAGGAGTTTTCTTGGAGTTGCAACAGATACACTGTCTTGGAGATCATTACTATGCAAGTTGATTGTGATGTTTTGAGATCTATTGATCATTGTGATTGTCCTCACATCCTATGGACTAAGCTTTGGGAGATGTATGGAGATTCATATACTCCACCCTTCCTTGATTCAAAATGTCATTCCTCAGATCAGGTACCCCATGATGATATTGTTGTGCAGGAGGTCGATTTCCTTGAATCTTCCGATGAGGTTGACAAGGTTTCTTTAGATGCTTCTTCTCCATCAGAGATAGTTGGTATCACTTCACACTCAGTGATTCCTTGTCCAAAGTCATTGATTGAGGCTTCCATCATTCATCAGGACACATTTAGTTTTCCAGACTTGGCATCACAAGATGGATTTGCTTTAGGTATCACTAACTTGGCTACTTCTACTAGTTTGGAGGACATTCTTGAGGGGATATCACTCCTCTATTCAGATCTTACTTTGGAGAGTTTTCTTGAGTCTTATCATTCCTTTTTCTCAACCTTGATTAGGGATCCAGAGACTATCTTGGAGGCACTTGGTTTCTCTTTAGAGATTTCATATATGAGACTTCTTCCCTCTCATTCCATTCAAGAGTTGGAGTTTCTTCAACATCCACCATTGGATTTGCTTCTTCCTAGTGGGAGACACGTGGCTTGGACACATTTGTTGCTTTAGACTTCTTTTAGTGGTTTTGAGGACAGTTCATTATGCGGGGGAAATCTAGTCTCCATCACATTCATTCCATCATAGTCTTTGGATATTGTTCAATCTCAGTTTCCAGATTGTCCTAGTTTGTCACCCTCTTCATTGATTGTGGCATCTTCATGTTCAGGCAAGGAGACACACGAGCAAAGTTCAGAGACATCATCATCATCCACCTTCATCCTTCCTTCCTTTAATTCCTATCCAGAATGGGAAGCATCTCTGCACTTGCACTTGGTTTTGTTTCTTCCGAAAGGGAGACAAGTTGTTTGTTGACATTGGATCATGTTTTGTCTTGAGACACTTAACATTTTTTTGTAGGTGATCACATCTTCTGGGGGGGCTTTCTAGTCTCTCTATTTCCTCCCTATGGAGGGGGCTATTGATTGTATTGTATCCATGTGATAGATGGTGTACTTGGGGGGTATTTGGGAGTCCTCCATCCTTCCCATCCTTTCTCCTTTTTCTACATTTTCATCTCCTTTTTGGAGAGGGGTTTTGTTCCCATTGGGTTTTCTCCTTTTCTCCGGTTGTGAGAGATTTGTTGCATCTTTCATTTTCATCATGTAAATGGGTACCTAACATGGCCTCGTAGCTGGGCCCATCATCTTTGCATAATCATTACATTTCCTCCCTAAGTTGCACTTATGGGGGGGTGTTAGTGTAATTAATTATTACACTAGCATAAGCTAACTTAGGTATTGCATTAATTTAGTCCTAGGTTGCATAAATTATAAAATAATTAATAATGGGGTAATTCCCTTTTCATGTGTAGGAGATAATATTCCTTCTAGAAGATGAGTTGTCCTTCTAGAATTTATCTCAATATTTTATCATTTCCTAGGTAGAGTTCACATGTTGTTAGACCATGACACATGGAAACATCATATTGCATCTTGTATATTATTTATGCCTATATATTCAGGACATTTGTACATTTGTAATCATCTCATATTCTAGATCAATTGTAATCTCCATTTGCATTCCCTTAGTTGCAACACTTTCCATGTGGTTGAATTTCTTCTTGGAGGTCCTCTTCAAGGCTGCAACTTCAGGGACATGGTGCATCCATCATTTCAACAAAGGAAAGCCATGATGTGACAATTTTTAGGGAGCATGTTACAATCAAACCATTAGGGAAGAGTTTTATTTTTACTTCTCTTCTTCTATCTATTCCAATTATAGTTTTTAATTACAAGACTAGTCCTCTCCCTATTCTTGAAGGAGAGTGGAAATATGCATTTAAATTCTATTTTTAGTCCTTGTGTGAATAAAACTCCTCTCACGCCTATATATTGGGATTGGTGTTTGAGGAGCAGATCTAGTTCATGATATAGTTTCTAGTTTTAATTTTTGTTTTTTATTAGACAATACTTCATCATTAGTTTTTTGTTAATTCAGTTGCAATGGATATGTATTTCCAAATGGAAAATGTGTTGAAGATTCTTGTTATACTGTAGACACCTAAATTTGGACACTTACATTTTTCCAAATTTATCCCTTTTCGTCTAAATATCCTCTTACTTGCATTAATTAAGTAATGTTACTATTATTTAATTAATACCCCTAAAGTCCTCTAAATCCCTAAGGTATCTAGTTAAATAATTAAATAACTTACCCTTTAAGCCCCTTTTCCTCAAAGAATTAAATAAATAAGACATTTATTTGATTCCTCACATGTCACATCCTCCATAATCCTCTGCTAATCTAGATTAGCTTAATTAATCTATGATTAGGGTGTGCACACCCTTAATCAAGATTAATGTCACATCCTACATATTTTTCCACTTGCCTCTAATCTTTCATTAATATTCTTAATCACCTATTTGCACAACCTTAATCTAATCCTCTTACCATCTTTGGTATGTCCTCCAAGTGAACATTTCATAAGTTCTTTCCTTATTAAACATTGACCTCTTCCCCATGTGTATTAAAAATTCACATTTATTCATTCAATGCATTTCTCTTCCCCATGTAGGTTGTTGAGAAATTCTAAATTCTCTCACAAGTCACATCAATCACGTGGGACAAGGACCTCCTTTATGAGGACCTTGTCTTATCCTCAAGGTACTCCCCAATCATGTGAATTTTAAATTCACATTTATTCTCCCAACAAATTCTCTCATCCCCATGATGATAAGAGAGGACTTTCTAAAATTCCTCACTTGTTGCCATCACTCTCATATGGGGACAAGATCTTCCTTTTTAAGGAGATTTTTCCCTAATCCCAAGGTACTTGCAAGTACCTCCACCTCACATGTCTTCTTTCCAACTCACCTTTCCTTGTGACACCTCCTCTTCCACACTATAGGATGCGAGGGTTTGTGAGTCCTTAACTCACCACAACCCTCCATCTTGTCCATATTAGCTAAATCCTAGCCATTGAATCCTCTAGAGACTCTTCCGTTAAAATGTAAGATTTTCTCTCATTCACTCATAACATACATTCATAATTTCAACTTTGAAGCTCTAGAACTCAAACACTTTCATTTGCATTCAACCTCCATTATTGCACTCATCAAACTTCCATTGCATGCATTTTCACTTGCTTATCCAAATACTCACATATTTCATTGCATTCTACATCCAATTTGCATCACTTTGCATAGCATTTTAGTCTATTTTCCATCAAGGAGAACACATTCAAGCTACATCAAAGGGCCAACCAAAAGGATCACTTGGACAAGGTATAATATGTTATTTATCTTTATTTTGATGAAGTAAACTTAGGCTAAGCTTGAGGTGGTGTTGGGTTGTATCTCCTTTGCATTGTTTGTTGTTTTACATCTTTTAGGTTTAGAAATAACGCTACATTACATTTCTGGCACGCTTGGTGGGACCCACAAACGGGTTTGGTATTTTGACGTTCTTTGTTGTTTGACATTTTGCAAGTTTAGGTTACACAGAGGTGACTTCACAATTGAAAAGGGTGACCTTTCCCTAACAGGGGCGACCTTGCCCTCAACAGGGGCGACCCTGCCCTAAGACAAGCGACCATGCCCTAAGATAGGAAACCATGCCCTAAGATAGGTGACCATGCCCTAAGATAGGTGAAACTACCCTAGAATGGACCACCTTGCCATCAACAGGGGTGACCCCACCCTCAATAGGGGTGATTCTGCCCCAGATAGAGGCGTCTTTGAGGTAAAAATAGTGACTTAAACTTCATTTCCAGGGTTCGTTTCTTGTTATTTCTTAGTACTGACCCTCTAACCTATTTTTTTGGTGAATGTGCTTGTTTTAACTAATGTTTGTGCAACTGTTTCACGGTTGTCCAAGACCAGAGGTTAAACTTCTAACATATTTGCTGTAGGACGAGTAGGCCAAAGACATTAGTTAGCTTATTTGTTTGTCGTTTTCATACTAGTTAGGCACATAGATATAATTAGGGGGAGTCAAAATAATTGTTTGCTATGCTTGTCAAGTGGGCTATTGATGTATCTAATCCCGTTGTGCCATTTGGTGATCCTGGGTGAAGAGAAATTGTAGCTCACTTAGTCCTTTGTGTTACCTAGGAGGTTGTAGATTGTTCAAGATTTCCCCTTGCACTTCGTGTGAGCCTGGGGATTAGCCGAAAATGTTTAGTGTATTCTTTTAGTGGGACCTATTTTGGGATTTCATCACCCCAAGGGACGATCCCAACCACATGTACCATTGGGGTATATAAAGGGGGGAGAGCCAAAGCTGTACCCCAATCCAGTCATGCTGTGTCTGATGGAGCGTCAAAGCTAGGGTGATACTAAGATAAGACGTGAAGAGTTGGTCCAAGTTTCCAGTACCTTGCTCAGGCTTTTGAATCACGCCTGTGACAGGTTGGTGTTCATGGTTGTGCCTCATGTACCGTGCATATATCAAGGGCTCCCTAGATTGCCTTCTTCAACCTAGTTAGAGGACTGTGTTAGCCATACCCATCTTACTAATCTTAGAATTGTGCTCCTTGAACTGTCTTTTCTGTGCAAAACCAATACATTTCTACTTAGTCAAATTAGCCTTACCTTCAGCTTGTTGTTTGTTGTGTTTTCGGTCCTTTGCCATAACCATTTTCATCCAAGTTAAGTCTAGGTCTACTGATAGGGGTGACCTTACCCTCAATAGGGGTGACCTTGCCCTAATAGGGGGGACCTTGCCCTAGCAGGGGCGACCTTTCCCTCAACAGAGGTGACCCTGCCCTGAACAAGGGAAATTCTACTCTTTGTCTAAGTCACTATTAATCAAACAACCCATCAAATTTTCCCGTTTCACCAAGAGGGGCGATTCTACCTTAACTTGGATGACCTTTCCCTTAACTTGGGATACCTTTCCCTTAACTTGGAAAATCTTTCCCTTAACTTGGGAAACCTTTCCCTTGAGTTGGGTGACCATGCCCCATTTTCATGTTCTAAGCATTCATTTTCCCTTTCTGAGCACCTGTTTTCCTGTTCTGAGCATCTGTTTTCCTGGTCTGAGCATCCATTTTCCCATTCCAAGCGTCCGTTTCCCCATTCTGAGCATCCATTTCCCCATTCCAAGCATCCATTTTCCCATTCCGAGCACCCGTTTCCTCCTTTTGAACATCCATTTTCCTTTTCTGAGCATCCATTTCCCCATTTTGAGCATCCGTTTTCCCGTTCCGAAGGTTTGTTCGCTTGTTTCAATAGTCTATTTGACCCTTTTCTGATTAGACAAGCCCAGAAACTAGTTGGGCGACCTTTCCCTTGACTTGGGTGACCTTTCCCTTAACTTGGGCGACCCTGCCCTTGATTTGGGTGACCTTTCCCATGACTTGGGCGACCCTGCATTTGAGTTGGGTGACTTTTCCCTTGACTTGGGTGACCTTGCCCTTGACTTGGGCAACTTTTCCCCCTAGTCGGGTGACCTTGCCACCTAAATAGGTGAATTTTCCAAAAAGCAAATCTTCATCCATCTTCTAGTCATCATCATTTCCTTTCGAAAGTCATTGTTTCTTTGACCAAATCACATAGGTGCTTCTTAGAAAATTATTAGAGTCCATATCCATCATCAAATAATCCATCCCAATCACCTAGAATTCATTCTATAGGTTTTGATTTTGATGCAAAAACTTCTGGATGCCATAAATTTTGACTTGGGTGTCCATTTGGGCTGAAATTTTACGGGTGGTTGCATTATGGGGTGGCTTGTGGACGATGAAACCTGTAATCCAATTAGACAAACCGAAAGGAAGATGAACCCTACAATCCATGATATGGTTAAATCAGAATCACAAAAATTACTTGACGTAGACTTTATCTATCCCATCTCTTATATTCAATGGGCGTGACCCATAGTAATTGTCCCTAAAAAGGAGAAAAGTGGAGAGTGTGTGTAGACTATTGAGAATCAAATCCTACTACTAGGAAGGACCACTTTCCACTCCCATTCATTGACCAAGTATTTGATTCATTAGCAGGTAAGAAGTAATTTTCCTTTTTGGATGGATTTAGTGGCTATAATCAAATTAAGATAGCACTAGAAGACCAGGACAAGACAACTTTCACATGCCCTTGGGGTATATATGCTTATTATGTCTTGCCATTTGGGATATGCAATGCAACAACCACCTTCCAGAGGGTAGTACTGAGCATATTCTTAGACTTTGCACATGATTCCATGGAGGTTTACATGGATGATTTCACAACTTATGGGAATACCTATGATAAAACACTTGGCAATTTAGAGAAGGTACTAAACAGGTGTCAGGAAAATAACCTATCCCTGAGTCATGAAAAATGCTACATGATGATGAATTAGGGGATTGTCTTATGACATTTTGTGTCAAATGAAGGAATTCAAGTGGACCCCAGAAAATTGAGGTGATATCAACACTCCCTGTGCCTCAAAGACAAAAAATATGTTAGAAGTTTCCTAGGACATGCTGAGTATTACATGAGATTCATACAAGACTTTAGCAAGCTTATAGCCCCACTATTTGTCTTACTATCAAAAGATGTTGAATTTGAGTGGAAAAGTGCATGTCAACATTCCTTTGAAGCACTCAAGACAACATTAACCAAAACTCCTGTCTTGAGAGGATCAAATTGGAGCTTACCTTTCCATATCCATATAGATGCTTTTAATTTGCTATAGGAGTTGTGCTTGGAAAAAATGAAGGAAATAAAGAGTATGCCATATATTACATCAACAAAAATATAAAAGGGGCATAACTCTATTATATAGTGACAAAGAAGGATATGTTGGTAGTAGTTTATGTAGTAGACAAATTCAAATATTATATTACAGGGTATTCAGTGTTCAAACACATTGACCACACAAAAATAAGATATCTCATGAACAAACTAGTGGTTGGTGGTAGGCTTGTTAGGTGGTTCCTGACTATGCCCTAAGATAGACGATGATGCCCTAAGATAGGCGACCCTTCCCTAGAACAAGCGACCTTGCCATCAACTAGGGTGACCCTGCCCTCAATAGGGGCAATTCTGCCCCAGACAAAGGCATCTCTAAGGTAAAAACAGTGACTTAAACTTCATTTCTAGGGTTTGTTTCTAGCTGTTTCTTAGTACTGACCCTCTAACCTATTTTGTTGGTGAATGTGCTTGTTTTAACTAACGTTTGTGCAACTATTTCATGGTTGTCCAAGATCGAAGGTTAAACTTCTAACATATTTGCTGTAGGATGAGCAGGCCAAGAACATTAATTAGCTTGTTTGTTTGTCGTTTTCATACTAGTTAAGCACATAGATCTATTTAGGGGGAGTCAAAATAATTGTTTGCTGTGCTTTTCAAGTGAGCTATTGACGTATCCAATCGCCTTGTGCCATTTGGAAATCCTTGGTGAAGAGAAATCGTAGCTCACTTAGTCCTTTGTGTTACCTAGGAGGCACTAGATCGTTCAAGCTTTCCCCTTACACTTCATGGGAGCCTGGGGATTAGGTGAAAATGTTTAGTGTCTTCTTTTAGCGAGACATGCTTGGGGATTTCATCACTTGATTGGATGATCACAACCACGTGTACCGGTGGGGTATATAAAGGGGGGAGAGACAAAGCTGTACCCCCATCCAGTCATGTTGTGTTTGGTGGAGCGTCAAAGCTAGGGTGATACCTAGATAAGACATGAAAAGTTGGTCCAAGTTTCCAGTACCTTGTCAGGGCTTGTGAGTCATGCCTGTGACAGACTGGTGTTCACCATTGTGCCTCATGTACGATGCATATATCGAGGACACCCTAGATTTCCTTGTTCATCCTAGTTAAAGGACCATGTTAGCCATACCCATCTTACTAATCTTAGGATTGTGCTGATTGAACTGCCTTTTATGTGCAAAACTAGTGAATTTCTGCTTAGTCAAGTCAACCTTAGCTTTAGCTTTTTGTTCGCTGTGTTTTCGGTCCTTTTCCATAACCATTTTCATCCAATTTAAGTCCAGGTCTACTGACATGGGTGAATTTTCCCTAAACAACAGTGACCTTACCCTAATAGGGGTGACCTTTCCCTCATAGGGTGACCTTACCCTTAACAAAGGCAACCCTTCCCTGAACAAGGGTGATTCTACTCTTTGTCTAAGTCACTGTCAGTCAAACAATCCATCAAATTTTCTTGTTTCACCAAGAGAGGTGATTCTGCCTTAACTTGGGTTACCTTTCCCTTAACTTGGGCAACCATGCCCTTAACTTGGGCAACCTTGCCCTTAAATTGGGTGACCTTTCCCTTGAGTTGGGCGACCTTGCCCCATTTGCTCACTTCGAGCATCCATTTCCCCATTTCGAGCATCAATTTCCTCATTTTGAGCATTCGCTTGCCCAGTCTGAGCATCTGTTTGACGGTTCTGAGCTTTCGTTTTCCCATTCCGAGCATTCGTTTCCCCATTCCAAGCATCCATTTCACCATTTCGAGCATCTGTTTCCCCATTCCAAGCATCCATTTACCTGTTCTGATCATCGAATTCCCCTTTCCGAGCGTACATTTTCCCATTTCGAAGGTCCATTTACCTGTTTTGATAGTCCATTTGACCCTTTTATGATCTAGATAATTCCAAAAACTAGTTAGGTGACCTTGCCCTTGACTTGGGCGACCCTGTACTTGAGTTGGGCGACCTTTCCCTTGAGTTGGGAGACCTTTCCCTTGACTTGGGTGACCTTGCACCCTAGTTGGGTGACCTTGCCACCCAAATATGTGAATTTTCCAAAAAGCAGACCTTCATCCATCTTCTCATCATCGTTGTTTCCTTTCGAAAGTCATTGTTTCTTCGACCAAATCACATAGGTGCTTCTTAGAACATCATTAGAGTGCATATCCATCATCAAATCATCCATCCCAATCACCTAGACTTTGTTTTACAAGTTAACTTCCGGAGGCCATAGCTTTTGACTCAGGTGTCCATTTGGGCTGAAATTTTATGGGTGGTTGCGTTATGAGGTGGCATGTGGATGATGAACCCTACAATCTGGTTAGAAAACCCCAAAGTAAGATGAACCCTACAATCCATGATATATTTAAATCAAAATTGCAAAAATTATTTGATGTAGACTTTATCTATCCCATCTCTTATAGTCAATGGTTGTCACCCCTACTAATTGTCCCTAAAAAGGAGAAAAGTGGAGAGTGTGTGTAGACTACTCAGAATAAAATGCTACTACTAGGAAGGACCATTTTACACTCCCCTTCATTGACCAAGTATTTGATTCATTAGTAGGAAAGAAGTACTTTTCCTTTTTGGATGGATTTAGGGGCTATAATCAAATTAAGATAGCACTAGAAGACCAGGACAAGACAACTTTCACATGCCCTTGGGGTACATATGCTTATTATGTCTTTCCATTTGGGCTATGCAATGCAACAACCACCTTCCAGAGGGCAGTACTGAGCATATTCTTAGACTTTGCACATGATTCCATGGAGGTTTACATGGATGATTTCACAACTTATGGGAATACCTATGATGAAGCACTTGGAAATTTAGAGAAGGTACTAAAGAGGTGTCAGGAAAATAACCTATCCGTGAGTCATGAAAAATGCTACATGATGATGACTGAGGGGATTGCATTAAGAAATTTTGTGTCAAATGAAGGAATTCAAGTAGAACCCAACAAAATTGAGGTGATATCAACACTCCCTATGCCTCAAAGACAAAAAAGATGTTAGAAGTTTCCTAGGACATGCTGAGTATTATAGGAGATTCATACAAGACTTTAGCAAACTTGCAGCCCCACTATTTGTCTTACTATCAAAAGATGTTAAATTTGAATGGAAAACTATCTATCAACATTCCTTTGAAGCACTCAAGGCAACATTAATCAAAACTCCTGTATTGAGAGGATCAAATTGGAGCTTACCTTTCCATATCCATATATATGCTTCTAATACTCTATAGGAGTTGTGCTTGGAAAAAATGAAGGAAATAAAGAGTATGCCATATATTACATCAAAAAAAATATAAAAGGGGCAGAACTCAATTATATAGTGACAAGGAAAGAGATGTTGGCAGTAGTTTATGTAGTAAAAAAATTCAAATATTATATTATAGGGCATTCAGTGTTCATACACACTGACCACACAACAATAAGATATCTCATGAACAAACTAGTGGTTGGTGGTAGGCTTGTTAGGTGGTTCTTGACCTTTCCCTAAGACAGGTGACCATCCCTTAAGACACGCAACCATGCCCTAAGATAGGTGATCCTGGCAAAAAACAAGTGACGTTGCCTTGAACAGGGGCTATTCTGCCCTAGACATAGGCGTCGCTGAGGTAAAAACAATGACTTAAACTTCATTTCCAGGGTTTGTTTCTCGATGTTTCTTTGTACTAATCATCTAATTTTTTTTTTGGTGAATTTTCTTGTTTTAACTAATGTTTGTGCAACTGTTTCACATTTTTCGAAGATCAAAGTTTAAACTTCTAACATATTTGCTGTAGGACGAGTAGGCCAAGAACATTAGTTACCTTGTTTGTTTGTCGTTTTCATACTAGTTAGGCACATAGATCTAATTAGGGGGAGTCAAAATATTTTTTTGCATTGCTTGTCAAGTGGGCTATTGATGTATCCAATCCCCTTGCACCATTTGGTGATCCTGGGTGAAGAGAAATTGTAGCTCACTTAGTCCTTTGTGTTACCTAGGAGGCACTAGATTGTTCAAGCTTTCCCCTTGCACTTTGTGTGAGCATAGGGATTAGCCAAAAATCTTTAGTGTCTTCTTCTAGTGGGACCTGCTTGCAAATTTCATCACCCCAAGGGATGATCCCAACCACGTGTACTGGCGGGGTATATAAATAGGGGAGAGCCAAAGTTGTACCCCAATCTAGTCATGTCATGTATTATGTAGCGTTGAAGCTAGGGTGATACCTAGATAAGACGTGAAGAGTTGTTCAAAGTTTATAGTACCTTACTGGGGCTTCCGACTCACACCTGTGATGGGATGGTATTCACAATTTTGCCTTATGTAGCATACGTATATCGAGGACTCCCTAGATCGCCTTGTTCAACCTAGTTAGAGGACCGTGTTAGCCATATCCATCTTACTAATCTTAGGATTTTGCTGCTTGAACTATCTTTTCTGTGCAAAACTAGTGAATTTCTGCTTAGTCAAGTCAGCTTTACCTTTGGCTTGTTGTTTGTTTTGTTTTCGGTCCTTTGCTATAACCATTTTCATCCAAGTTAAGTTGAGGTTTACTGATAGGGGTGACCTAGCCCTCAACATGGGTGACCTTTCCCTCAACAAAGGTGACCCGACCTCGAACAAGGACGATTCTGCTCTCTATCTAAGTCACTGTCAGTTAAACAACCCATCAAGTTTGCTAGTTTCACCAAGAGGGGCGATTTTGCCTTAACTTGGATGAAATTTCCCTTAACTTGGGCAACCTTCCCCTTGAATTGGGCGAACTTTCCCTGAAATTAGGTGACCTTTCCCCATTTTCCCATTCCAAGCGTCCATTTCCCCATTCCGATCATCCATTTCCCTATTCTAAGCATCTATTTGCCTATTTTGAGCATTCGTTTGCCCATTCTGAGCATCCGTTTCCCATTTGGAGCATCTGTTTCCCCTTTCTGAGCATCCATTTCCACATTCTGAGCATCCATTTACCCATTAAGAGCATTCGTTTCCCTGTTCAGAGCCTCTGTTTTCCCATTCTGAGCATCTGTTTTCCCATTTCGAGCGTCCGTTTGGCCATTGCGAAGGTCCGTTCACCCATTTCGATAGTCTGTTTGACCCTTTATGATTTAGAAAAGTCTAGAAAATAGTTGGGTGACCTTGAACTAGAGTTTGGTGACTTTTCCCTTAACAAGGGTGACCTTGCCCTTAACTTGGGTGACCCTTCCTTTGATTTGGATGATCCTGCCCTTCACTTGGGAAACTTTGACCTTGAATTGGGTGACCCTGCACTTGAGTTTGGTGACCTTTCCCTTGAGTTGGGCGACCTTGCCCTTGACTTTGGCAACCCTGCACCCTAGTTGGGCGACCTTGCCACCCAGATAGGTTAATTTTCTCAAAAGCAGACCTTCATTTGTCTTCTCGTCATCATCGTCTCCTTTTGAAAGTCATCGTTTCTTCAACCAAATCACATAGGTGATTCTTAGAACATCATTAGAGTTCATATCCATCATTGAATCATCCATCCCAATCACCTAGAATTCGTTTTATGGGTTTTGACTTTGATGGAAAAACTTTAAGAGGCCATAACTTTTGACTCGGGTGTCTGTTTGGGCTGAAATTTTACGGGTGGTTGCGTTATGAGGTGGCATGTGGATGATGAACCCTATAATCTAGTTAGAAAACACCAAAGGAAGATGAACCCTGAAATCCATGATATAGTTGAATCAAAATTACAAAAAATACTTGATGCAGACTTTATCTAGCCCATCTCTTATAGTCAATTGGTGTCACCCCTAGTAATTGTCCCTAAAAAGGAGAAAATAACCTATTCCCGAGTCATGAAAAACTCTACATGATGATGAATGAGGGGATTGTAATAGGAAATTTTGTGTCAAAAGAAGAAATTCAAGAGGACCCCAACAAAATTGGGGTAATATCAACACTCCTTGTGCCTCAAAGACAAAAAGATGTTAGAAGTTTCCAAGGACATGCTGAGTATCACAGGAGATTCATACAAGACTTTAGCAAACTTGCAGCCCCACTAGTTGTCTTACTACCAAAATATGTTGAATTTGAATGGACAATTGCTTGTCAACATTCCTTTCAAACACTTAAGGCAACATTAACCAAAACTCCTGTCTTGAGAGGATCAAATTGGAAATTGCCTTTCCAAATCCATATAGATGCTTCTAATTTTCTATAGGAGTTGTGCTTGGAAAAAGTGAAGGAAATAAAGAGTATGCCATATATTACATCAACAAATATATAAAAGGGGTAGAACTCAATTATATAGTGACAAAGAAGGAGATGTTGGTAGTAGTTTATGTAGTAAACAAATTTAAATATTATATTAGAGGGTATTTAGTGTTCATACACATTGACCACAAAACAATAAGATATCTCATGAACAAATTAGTTGTTGGTGGCAGATTTGTTAGGAGGCTCCTGACCTTACCCTATGACAGATGACCATGCCCTAAGATAGGTGACCATGCCCTAAGATAGGTGACCTTGCTGCAGAACAAATGACCTTGCCCTCAACAGGGGTGACCCCGCCCTCAACAGGGGGGATTCTTCCCCAGACAAAGGCATCTCTAAGGTAAAAATAATGACTTAAAATTCATTTCCAGGGTTTTTTTCTTGCTATTTTTTAGTACTAACCCTTTAATATGTTTTGTGTGTAAATGTGTATGTTTTAACTAATGTTTGTGTAGCTGTTTCACGGTTGTCCAAGACTAGAGGTTAAAATTCTAACATATTTGTTGTAGGATGAGCAAACCAAGAACATTAGTTAGCTTGTTTGTTTGTCATTTTCATACTAGTTAGGCACATAGATCTAATTAGGGGGAGTCAAAATAATTGTTTACTGTGCTTGTCAATTGGGCTATTGACGTATCCAATCCCCTTGTGCCATTTGGCGATCCTAGGTGAAGAGAAATCGTAGCTCAATTAGTCCTTTATGTTACCTAGGAGGTACTAGATCATTAAATATTTTCCCTTGCACTTCGTGTGAGCCTGAGGATTAGCTGAAAACATTTAGTGTCTTCTTTTAGCGGGACCTGCTTAGGGATTTCATCACCCCAAGGGACGATCCCAACCACGTATATCGGTAGGGTATATAAAGGAGGGAGAGCCATATCTGTATCCCAATCCAATCACGTCGTGTTTGGCGCAACATCAAAGCTAGAGTGATACCTAGATAAGACATGAATAGTTGGTCCAAGTTTCCAATACCTTGATGGGGCTTCCAAATCACGCCTGTGACAGGTTGATGTTCACGATTGTTAGGTGATTCTTGAACTTTCCCTAAGACATATGACGATGCCCTAAGACAGGCGACCATGCCCTAAGATAGGCAACCCTGCCCCAGAATAGGTGACCTTGCCCTCAACAGGGGCGACCCCGCCCTCAATAGGGGTGATTCTGCCCTAGATAGAGGTGTCTCTGAGGTAAAAATAGTGACTTAAACTTCATTTCCAGGGTTCGTTTCTTGTTGTTTCTTAGTATTAACCCTTTAACCTATTTTGTGTGTAAATGTGCATGTTTTAACTAATGTCTGTGCAACTGTTTCACAGTTTTCCAAGACCGGAGGTTAACCTTCTAACATATTTGCTGTAGGACAAGTAGACCAAGAAAATTAGTTAGCTTGTGTGTTTGTCATTTTCATACTAGTTAGGCACATAGATCTAATTAGGGGGAGTCAAAATAATTGTTTGCTATGCTTTTCAAGTGGGATATTGATGTATCCAATCCCTTTGCGCCATTTGGTGATCCTGGGTGAAGAGAAATCGTAGCTCACTTAGTCCTTTATGTTACCTAGGAGGCATTAGATCATTCAAGCTTTTCCCTTGCACTTCTTGTGAGCCTGGGGATTAGCTAAAATTTTTTAGTGTCTTCTTTTAGTGAGACCTACTTAGGGATTTCATCACCCCAAGGGATGATCCCAACCACGTGTACTGGTGGGGTATATAGAGGGGGGAGAGCCAAAGTTCTACCCCAATCTAATCACGTTGTGTCTGGTGAAGCGTTGAAGCTATGGTGATACCTAGATAAGACGTGAAGAGTTGGTCCAAGTTTCCAGTACCTCGTCGAGGCTTACTACTCATGCCTGTGATGGGCTGGTGTTCACGGTTGTGCCTCACATACCATGTGTATATCGAGGACTCCCTAGATTGCCTTGTTCAACCTAGCTAGAGGACTATGTTAGCCATACCCATCTTACTAATCTTAAGATTATGCTTCTTGTACTATCTTTTCTATGCAAAAGTAGTGAATTTCTACTTAGTGAAGTCAACATTACCTTCAACTTGTTGTTTGCTGTGTTGTCAGTCCTTTTCCATAACAATTTTCATCCAAGTTAAGTCCAAGTCTGATGATAGGGGCGACCTTTCCCTAGCATGGGCAACCTTTCCCTCAACAAAGGTGACCCTTCCCTAAACAAGGGCGATTATGCTCTCTCTCTAAGTCACTATCAGTCAAACAACCCATCAAATTTGCTTATTTAACTGAAAGGGGTGATTCTGCCTTAACTTGGGTGACCTTGCCCTTAACTTGGACAACCTTTCCCTTGAGTTGGGAGACCTTGCCCCGTTTGTCCATTCCGAGTGTCTGTTTCCCCGTATTGAGCATTTGTTTCCCTTTTCCGAGCATCCGTTTTCTTGGCCTGGGCATATTTTTACCCGTTCTAAGCTTCTGTTAACTCATTCTAAGCATCTGTTTCCACGTTACGAGCATCCGTTTCCCCATTTAGAGCATGCATTTTCCCATTCACAGCATATGTTTCCCTGTTCCGAGCATCCGTTTATCAATTTCGAGCATCCGTTTCCTCGTTTCAAGCGTCTGTTTTCCCATTTTGAAGGTTTGTTCTCCATTTTGATAGTCCATTTGACCCTTTTATGATTTAGACAAGTCTGGAAACTAGTTGGGCAACCTTTCCCTTTACTTTTTTGACCTTTCCCATAACTTGGGTCACCTTTCCCTTGAATTGGATGACCTTGCCCTTAACTTGGGCTACCTTTCCCTTAACATGGGCGAACCCACCCTTTACTTTGGTGCCCCTGCCCTTGACTTGGGCGCCCCTGCCCTTTACTTGGGTGACCTTTCCCTTGACTTGGGTTACCCTACACTTGGGTTGGGCGACCATTCCCTTGACTTGGATGACCTTGCTCCCTAGTTGGGCAACCTTGCCACCTAGATAGACAAATTTTTGCAAAAGTAGACCTTCATCAGTCTTCTCGTCATCCTCGTTTCCTTTCGAAAGTCATCATTTCTTAGAAAAAATCACATAGGTGCTTCTTAGAACATTATTAGAGTCCATATCCATCATCAAATCATCCATCTCAATCACCTAGACTTCATTTTATGAGTTTTGATTTTGATGCAAAAACTTCTGGAGGCCATAACTTTTGACTTGGGAGTCCGTTTGGGATGAAATTTTATGGGTGGTTGCATTATGAGGTGGCATGTGGATGATGAACCCTATAATTCAGTTAGACAACCCCAACGGAAGATGAACCTTGCAATCCATGATATAGTTAAATTAGAATTGCAAAAGTTAGCTATTGGAAACTTTATCTATCCTATCTCTTACAGTAAATGGGTTTCACCACTAGTAATTGTCCTTAAAAAGGAGAAAAGTGGATAGTGTGTGTAGACTTGTGAGAATCGAATGCTACTACTAGGAAGGACCACTTTCCACTCCCCTTCATTGACCAAGTATTTGATTCATTAGTAGGAAAGAATTACTTTTCATTTTTGGATGGATTTAGTGGCTATAATAAAATTAAGATAGCATTAGAAGACCAGGACAAGACAAATTTCATATGCCCTTGGGGTACATATGCTTATTATGTCTTGCCATTTGGGCTATGCAATGCAATAACCACCTTCAAGAGGGAAATAATGAGCATATTCTTATACTTTGCACACGATTCCACTGAGGTTTACATGGATGATTTCACAACTTATGGGAATACCTATGATGAAACACTTGGCAATTTAGAGAAGGTACTCAAGAGGTGTCAAGAAAATAACCTGTCCCTGAGTCATGAAAAATGCTACATGATGATGACTGAGGGGATTGTATTAGGAAATTTTGTGTCAAATGAAGGAATTCAAGTGGAATCCAACAAAATTTAGGTGATATCAACACTCCCTATGCCTCAAAGACAAAAAAGATGTTAGAAGTTTCCTAGGACATGCTGAGTATTATAGTAGATTCATACAAGACTTTAGCAAACTTGTAGCGCCACTATTTGTCTTACTATCAAAAGATGTTGAATTTGAATAGACAACTGCTTGTCAATATTACTTGGAAGCATTGAAGGCAACATTAAATAAAACTCCTGTCTTGAGAGGATCAAATTGCAGCTTAACTTTCCATATGCATATAGATGCTTCTAATTTTCTATAGGAGTTGTGCTTGGACAAAATATAGGAAATAAAGAGTATGCCATATATTACATCAACAAAAATATAAAAGGGGTAGAACTCAATTATATAGTGACAAAGAAGGAGATGTTGGCAGGTAGTTTATGCAATAAACAAATTCAAATATTATATTACAGGGTATTCAATATTCATACACACTGACCACATAACAATAAGATATCTCATGAACAAACCAGTGGTTGGTGGCAAGCTTGTTAGGTGGTTCCTGACCTTGCCCTAAGACAAGTGACCATGCCCTAAGATAGGCGACCATGTCGCAAGATAGGTGACCTTTCCCTAGAACAAGTATCCTTGCCCTCAACAGGGGCAACCCCAGCCTCAACAACGACGATTTTTCCCCAGACAAAGGCATCTCTGAGGTAAAAACAGTGACTTAAACTTCATTTCCAGGGTTCGTTTCTTACTGTTTTTTAGTACTAACCCTCTAAAATGTTTTTTTGGTGAATGTGCTTGTTTTAACTAATGTTTGTGTAGCTGTTTCATGGTTGTACAAGACCGGAGGTTAAACTTCTAATATATTTTCTTCAAGACGAGTAGGCGAAGAATATTAGTTATCTTGTTTATTTGTTGTTTTCATACTAGTTAGGGACATATATCTAATTAGGGGGAGTCAAAATTTATGTTTGTTGTGATTTTCAAGTGGGCTATTGATGTATCCAATCCCCTTGTGCCATTTGGTGATCCTGGATGAAGAGAAATCATAGCTCACTTAGTCCTTTGTGATACCTAGGAGGCACTAGATTACTCAAGCTTTCCCCTTGCACTTCATGTGAGCCTGGGGATTAGCTGAAATTGTTTAGTGTCTTTTTTCAGTGGGACCTGCTTGGGGATTTCATCACCCCAAGGGATGATCCCAACCACGTGTACCAGCGGGGTATATAAAGGGGGGAGAGAGAATGCTGTACCCCAATCCATTCACGTCGTTTCTGGCAGAGCATTGAAGCTAGGGTGATACCTAGATAAGACGTGAAGAGTCGGTCCAAGTTTTTAGTACCTCGCTAGGGCTTCCGACTCATGCCTATGAAGGGATGGTATTCATGGTTGTGCCTCATGTACTATGCGTATATTGATGACTCCCTAGATTTCCTTGTTCAGCCTAGTTAGAGGACCATGTTAGCAATACCCATCTTATTAATCTTAGTATTGTGCTGCTTGAACTGTCTTTTCTATGTAAAACCAGTGAATATTTGCTTATTTAAGTTAGCCTTACCTTCAACTTGTTGTTCGCTGTGTTTTAGGTCCTTTTCCATAATCGTTTTCATCCAAGTTAAGTTCAAGTCTGTTGAAAAAGGCGACCTTGCCCTCAACAAGGGTGACCTTGCCCTAATAGGGGCGATCTTGCCCTTAACTTGGGTGACCTTGCCCTGTTTCCCCATTCTGAGCTTCCGTTTCCCTTTTCTGAGCATCCGTTTCCCCGTTTCGAGCATCCGTTTCCCCATTCTGAGCATCTATTTTCCCATTTTGAGTATCTGTTTCTCTGTTTCGATTATCTATTTACCCATTCTGAGCATCCGTTTCCCTGTTTTGAGCGTTTGTTTGCCCGTTCCAAAGGTCTGTTCACCCATTTCGATAGTTCGTTTGACCCTTTTCTTATTCAAACAAGTCCAAAAACTAGTTGGGCGACCTTCGCCTTGACTTGGGAGACCTTTCCCTTAACATGGGCAACCTTGCCCTTGACTTGGGTGACCTTGCCCTTGAGTTGGGCGACCTTGCACTTGACTTGGGTGACCTTTCCTGTAACTTAGATGACCTTGCCCTTAACTTGGGCTACCTTGCCCTTGCCTTGGGTGACCCTACACTTGAGTTGGACGACCTTGCCCTTGACTTGGGCGACCTTGCACCCTAGTTGAGTGACCTTGCCACCCAGATAGACAAATTTTCCCAAAAGCAGACCTTCATTTGTCTTCTCATCATTGTTGTTTCCTTTTGAAAGTCATCGTTTCTTCAACCAAATCACATAGGAGCTTCTTAGAACATCATTAGAGTCCATATCCATCATGAAATCATCAATCCCAATCACCTAGAATTTGTTTTACAGGTTTTGATTTTGATGCAAAAACTACCGGAGGCCATAACTTTTGACTTAGGTGTCCGTTTGGGCTAAAATTTTATGGGTGGTTGCGTTAGGAGGTTCCATGTGGATGATGAACCCTGCAATCTAGTTAGACAACCCCAAAGGAAGATGAACCCTACAATCCATGATATAGTTAAATCAGAATTGCAAAAATTACTTGATGTAGACTTTATCTATCCCATCTCTTATAGTCAATGGGTGTCACCCCTAGTAATTTTCCTTAAAAAGAAGAAAAGTAGAGAGTGTGTGTAGACTACTTAGAGTCAAATGTTACTACTAGGAAGGACCACTTTCCACTCCCCTTCATTGACCAAGTATTTTATTCATTAGTAGGCAAGAAGTAATTTTCCTTTTTGGATGGATTTAGTGGCTATAATCAAATTAAGATAGCACTAGAAGACCAGGACAAGACAAATTTCACATGCCCTTGGGGTACATATGTTTATTATGTCTTGCCATTTGGGCTATGCAATGCAACAACCACCTTCCATAGGGTAGTATTGAGCATATTATTAGACTTTGCACATGATTCCATGGAGGTTTACATGGATGATTTCACAACTTATGGGAATACTTATGATGAAGCACTTGACAATTTAGAGAAGGTACTAAAGAGGTGTCAAGAAAGTAAACTGTCCCTAAGTGATGAAAAATGCTACATGGTGATGACTTAAGGGATTGTATTAGGACATTTTGTGTCAAATGAAGGAATTCAAGTGGACCCAAACAAAATTGAGGTGATATCAATACTCCCTATGCCTCAAAGACAAAAAATATATTAGAAGTTTCCTAGGACATGCTAAGTATTACAGGAGATTCATACAAGACTTTAGGAAACTTTCAGCCCCACTATTTGTCTTACTATCAAAAGATGTTGAATTTGAATGGACAACTGCTTGTCAACATTCCTTTGAAGCACTCAAGGCAACATTAACCAAAACTCCTATCTTGAGAGGATCAAATTGGAGCTTACCTTTCCATATCCATATAGATGCTTCTAATTTTCTATAGGAGTTGTGCTTGGACCACACAACAATAAGATATCTCATGAACAAACTACTGGTTGGTGGCAGGCTTGTTAGGTGGTTCCTGACCTTTCCCTAAGACAGCTGACCATGCCCTAACATAGGAAACCTTGCCCTAATATAGGCAAACCTGCCCTAGAATAGGGGACTTCTCCCTCAATAGGGGTGACCCCGCCCTTAATAGGGGCAATTCTTCCCTAGATAGAGGCATCTCTGAGGTAAAAACAATGACTTAAACTTCATTTCTATGGTTTGTTTCTTTCTATTTATTAGTACTGAACCTATAACCTATTTTTTTGGTGAATGTGCTTGTTTAAACTAACTTTTGTGCAATTATTTCATGGTTGTCCAAGATTGGAGGTTAAACTTCTAACATATTTCTACAGGATGACCAGGCTAAGAACATTAGTTAGCTTGTTTTTTTTGTCATTTTTATACTAGTTAGGCACATAGATTTAATTAGGGGGAGTCAAAATAATGGTTTGTTGTGCCTTTCGATTGGGCTATTGACATATCCAATCCCCTTGCACCATTTTCTAATCCCAGGTGAAGAGAAATCATAGCTCACTTAGTCCTTTGTGTTACCTACGATGCCCTAGATCATTCAAGCTTTCCCCTTGCACTTCGTGTGAGCTTGGAGATTAGCCAAAAATGTTTAGTGTCTTCTTTTAGTAGGACCTGCTTGGTGATTTCATCACCCCAAGGGATGATCCTAACCACGTGTACCAGCAGGGTATATAGAGGGGGGAGAGCAAAAGCTATACCCAAATCCAGTCACGTGTCTGGCAGAGCGTCGAAGCTAGGTTGATACCTAGATAAGACGTGAAAATTTGGTCCAAGTTTATAGTACCTCACTAGGGATTTTGACTCACGCCTGCGATGGGCTGGTGTTCACGGTTGTGCCTCACATACCGTGTGTATATCAAGGACTACCTAGATCACCTTATTCAGCCTGGTTAGAGGACTGTGTTAGCCATACCCATCTTACTAATCTTAGTATTGTGCTGCTTGAACTATCTTTTCTATGCAAAACCAATGAATTTCTGCTTAGTTAAGTTAGACTTAGCTTAAGCTTGTTGTTCGCTGTGTTTTCGGTCCTTTGCCATAACTGTTTTTATACAAGTTAAGTCTAGGTTTGTTGATAGGGGCGACCTTTCCCTCAACAAGGGGAGACCTTTCCCTAACAAGGGTGACCTTTCCCTATAGGGGAAAACTTGACCTCAACAGAGGCAACCATGCCCTGAATAGGGGCGATTATGCTCTCTGTTTGAGTCATTGTCAATCAAACAACCCATCAAATTAGCCTGTTTCACCAAGAGGGGAGATTCTACCTTAGCTTGGGTGACCTTTCCCTTAATCTGGGTGACCTTGCCCTTGAATTGGGTGACCTTTCCCTTGAGTTGGGAGACCTTGCCCCATTTTCCTGCTCTGCGCATCTGTTTCCCCATTCCGAGCATCCATTTGCTCGACTTGAGCATACGTTTGACCATTCTGTGCATCCGTTTCAACGTTCCAAGCATACGTTTCTCCATTCTGAGCATCTATTTCCCCATTCCAAGCATTTGTTTTCCCATTGTAAGCATCTATTACCCTATTCTAAGTGTCCGTTTGCTCGTTCTGAGCATCCGTTTCACTATTCTGAGCGCTCGATTACCCTTTCTAAAGGTCCGTTCGCCCATTTCAATAGTCTATTTGACCCTTTTCTAATTTAGACAAGTCCAAAAATTAGTTGGGCGACCTTTCCCTTGACTTGGGACACTTTCCCTTGACCTGGGTGACCTTTCCCTTGAGTTGGGAGACCTTGCCCTTAACTTGGGTGACCCTGCCCTTGACTTGGGCGACCTTGCCATTGACTTTGGAGACCCTGGAATTGAGTTGGGTGACCTTTCCTTTGAGTTTGAATACCTTTCCCTTGAGTTGGGTGACCTTTCCTTTGAGTTGGGTGACCTTTCCCTTGACTTGGGTGGCCTTACACCCTAGTTGGGCGACCTTGCCACCGAGATAGGCAAATTTTTTGAAAAGAAGACCTTAATCCGTCTTCTCGTCATCTTCATTTCCTTTTGAAAGCCATCATTTCTTTGACCAAATCACATAGGTCCTTCTTAGAACATCATTAGAGTCCATATCCATCATCAAATCATCCATCCCAATCACCTAGACTTTATTTTACGAGTTTTGATTTTGATGCATAAACTTTTGGAGGCCATAACTTTTGACTCGGGTGTCCGTTTGGGCTAAAGTTTTACGGGTGGTTGCGTTATGAGGTAGCATATGGATGATGAATACTACAATCTAGTTAGACAACCCCAAAGGAAGATGAACCCTACAATCCATGATATAGTTAAATTGAAATTGCAAAAAATACTTGATGCAGAATTTATCTATCCCATCTCTTATAGTCAATGGTTGTGACCCCTAGTAATTGTCCCTAAAAAGGATAAAAGTAGAGAGTGTGTTGACTATTGAGAATCGAATGCTACTACGAGGAGGGACCACTTTCCACTTTGCTTCATTGACCAAGTATTTGATTCATTAGTAGGCAAGAAGTACTTTTCCTTTTTGGATGGATTTAGTGTCTATAATCAAACTAAGATAGCATTAGAAGACGAGGACAAGACAAATTTCACATGCCCTTGGGGTACATATGCTTATTATGTCTTTCTATTTGGGCTATGCAATGAAACAACCACCTTCCAGATGGTATTACTGAGCATATTATTAGACTTTACACATGATTCCATGGAGCTTTACATGGATGATTTCACAACTTATGGGAATACCTATGATGAAGCACTTGACAATTTAGAGAAGGTACTAAAGAGGTGTCAAGAAATAACCTCTGCCTGAGTCATGAAAAATGCAACATGATGATGACTGAGGGGATTTTATTAGGACATTTTGTGTCAAATGAAGGAATTCAAGTGGACCCGAATTTTGTTTAGGTGATATCAACACTCACTGTGCCTCAAAGACAAAAAAGATGTTAGAAAATTCCTAGGACATGTTGAGTATTATAGGAGATTCATACAAGACTTTAGGAAACTTGCAGCCCCACTATGTGTCTTAATATCAAAAGATCTTGAATTTGAATGGATAACTGCTTGTCAACATTCCTTTGAAGCACTCAAGGCAACATTAACTAAAAATCCTATCTCGAGAGGATCAAATTGGAGCTTACCTTTCCATATCCATATAGATGCTTCTAATTTGCTATAGGAGTTATTCTTGGACAAAATGAAGGAAATAAAGAGTATGCCATATATTACATCAACAAAAATATAAAAGGGGCATAACTCAATTATATAGTGACAAAGAAGGAGATGTTGGCAGTAGTTAATGTAGTAAAAAAATTCAAATATTATATTACAAGGTATTTAGTGTTCATACACATTGACCACACAACAATAAGATATCTCATGAACAAACTAGTGGTTGGTGGCAGGCTTGTTAGGTGGTTCCTAACCTTTCCCTAAGATAGGCGACCATGCTCTAAGATAGGCGACCATGCCCTCAGATAGGCGACCCTGCCCCAAAATAGGCGACCTTTCCCTCAATAGAGGCGATCCTGCCATCAACAGGGGCGATTCTACCCCAAATAGAGGCATCTCTGAGGTAAAAACAGTGACTTAAAACTTCATTTCCAGGGTTTGTTTTCTTCTATTTCTTAGTACTGACCCTCTAACCTATTTTGTTGGTGAATGTGCTTGTTTTAACTAACATTTGTGTAGTTATTTCATGGTCATCCAAGACCAGATGTTAAACTTCTAACATATTTTCTTCAAGACGAGCAGGCCAAGAACATTAGTTAGCTTGTTTGTTTGTCGTTTTAATACTAGTTAGTCACATAGATCTAATTAGGGGGAGTCAAAATATTTTTTTTTTGTGCTTGTCATGTGGGCTATTAATGTATCCAATCCCCTTGTGCCATTTGACGATCCTGGGTGAAGAGAAATCGTAGCTCACTTAGTCCTTTGTGTTACCTAGGAGGCACTAGATCATTCAAGCTTTCCCCTCGGGCTTTGTGTGAGCTTGGGGATTAGTCAAAATTGTTTAGTGTCATCTTTTAGCGGGACCTGCTTGGGGATTTCATCACCCCAATGGATGATCCCAACCACATGTACCAGCGGGGTATATGAAGGAGGGAGAGCCAAAGTTGTACCCCAATCCAGTCACGTCGTGTCTGGTGGAGCGTCAAAGCTGGGGTGATACCTAGATAAGACATGAAGAGTTGGTCCAAGTTTTCAATACCTCGTTGAGGCTTCCAACTCATGCCTGTGATGGGCTGGTATTCACATTTGTGCCTCACATATTGTGCGTATATCGAAGACTCCCTACATTGCCTTGTTCAACCTAGTTAGAGGACCGTGTTAGCCATACCCATTTTACTAATCTTAGGATTGTGCTGCTTGAATTGTCTTTTATGTGCAAAACTAGTGAATTTCTGCTTAGTCAAGTCAGCCTTACCTTCAGCTTGTTGTTCGCTATGTTTTCGGTCCTTTTCCATAACCATTTTTATCCAAGTTAAGTCCAGGTTTACTGACAGGGGCAACCTTTCCCTCAATAGGGGTGACCTTTACCTCAACAAAGGCAAGCCTTCCTTGAACAGTGGCAATTCTACTCTTTGTCTAAGTCACTATCAGTGAAACAACCCATCAAATTTGCCTGTTTCACCAAGAGGGGATATTTTGCCTTAACTTGGGTGACCTTTCCCTTAACTTGGGAAATCTTGCCCTTAACTTGGGTGACCTTTCCATTGACTTGGGAAACCTTGCCTTTATCTTGGGCGACCTTTCCTTTGAGTTGGGTAATCTTGCCCTGTTTGCCTATTCCAATCGTCCGTTTCCCCATTCTGAGCATCCGTTTCCCCATTCTGAGTATCTGTTTTCCCAGTCCACGCATCTGTTTGCCCATTCTGAGCATTCACTTTTCCATTCCAAGCATCGTTTCCCTGTTTTGAGCATCTGTTTTCCCATTTCGAGCATTTGTTTCCCCATTCTGAGCATTTGTTTTCCCATTCTAAGCATCCGTTTCTCTGTTTTGAGCATTCATTTGGCCGTTGCGAAGGTTTGTTCGCTCATTTCGATAGCAGTTTGACCCTTTTTTGATTTAGACAAGTCCATAAATTAGTTGGGTGACCTTTCCCTTGACTTGGACGACCTTGTCCTTAACTTGGGAAACCTTTCCCTTGAGTTATGCGAGCTTTCCCTTGCGTTGGGCGAGCTTGCCCTTGACTTGGGTGAGCTTTCCCTTGACTTGGACGACCCTGCCCTTGACTTGGGAGACCTTGCACTTGAGTTGGACAACCTTTCCCTTGTGTTGGGTGACCTTTCCCTTGAGTTGGGTGACCTTGCACCCTAGTTGGGCGACTTTGCGACACAAATAGGTAAATTTTCCCAAAAGCAGACCTTAAGCTGTCGTCTCGTCATCGTCGTTTCCTTCTGAAAGTCATCATTTATTCAACCAAATCACATAGGTGCATCTTAGAACATCATTAGAGTCCATATCCATTATCAAATGATCCATCCCAATCACCTAGACTTTGTTTTACAGGTTTTGATTTTGATGCAAAAACTTCCAGAGGCCATAACTTTTGACTTGGGTGTCCGTTTGGGCTGAAATTTTATGGGTGATTGCGTTATGAGGTGCCATGTGGATGATGAACCCTACAATCTAGTTAGATAACCCAAAAGGAAGATTAACCCTGCAATCGATGATATAGTTAAATCAAAATTGCAGAAATTACTTGATGCAAACTTTATCTATCCCATCTCTTATAGTCAATGGGTGTCACCCCTAGTAATTGTCCCTAAAAAGGAGAAAAGTGGAGAGTGTGTGTAGAATAACGAGAATCGAATGCTACTAGTAGGAAGGACCACTTTCCACTCCCATTCATTGACCAAGTATTTGATTCATTAGCAGGAAAGAAGTACTTTTCCTTTTTGGATGGATTTAGTGGCTATAATCAAATTAAGATAGCACTAGAAGACCAAGACAACACAACTTTCACATGCCGTTGGGGTACATATGCTTATTCTATCTTGCCATTTTGGCTATGCAATGCAACAACCACCTTCCAGAGGGTAGTACTAAGCATATTCTTAAACTTTGCACATGATTCAATGGAGGTTTACATGGATGATTTCACAACTTATGGGAATACCTATGATGAAGCACTTGGCAATTTAGAGAAGGTACTAAAAAGGTGTCAAGAAAATAACCTATCCCTGAGTCATGAAAAATACTACATGATGATGACTGAGGGGATTGTATTAGGACATTTTGTGTCAAATGAAGGAATTCAAGTGGACCCAAACAAAATTGAGGTGATATCAACAATCCTTGTGCCTCAAAGACAAAAAATATGTTAGAAGTTTCCTAGGACATGCTGATTATTACAGGAGATGCATACAAGACTTTAGGAAACTTGCAGCCCCACTATTTGTATTACTATCAAAAGATGTTTTATTCGAATGGACAACTTCTTGTGAACATTCCTTTGAAGCACTCAAGGCAACATTAACCAAAACTCCTATCTTGAGAGGATCAAATTGGAGCTTACCTTTCCATATCCATATAGATGCTTCTAATTTGCTATAGGAGTTGTGCTTGGACAAAATGAAGGAAATAAAGAGTATGCCATATATTACATCAACAAAAATATAAAAGGGGCATAACTCAATTATATAGTGACAAAGAAGGAGATGTTGGTAGTAGTTTATGTAGTAAAAAAATTCAAATATTATATTACAAGGTATTTAGTGTTCATACACACTGACCACACAATAATAAGATATCTCATGAACAAACTAGTGGTTGGTGGTAGGCTTGTTAGGTGGTTCCTAACCTTTCCCTAAGATAGGAGACCATTCCCTAAGATAGGCGACCATTCCCTAAGATAGGCAACCCTGCCCCAAAACATGTGACCTTGCCCTCAACAGGGGCAATTCTGCCCGAGATAGAGGCGTGTCTGAGGTAAAAATAATGACTTAAACTTCATTTCCAAGGTTCGTTTCTTGTTGTTTTTTTGTACTAACCCTCTAACATATTTTTTTGGTGAATGTGCTTGTTTTAACTAATGTTTGTGTAGCTATTTCATGGTTGTCCAAGACCAGAGGTTAAAATTATAACATATTTCTTGCAGGACAAGTAGGCCAAGAACATTAGTTAGCTTGTTTGTTTGTTGTTTTCATACTAGTTAGGCACATAGATCTAATTAGGGGGAGTCAAAATAATTGTTTGTTGTGCTTGTCGAGTGGGCTATTGATGTATCCAATCCCTTTGCACAATTTGGCGATCCTGGGTGAAGAGAAATCATAGCTCGCTTAGTCCTTTGTGTTACCTAGGAGGCACTAGATTGTTCAAGCTTTCCCCTTGCACTTCGTGTGAGCCTGGGGATTAGCCGAAAACATTTAGTGTCTTCTTTTAGCGGGATGTACTTGGGGATTTCATCACCCTAAGGGACGATCCCAACTACATGTACCAGAGGGGTATATAAAGGGGGGAGAGCCAAAACTGTACCCCAATCCAGTCACATCATGTCTAGTGGAGCGTTGAAGCTAAGGTGATACCTAGATAAGACGTGAAGAGTTGGTCCAAGTTTCTAGTACCTCACTAGGGCTTCCGACTCACACCTGTGATGGGCTGGTGTTCACAGTTGTGCCTCACGTACCGTGCATATATCGAGGAATCCCTAGATTGCCTTGTTCAACCTAGTTAGAGGACTGTGTTAGTCATACCCATCTTATTAATCTTAGGATTATGCTGCTTGGACTGCCTTTTCTATGCAAAACTAGTGAATTTCTACTTAGTCAAGTCAGCTTAGCTTCAGGTTGTTGTTCATTGTGTTTTTTGGTCCTTTTCCATAATCATTTTCATCCAAGTTAAGTCTAGGTCTGTTGATAGGGGTGAGAATGCCCTCAATAGGAGCAACCTTTCCCTAACAGGGGTGACCTTTCCCTAGCAGGGGTGACTTTTCCCTCAACAGTGGCAACCATGCCCTGAATAGGGGTGATTTTGCTCTCTATTTGAGTCATTGTCAGTTAAACAACCCATCAAATTCACCTGTTTCACCAAGAGGGGCGATTCTGCCGTAACTTGGGCAATCTTTCCCTTAACTTGGGAAACCTTTCCGCATTTTCCCATTCCGAGCATCCGTTTCCTCATTCCGAGCATCCGTTTTCTCGGTCTGAGCATCCGTTTTCCCATTCTGAGCATTTGTTTCCTTGTTCTGAGCATCTGTTTCCCCATTCTGAGCATCCGTTTGCCTATTTTGAGCATTCGTTTCCCCATTCTGAGTGTCTGTTTTCTTGTTCCGAGCATCCGTTTGCCCGTTCTGAAGGTTTGTTCACCCGTTTCAATAGTCCATTTGACCTTTTTCTAATTTAGACAAGTCCAGAAACTAGTTGGGCGACCTTTCCCTTAACTTGCGCAACCTTGCCCTTGTGTTGGGCGACCTTGCCCTTGAGTTGGATGACCTTGTCCTTGACTTGGGCGACCTTTCCCTTAACTTGAGCGACCCTACCCTTGATTTAGGTGACCCTTCCCTTGACTTGGGCAACCCTTCCCTTGAGTTGGGTGACCCTGAACTTGAGTTGGGCGACCTTTCCCTTGAGTTGGGCGACCTTGCACCCTAGTTGGGCTACCTTGCCACCCAGATAGGCGAATTTTTCCAAAAGTAGGCCTTCATCGATCTTCTTGTCATTGTCATTTCCTTCCAAAAGTCATCATTTTTTTGACCAAATCACATAGGTGCTTCTTAGAACATCATTATAGTCCATATCCATCATCCAATCATCCATCCCAATCACCTAGACTTCGTTTTACAGGGTTTTATTTTGATGTAGAAACTTTCGGAGGCCATAACTTTTGAATTATGTGTTCATTTAGGTTGGAATTTTATGGGTGGATCATTATGAGTTGGCATGTGGATTCCCAACCGATTCTTAATGGTTGGCCCCAGTTTTGACACATTTTCGGGGCTTGAAACTTTCATCTTGACCCTCAAAATCCCAATTTAGTGTTTTTTTCCAATTTTTGAAAAAATGTTTTCGTTAATAACTCGAAATGCATGTCTCAAATTTAGGATGTTAGTTGGAAATTCATCCTACCTTAGTTTTAGGAAGTTTTTGGAAAAAACCTGGACTCTCAAAGATATGCCTGTGTAGTTACCTAAAATGGAAAAAATTGATAATTTTTGAAAATTGCCAAATCTAGAAAAATCTGATTGTCAACACCTTACGCCATCTAGTTAAACCCTTGAACTTGGTTTAAAATTAATCCCATCACATCCTCCAATCATCCTAATCTGAGCTTCAATCCAATCTTAATTTGAGCTTAACCTAAATCCCAATTTGAGCTTTAGTCCATCTACATCCAAGATCTTTTGATATCGAAACAAATCTTAAGATCCATTCCTCCATCTTCTTTGATTCCATCATATTTATCCTTTCATCACCTTTTCTTTCCTTCTAATCATCTGTTCCCATCTTTTCAATCCCTATCCCTCTAATCTAACATCATGAATCCTTATCCTTCACCAATACAACCAAAAATAGTAGTCAAGGGGAATCCTAATTATGTTGACGATGATAACGAGAGTCTTGTTGATCAAGAAGTATACGACATAGATCCCCTTGATGCTATCATTTATAGTAAGCTTTCCCCAACCGCTTTCCAAAATCCAATCACCCCTCCAAGCTATCCCATTACATCTTCACCCACACCTACTAGCAATCCTTATGCTACCTTTGTCAAGGGATATCCATTATCTTCCCCACCTGTATCTTCATCATATCCTTCCTCTACATCATCTTCATCCATGTCCTCTTATCCTAATCCAGTGTCCCAATATCCTTATTATAATCCCCCATCCTCGTTCGCCTATCCTAATCCAACATCCACATCTTCCCATCCTAATCTACCATCTCAATACTCCTATTACAATCCCCCATCCATGTCCCCCTATCATAATCCTCCTTACCAGTCTACCCATCCTAATCCTACACTCACACCTTCTTATCTTAATCCTACATCCCCATCAACCTATCCTAATCCAACATCCACATCTTCCTATTCTAATACACCATCTACGTCAACCTATCCTAATCAGACATCCCAATATTTCTGTCCTAATCAATTATCCCAATACCTCTACTACAATCCACCACCCGCATCTTCTTATCCTAATCCACCACCTGCATTCTCTTGTCCCAATTCACCACCCATGTCTTCCTATCCCAATCTGCCATCTCAATCTTCCCAACCAAATCATCCTTCCTAATACCCTTACTACAATCCACCAGTTGCGTCCTCTTGTTCTAATCCACCATCCATATCCTCCTGTGTCACTCCATCTACTCCCAGTCCTACATCCAATCCCATTCCCCCATCTAATCCTAGTCCACCAATCCATAATCATAATCCTCCACCAATCCCTAATCCTTCATCTATTCCCATCACCCCAGCTAAGCCTATAATATGCACGATTCTCACTCTGGAAGTTCTCCAAGGACTTATGACAAAGAATACATCCCCAAATCCACATCTTGAAGTCGTGGAACCATGCTGCCCCACTCCCCCATGTACGGTCACTAGTGATGAGACCCTTCTCCATCCCACACCTATTATTACTGTTACTACCCCTAGCACCACTCAAACTATTGAAACCATCACACCCACCGAATCCATTGAACCCCCATCTCCTACTCCTAGAGCCACTGAACCCATCAGAGAAAATAAAACCCAATCACCATCTTCTACTCCTAGATCCACCCAATCCATCGAAGACACCCAGATCCAATCCACTCTCTCACTCCTAGTATCACCGAAATCCATTCCCATGAACTTCATGAATCCACCATCCTTCCATCTCCCCCACTTGAAGAGTCTCTCCAACACTCCATTATCATGCCTCCCACACATGATGAGTCATGCCAAGAGCCTGATCCAAAGCATACCAACATATCCCCTTCTCCACATCAAGATCCTTCCATCCCATCTAGTCCACCTCAAGATCATAGTCCTTCATCCACTTCAGCCCATGATCCCTTTGTCACTTAAGATCCAATCACTCCATCACATGAACCCTTATCACCCACTACCACAAATCCAAATCCTATCATATCTCCTAATCCCTCTCCTAATCCCTTACCACTCACTCCACCCCATCAAGATGTTGTTACCCCATCATCTCCATCTCCCGATCCACCATCGTCACCTAGCCCTACCATCCCAACACCATGTTTATATCCCCTTGGTACTCTTACATTTGTCCATGGAGTATTTCTTGCAGAAGAATAACAAAGCATATATACCACCCATCCTCCTCCACTTAATAATGGACTCACATCATTCTTCCAAAATAACAAGCATCATACTATAGATCGAATGCTCAAAAGAATGAACTATCAAGGAAAAGGTTTAGGCCTTCATGAGCAAGGTATTCTGGAGCCCATCCATGTCAAAGAAAATCCGTGTACACAAGGTCTTGGATATATCTCTCAAGACTTGTGCTCCAAAAATGTTGGTACAACCTCTATACGTCCTCAATGAGCCTCCTTCAAAAGAATAATAGGCTCTTCTTGTTATTCCACTAAACCGTTTGCTGCTATCCCCCTCCATCATATCACCTCAAAACAACCATCCATATTACTCCTTTGTCTTCCAAATCCATTTTGGGTCCTTATGTCCCTCCATCTGCCATCTGCCATCCTTCATATACTCCATCCATTTTGGGACCTTATGTCCCTCCAGCTACTAAGTCCATTTTGGGCCCTTATACCCCACAATCACCTCCTCCATCTCGTCCTATTCATCCTTTCATCCATCCATCACCTATCCATGTCACCCACCATAAACATCCCACTCTCATGTCCCCTAATCAGGATCAACAAAGGCATGTACTTACACATCCTCCATCCATATATCATCCCCAAAATCCTACCTCCATCACTCCATTCATGTTTCCTCCCCATCTTCCATCTCCTCACACCCATCCCATTGCTATTAAAATCACTTTGGATGCTAAAGATAAAATGCATAAATCTAAACATCCACATGAATCTAACACTCCTCATGTCCCCTCTAAAAGACATGTTGAAGAAAAGAAAAATAAAATCCAAAATCCAAATCAAACCCATAAGCCACAAAGGGCCACCAAAGCAAAGATCAAAACCATGTGGATCCCAAAGAAAAAAGATGCAATGCTTTCAAATGATAAATCTGTAACAACATCGAAAGTTTCTAATCCAAAAGCTAATCATACACCCCTTCCATCTCCTAAATCTGTTTTGGGTCCTTATGTCCCAAAATTCACTATCCCATCTACTCCATTATCCCCACATTTTCCATCCATTAATCCTCCTATCCTTTCACATACACCACCATATGTGCCAATGTTGGTCCTAAACTCATCACCCCATCACACACCTACCCCATCATTCCATCCATACACTTTCCAACATACCATCCATTATCCCTCATATCTCCCCCATCAAATCTCTTTAATCCATTCTCTTGCATAATCCATTCATCTTAATAAGGTTGTACCAACATCAAATAGTCACTTCACACATGGGCTCTTAATACCTCATATGGAACTTGATGCTTGAGTCCTTCATCCATATCTTTATCACATGTCTTATAAATCCACTTATCCACATCCCTATCATTATCCATCTCCATCCACATTTTATCCAAAACTCAATTAAAAAAAAAAAAATCCAAAAAATTCAAAAATTCAAAAAAAAAGAAATTAAAGAGAAATAATTCATCCAATGGTGAAAACTTGGCAAACAAGTGCCTTGGATAAGTACCATGATGAAAACCTGGAAACTAGGCGTCATGTATAAATCCCCCATCCAGTTTACTTCCACACTTGGGGGCAACTACATTCCCTCTATCCATCTCCTCCATCCCACCTATCTTACACATCTTGTTTGTCCTATCCCATTTATCCCAATCCCTCCATCCTCCTTGTGATCTTTATATAGATAAGGGAAAACATATAAATTCTCTTTGGACACCTCTTGGCACACATTCCCCTTGCATATACACTATACTAATACTTATCCACATCTGTCTACCTTCCTTCTCCACCCGTCATGCTACCATCAATATTCATCCCTTATCCATTCATCCTATCCATATCCATCTCACTCCCTTATTTTACCATCCTTCTACCTTCCATCACACATGCCTCATTATACATGACATATCTAGAGTGGGGCACCTCCTTCTTTGTGACATAGTCCTTGGAGACATCATTCCCTGATCCTATCATCCCTTCCATCTCCCTATCCTTATCTTCCTATTCATCCATCATAACTATATTTTTCATCTCCTCATCCTTATCTTCCTATTCGTCCATCATAACAATATTTTTCATCTCCTCATCCCTATCTTCCTATTCGTCCATCATAACAATCATTTTCATCTCCCCATCCTTCTCTTCCTATTCGTCCATCATAACAATCCTTTTCATCTCCCCATCCTTCTCTTCCTATCCATCCATCATAAGAATCCTTTTCCATCTCCCCATTCTTATCTCCCTATCCATTCATTTTTATCCTCATCCCATCTCATAATACCTTGTCATTGGTGTCTAGCTATAGGCTTCTCCCCATGCAACCCAATGCCACCTATCTCATTGTCATCACTCCTGCTTCTTTTGCACATCTTTCCAATCTCCTATCACTTCTCATCACTCATCTCCCCATCGTATTATCCTCCCAATTCATCTTTTGATGATTTGGGAAACTATCCCATCCCTGAGCTTCTTGCAATCACCATCATCCTATCCAATCCACCAGGTCTATCTTGTCTCATCATATCGGTCCCATCATTTTTATCCACTTATCGTGGTTATCTCATCATCCTTTATCCATAGTCGCTCATCGGCCTTTTGTCGAACTACGTTGCCCCTACGCTTTCACATAGGCAAGGTTGATCTTTTGATCTGCCCTAGGGATTTTTTCCATTTGGTCTTTGTCCTCCATCTTCGTCTCCCTTGTCCTCTTTCCACTTTTATCCATATCATTTTATTGAACTACGAGGGCTCTGCACTTTCACGTAGGCAAGGCTAATCTTTGATTGGCCCCCAAGACCTAGGTATTTAGGGTGTGTCAGTCTCATGTCTTGTCTCTCTTGTGTCATGTTGTCAAGCTATGCCCTTATCTAGCTAGTTCTTCACAAATGAGATCCACTTGTATCATGAGATCCAATTGGTTATGAGTATCCTGCGTCATCACGATCTTTTAGTTTAGTATCCATCTTTGGTCTCAACATGATGCATCCTTCCTAACATACCTCATCAATCCCATCCATCCTCTCAATCCTATGGCAAAGGACATTTGAAATTTATTGTGATATTTTGGTACTTTTGGATTTTTTTTTATCATTTGAGCTCTCTATCATAACTTTTCAAGGTCACCTTGATCTCTCATATCATGGTGTGTTTTGACTGGTTAAAATAGGGGCATATCTTGATCTTTTGTTTGTTGTTGTCTTCTTGGTTGTCCCGTGTTGTACCCACCAAGATCCCTGTGGTCTTGTGTTATGCTGGGGCATCCTCTTGTGCTTGTGGTTATTCCAATGCTTGGCACAACCAAGGTCTTCATGACTTTGGGGTGTTGGAATATCCTTCTTGTTTGTTGTGTTTGTTTTATGCATTAGACACTAATTAGCCTTGGTTCTTCATACCTTGGCACTTGGTGTCTTATGCTATAGTAAAAATGAGTGCTCTGACAATGGAAAATCACATTAGGATTGCATTTCATTTTCCATTGCATTGCATGGCATTGCATGTATCCTCCATCTCTTCTCATCCATCTCTTCAATCTTCTTAGAATACTATAGATTGGTTATTCTAAGCATCTTTTCCTCCATCATTTTTCTTCTTTTCAACCCTCTCACATCTCAATCCAATCCTCATCCAATCATATCTAACACATATCATCTAATCACATCCTTGGTCTTGTTCCAAGCCTTGCTACAAGCCTTGATCCAATCATCATCATCATCGTCATCATCTTCGGGATGTATCCTTCCCTATCCTTTGGTGTTGTTTTGGGATGTATCCTTCCCTCATCAACACCACTTTCATCATCATCATCATCATGATTTATCCTTCCCTATCCTCGTGTTGTTTCGGGATATATCATTCCCTCATCGACAACACTCCATCCATCATCAACTCATTTTGGCTTGTAGCTTGACTGGGGCAACATCACCTTTGTCCTTAAATCCATTTGTGCTTCCCAATCTCTTCATCTTATGTCATCCTCTCTTATCCAACACTTTGCATCATCTTCCCCATCTACTCTCGCATCATCTCATCCATTTCGAGTGCACACCTGTGTTCTCTGGAACCCACATGTCCTCTCGAGGGGGAATCCTCCATCCCTAATCTTCATCTTCACTCCTATCATCCTTCTTCCTAGTCACTCCTTTGATGACTGGGACATCTTTCCCAATCTAATCATCTTCTTCCTGGTGCTATCTTTTAATATTCTTTGAAATGATGCTACTTCATAGCACCATCTCAAAGAGGATAAAAATGTAGACACCTAAATTTGGACACTTACATTTATCCAAATTTATCCCTTTTTGTCTAAATATCCTCTTACTTGCATTAATTAAGTAATTTTACTATTATTTAAACAATACCCCTAAAGTCCTCTAAATCCCTAAGGTATCTAGTTAAATAATTAAATACCTTACCCTTTATCCCCCTTTTCCTCAAAGAATTAAATAAATAAGACATTTATTTAATTCCTCACATGTCACATCCTCCATAATCCTCTGCTAATATGGATTAGCTTAATTAATCCATGATTATTATGTGCACACCCTTAATCAATATTAATGTCACATCCTCTATATTTTGCCACTTGCCTCTAAAATTTCATTAATCTTCTTAATCACCTGTTTGCACAACCTTAATATAATCCTCTTACCATATTTGGTATGTCCTCCAAGTCAACCTTTCATAAGTGCTTTCTTTATTAAGCATTGGCCTCTTCCCCATGTGAATAAAAATTCACATTTATTCATTCAATGTATTTCTCTTCCCCATGTAGGTTGTTGAAAAATTCTAAATTCTCTCACAAGTCACATCAGTCACATGGGACAAGGACCTCCTTTATGAACACTTTGTCTTATCCACAAGGTACTCCCCAATCATGTAAATTTTAAATTCAAATTTATTCCCCCAACAACTTTTCTCATCCCCATGATAATAAGAGAGGACTTTGTAAAATTCCTCACTTGTCACCATCACTCTCATATGGGGACAAGAACTTCCTTTTTAAGGAGATTTTCCCCTAATCCCAAGGTACTTGCAAGTATCTCCACCTCACATGTCTTCTTTCCAACTGACATGTCCTTGTGACACCTCCTCTTCCACATGGCGAGATGTGAGGGCTTGTGAGTCCTCAACTCACCATAGTCCTCCATCGTGTTCATGTTGGCTAAATCCTAGCCATTGAATCCTCTAGAATCTTCCCTTAAAATGGAAGATTTTCTCTCATTCACTCATAACATCCATTCATAATTTCAACTTTGAAGCTCTAGAACTGAAGCACTTGCATTTGCATTCAACCTCAATTATTGCACTCATCAATCTTCCATTGCATGAATTTTCACTTGCTTATCCAAATACCCACATCTTTCATTGTATTATACATCCAATTTGCATCACTTTGCATAGAATTTTAGTCTATTTTCCATCAAGGAGCACACATTCAAGCTACATCAAAGGGCCAACCAAAATGATCACTTGGACAAGGTATAATCTATTATTTATCTTTATTTTTCTCAAGTCAACTTAGGCTAATATTGAGGTGGTGTTGTGTTGTTTCTCCTTTGTATTCTTCGTTGTTTTCATCTTTTAGGTTTAGAAATAACATTGCATTACACATACTATAAGAAGTTTAGTTTCTATGCAATAAAGGAGTTTCAGTTTATTGTCATGATTGGTTGATCCAGTAGTGTATATTTTATTTTCCCCTATGGGCACAACAACTCGAGCAAGGGCCACTCGAGGTACTACCAACCCACCTTGTTTTTTGTTATCAGATTAAATGATTTATTGTTGCATTCATTTAAAATAATTCTCAATTATATGCATATGAATGATATTTTGTAACAACATGTTGGGTCAGTCTCTGAAGAAGTTAAGTAGCTAGGAGTCAGAGTTTGTAGTGTTAGTTAATTTCAAAGTTCATATTTAGTAGTTGATAGTTACACTACTAATCCATAGGTACCCATAACATAAGTAACATATTAAGTTATTACCATATTTTGCAAGTTAACGCTTGATTTCCTTTTTCCAACCTTTTCTCTTTTCTATACATGTGTAAACTATCTATACTCACTGATCTAGGCCATGTAGAGTCCATGAGTGTACATATAGTGCTAGCATCATCAAAATATTATGAAATCCTAGTCGATAATTAAATCAAGCCTTTGTGAGGATTTGGTGAACTGTTCATTTAGGAACCTATCCTTTGAATTTACTGTCTACTGATACACATATTTGATTGAACATTAGAAAAGCCTTACATTAGATAATTAAATAATTTTTGATAGTTATTAATCATAGAGGACCAAAAATAAATTGAATTTTAATTTTAATTAATGTTGGAGGGAAAATGATAAGTGTTTTTGATTATATAAGCAGGGAAAGGTCCTTGATCCCATCAGATACAAAAAGAGTTGTAGCAGTAAAAACAAGACAGGCTGGGAGACAACACCAACCGAACCAAACAAAACATCCAAACTACATATTGTTAAGCAACCTTAAGAGGCACACATGCCATATTGTTTAACCAAGTATTTGCATCTACAAGACCAATAATAGTATAATAAAAAACATTATAAGCTATCCGAAGACTAACCCAAAAAGTGGCACACAAGTTAGAGTAGAGATTAACCATAAACACACAAGCCTCAAACCTTAACATATTAATCAAAAAATAACAGTCTAATAATGACTTCCAAAAACACCAGAGTTTTAAAATAGTCATTAAATCAGGGATACCAAGAGCCAAACAACAAAAAAATGAGCAAGATGACAAGAACCATTACTTGGCCATAGCTATTAACCCCCAATTGTCCCCAATCCAAGAGACAAATTCTCTCCAATCCGGGGTAGCTTCATTAGCCAGGTCCTTCATATCTTTATGCTTCCCAACCTTCTTTAACTGCTTTGTGATCTTGGTTTGACTAGACACTGCTCTGACCATAGCTCTACACATCAACCCATCATTGACCTTCATAATGGTGATGATAGAGTTTTCCATATCCTCAACCTACACCTGCAAGAAAGTAATTTTGCTTTTCAAAAATTCAATGTTAGTAGCTCCAGAAAGAGTAGCACTAGGGAAATTATCAACATCTTCCTGAGAATCCCCCCAACCGCCTCAATATCCTCCTTCCCACCCACTTCTTCCTCCTCCTTATAATCATCCTCTTCCTCTAGTTCATCTTCATCCATCTCATAGTCAAAGTCTTCACATTCCATTCCTTCACTATCCTCTTCCATTTGGGGTTCAACATCTTCAACAGTAAGTTGTTCCTCTTCCTCTTCCTCAATTTCCTTCTTTTTACCTTTAGCTTTTTTATTAGAGGAAGCTACCTTAGCCAATCTCATTGATCTTCGGCCACCATGTAGAGTTCCCCCTAACCCCTCTTCCATCTCCTCTTTTTGAAGGCCTTTAGAGTCTTCATAAATGTTGATGACATTTCCTTGCTTCAGATTTTGCTAATCTTTATTCAATTTTTTAACTTTAGGGGGTGCCAAAAGCAGTGGGGGGTGTTTTCTTTTCTTCAGAGTGGATTTGAGCAGTTCTAGCTTTAGGAAATTTTCAATAGGAGATAAATTAGATTTAGAGGTAGAGGATTTGGAACAGGGGGTAGACATTAAGGAAACATTCGAGGGGATGCCCTCCAGAGGTTGAAATTGAGGCATGGGGGGCCTAGGGTTAGGCACAGGGTTGGGTTGCTCAATAGCTGGGGCAATAGCAACATCCTAATCATCATTTTTGGGGAGGTTATCCTACTTAACAATCAAGGGGTTACCATGGGGATTATTAGCAAGGAAAAACTTATACAAAGCCAATATTGGCCCCTGGTGCAAAGGAGGCGAGGCCCCATTCTCAATATTTTATTGTAGGGAAGAAAACATATAGAAAGGTAGATTTATCCTATCATTACGACGAATATGGTTTAGAATGGGAAAATGATACATGAACTGTCATATACCTACCTTCTAAGGTAAAATAATGCATAACAAACATACTGACCAAGGCAAATCGCAGAGGAAGGTTGAGCCAAGAATAGCCATTTTGAAACCTCGTTAGCACCCCACCTTCATGTGGGAATTTGTCCACAAAACCTTGATAATTAGCACCACTTTTTTTACCACCTTTATACCTTCATTAGCCAATCAAGTGGCTTTGACTATTAACTGAGTTGTCACTTTGAATTTCACTGCGCCAATAGTGACATGACCCTTCTTCCATGAGTTAGTGAAATTTGAGGCCAGATTCTCTTTGTAACCACACATTGATTCAAAGAAAGAAGCCACACCAACACCTCTAAACATTCTCCAAAGATCAAAATTTTGTTTGAGGATGACATAATTAGGGGGTTCTGTTCTCTTCCCTGGTCCTCCCATTTTAGAAGTGTGAAGATTTTTCAGACCTTTCTTCTGGTTACTGCCCTTTTTCATACTACCCTAAATAACAACTCTCCCAAAACTCATGCTACTACCTACAAACTTGCAAAGAGAACAAATGTAGAGTGTGAGAAATAGAAATCCATTTAAGATACCTAAAAAAGTTGTCAAATCATAGGAAATGGATACAAGAGCCCAAGGACAAATTTGAAATGATTAGCCATCTCCTTAATAAATATTGCTAGGTTATCAATATCGAGCCGAGCCTCAAAAATGTGATGGGAAGGGATGTATGACACACCAATAAAATTTGAAATGACCAAATATTTTTCATTACAAATATACATGTGATATGGGGGGTACTTGGAAATGATTTTACATTAATTATCTCCCTGATGAAATCCTCCTTATCACTTTCCATAATTTGAAACATATCGACCTTGCTATTATTATTATTTATGTCCATCTCATCACCAAATAATCTGATAATCATATGAGCTGGACCCTTTACCAAATAATTATTGGTTATAAGAATTTTTTATATTTTTCTTTTAGGACTCTATCTCTTATTTCCCCTAGCAAAAAACCATACTCCTAATGTGTTCAAGTATTACACTTAATAGCTTCATTAGCAACAATATCCGTAGAGTAGTTTCCTTCCCTATAAACATGTTGAACTCTGAAGCATGTGAAAAATTGCATGTGAATTTTACAATTATCCATAATATCTCTTAATTCCCAAGGGACAACACTATCACCTTTCAATACATCAACAATGAGTTTAGAGTCTCCTTCCAGGATAACTTTTTGGAAGCCTAACTCTTTTAGAAGTTTAATACCTCCCCAAGTAGCCATAGCCTCAACCTTATTGTTAGAGAAAATCCCAAGATTTTTCCTATAACCAACAATGCAATCCCCAAGGTTATTCCTAATAAGACCTCTAGCCCTTGCCAACCAAGGGTTTCCTTTAGAACAACCATCAAAGTTACACTTGACCCATTCCATCTCAGGGGGAGACCAAACAATATTCTTCCTTGTAATGTAAGTTGATCAATTGATATTTGTGATATCCTTTTTAAGGCCCTAGATTCACTTAATTATGATCTCCTTATAGGAGGGAATTACCTTAGAGTAGTTGTACCCCCTAGCTTCCACATTTTCTTGTATTTGATTCTTAATATCCATACATAAGTAATGACTCTTTCTTTTTGTTTCCCTAAAGATATTATTATTTCTCTCTTCCAAATACCCTAGGTTATGAAGGGGGAAATTGACTCTAGAGATCCTTAATAACTTTGTGAGAGAAAAGGAAAAAGGACCAACTATCAATAAACATTTTCATAGGAGGAGAAACCAATTCTATAAGAAGCAAGGGAAGAAAGAAGGACCAAATTTCTCTAGAATATGAATAGTGGAAGAATAGATGCATAATTGTCTCTTCCTCCTCTTTGCAAAGGAAGCATCTATTAACAAATTAGAACCCTCTTCTTACCAGATATTCAGTAGTGAGGATTTTTCCATGGAAAGTAGCCCACCAGAAGAAATTAACTTTAGGAATCATATTTTTTATCCTAACATTCATCCATTAGAATCCAATGTTGGCTAATAAAGGTTTTTCTAACTCCACATAGGTAGACTTAATAGGGAAATAGCCTGAAGGACTCTTGATCCACAACCCTTCATCCTTCCTATCTTTTGAGAATAAGATAGCCTCCTCGATTAATTGGCGAAGCCTTTGCACTACAAGATCCCAGTTTTGTTGTCTATCTCCCCTTAGGTTGGCTCCTATAAGTTGATTGTTGAAGTTAATCCAATGGGGTTCTGGTCCATCCCAATCAATATAACCAGTAACCTGCTTGCCACAAGTCCTGATCAACCTTTGTTTTAAAGGGTAAAGGTGATCAAAGGATGTGAGTGGGGGCCCAACGTTCGAACCATGTTTCTAGAAGTTTGTGTCATTTCCATTGCCAATCCACTTCCTAGCTCCCATTTTAAGCACACTTCTGGTTTTAAGGAGGTGATTCTAGAAAACAAAGGCATAAGGAAAATTATAGGTACTTAGGAAGCAACCCTGGATTTGGTTTCTAAGATATTTTTCTTTAAGAATCCTAACTCGGTCTTTGTCTCCTTCAAGGAAACTCCACCCAGATTTAGCAACAATAACTTTATTAAAGAGTTTAATTCTGCTTATACCAAGGCCTCCAACACTTTTAGGAGCACACAATTTCTCCCACCCTACTAGTGCTATTATTTTTCTCTCCTCTGTTTGTGACCACAAGAATCTTTTTTGAATTTGTTCAATTTTTTCTGCAATAAAAGGAGGAATATTGAACAAGGATAAGTAGTAGACCAAAATATTTTGAAGTGAGGCTTTTAACAATTGGATCTTCCCAACTTGACTTAGGAATTTTCCCTTCCAGATGACCAACTTATTTTGAATTCTCCCAATAATATGGTTCCAATAATTACTATCAAGTTTTTTAGAGATAAGAGGTAGACCTAAGTAGGCAACAGATAGAAAAAATTCTTGGCAACCCAATATGCGGAAAACTTTGTCTTTCACAATCTGATCGAAGTTGAAAAAATATAACTTACTTTTGTTGTAGTTGATATGCTAACCCAAGGTACGAGCATAGGAATTCAAGATATATTTTCAGTGACTTGCTTCCCCAACTGAGGCTTCACCAAAAATGATAGTGTCATCAACAAACTATTGATGAGAGGCAGGAGGGAGGGTTGAAGCAACCTTAAAACCTTTTAGCACCTTAGTATCCAGGATTTTTTGGATGTTTCTTCCTAAGACTTCTGCCACAATAATGAAAAGATAAGGGGAGAGAGGATCCCCTTTCCTAAGACCATGACCATAGGAGAAGAAACCTTGAGGAACCCCATTCACCAAGAGAAAACACTTTTGGGTAGTAACACAAGTAGTGATAAGTTTAAGGAACCTGCCATTGAACCCAAATGTGTTGAGGACAACAAACAATAATGGCTAGGAAAATATGTCATAGGCTTTAGATATATCAAGTTTCAATTCCATCCCAACATTTTTGCTAAGGTCCATAGAATGGAGAATATCAGGAGTAGCTATAGCTAAATCCAGAATGCATCTTCCTTGAACAAACCCTTTTTGATTTCTGGCTATCATTTTATTTAGAACAACTTCAATCTAAACACGATGATCCTAAAAAAAAATTATGCATAGTATTACATAAACTGATAAGTATGAAGTCATGCATTGAGGAAACATCTTCCTTTTTAGGAATAAGAGTTATGAAAGTAGCATTAAGTTGGTTAAGAAGCCTACCTAATCTAAAGAAGTCTTTAGCAACATTTAGGAGGTCTTTATTCACAATTTCCTAAAAATGTTGGAAGAAGGCCGAGGGAAAACCATCAGGCCTAGGAGCCTTGTAAGCTCCAAAGGAGAAAACAATAGAGTTCACCTCCTGAAGGGAAAAAACTTTAGACATCTCATGAAGATCTTGATCAGTAATCACCCTAGGAATAAGTTGAAGGATTTCATCTAATCCCTATTAAGCCACATTCAATTCCTTTTGGAAAGTGGAGAAGAAAGCCACAACTTCAACAACAATTTCTTTTTCATTATTCACCGTACTGCCATCTTTCTTAAATTGTCTGATTCAATTTCTACTTCTATGTTTCATAGTGGATTGATGGAAGAATTTGGTGTTTCATCCCCTTCCAAAAGCCATTGAATGCAAGATTTTTATTTCTAGAAATCTCCTCCTATTTGTTAACCTTGAACCAATGAGCCCTTAGGTTGTGTTCATAATTGTAAGTAGCTTCATCCACCACTCTTAACTCCATCATATTCTGCACCTCCTTAATGGTGTCTCCTATAAAAAATTTAGTGTCAAAGATATTACCAAAGGAGAACTTGTTCCAACCCTTCACTCTCTCTTTAATCCTTTTCAATTTATTAGCAAGATAAAACATAGGGGTTCCAAGAGAGGGTTCATTCCACTATTTATCAATTAAGGCTCCAAAATTTGGGTGTAGGGACTACATAATTTCAAATCTAAAGGGAAATGGGCCTTTGGAAACATCAACATTTCTCTTAAGCATAATGGCATTATGATTAGATCCAGTTATAGGTAGAAAAATTAAAGAGAGGTGTTGAGAAATGTTCCAGTTAGAAGAGACCAAGAACTAGTCAAGTTTGACTTGAATCAGCTGATTTCCCAATCTCATATTAGACCAAGTAAACTAGGTGCCAAGTAAGGGAATATCAAAGATCCCAACAAAATTAATGAAACCAAACAAGTCCATCATGCTATTAGAATAATCATCTAGTCCCCCCAACTTTTCTAAGGAAAGAAGCAGAGAGTTGAAGTCTCCTCCAAGCATATAGAAGTCGTCCAATCTACCCTTTATGTTACCATCCAAGAAATCCCAAAGCAACAATCTATCTCGACGGGAGTTAGGACCATAAACATCAATCAAATTCCATTTTTTAGAAGTGATAAGGTCTTCAAAGGAGACCATGAGACAATTTTTTCCTGAGAATCCCATAGTACCTTTAAGTTTAGAAGGATTCCATAGAGTGGCAATACCTTCGAAGGCACCTTCAACATCACTCAAATCATAGTTAGCACTAGGCGAAATATTATTTACAATCTTATCAAAAGTTTACTTCTTCATTTTGGTTTCTTGAAGCAATAAAATATCAACTTATTGTCCATTAGGAAAGTTTTAACCAAGTGTTCTTTATAGGGACTATTGAGGCCCCTAATATTCCAAGAGATTATCTTCATAATAAAAGAAAATAGAAAATAGAATCACCTTGATTTTGTTAGGGTAGGGGAAGTAGCTTCCCTTACTTCTTATTAGAATTTGGCCTCGCAATTGAGTCTAAGGTATTTTGTCTTCCTGAAGCCACATCACGAACATTGTCTTTATTTCTTGTTTCTTTTTGAGAAGGTCTACCTACCTTATTTCCTCCTCCTACATCTGGTTTCTTCTTTTTTGACTTACTATTTTCCTGTACCCAATCCTCATCATAAAATTTTTCTGACGGGGAAGAAGGGAAACCCAACAGGGCCATAGAATCCTTTAAATTCTTTCCTAGTTTATGACAGGGGGAGGTAAATTGTTTCTATAATGTTTCTATGGAGTGGAGGCAAGGGAAAAGGAGTCTTTGTCCAGGCCAATTTGAGAGACTATTTCACCTTCCTCAATAAACTCAAAATTATCTTCAAGGAGGTGAGTAGGATTGCCTATCATATCTTGATTTGTTTCTAATCCAACAAGGGGGGTTTCTATTGGATTAGCCTCTTCAACAATTTCCCTCTCAACTTGATACACTTCAAAAATATTTTTTTTTCGGCCATTTGAAGAAACCACTGCCATACTTACTTCATGGGGAAATTCGAGAGGCACATCAAGGTTATCCAAAGAATGTAGAGTACCTTTAGGGGAAACAACATGTGCCTCCATATTCAAACCTAATATAGGGGTAAAAACCTTGAAGGAAACCTTAATGCCTACACTATGCTCCTTCTCAACGACATTTAAAGGAGCCACAACAACAACCAAAGGCCCACTAGAGGCATTTGGTTGAGTAGAGGACTTTTTCAAGGAATATGGGTCCTCACTTTCCATAATTTGAGGCCTCCTATTGAAAGTATCAAGGAGATGGCCAATTTTTTGTATGATTGACAAAGCACTCTATCATTTTCATATTCTAGAGTTTGAGACCAGTTACCTAACTTTGACTTTAGGACCACTAAAGTAGGAAAACAGTATTAATAGCCACATTAACACAAATCCGAGCAAAGACTAGTCAAGAATTCTCTTGAGTGATCTTATCAACAACCAGAAGGCTACTAGAGGAGTTGGCAATCCCCTCAAAGATACTTGAATCCAAAAATTCTAAGGGTAGCCCATGTAGGCATACCCACATAGGGGTAACACACCCAGATCAATAGATGAGTCAAAACTCGGGTTACATTTGCATAGCGAGCTCGAAAGTCCTTAAAACCAACATCAAAAGCCCAAGGACCTCTCATGAGAACCTTTTGTAGACACTGAAATTTGGTCTAGGCCCGCGACTTCAATTTCTTCATAATTTTTACCTTCATTTGTCATGATTAAATAATGTTAATTATTTAATTATTTTCTAAAGTCCTTTCTCATCTATTAATTAAATAACTTCAATTATTTAATTAAGTCAGTTTAACATTTATTCATCTTATTAATTAAATAAACTTAATTATTTAATTAATTCATTTTACTTATTCAATCCTGATTAATTAAATAAATGTTCTTTATTTAATTACGTCACTAATTAACTTTATCCTTTTTCTGAAATTAAATAAATCCTTATTTAATTTATTCCTATCACACCTTTGACTATAATTAAATAAATACTTTAATTATTTAATTATTCAGTAACCTTTTCTCCTGTCAATTAAATAAATCTTAATTTTTTTAATTTAATCCTCTAATTTGGAATGTCAAATTAAGTAATCATTTAATTCATAAAAGAATCACTTTTGACATATTCTTCTATATTTAGATAATCCCTTAAGTTATCTAATTATTCATTTCCACTTGACTCGAGATCTATTTAAATCTGTCAGTCATCTCCTGATTTAATATCTGGTTGTTTTTAATGAAGAGATTCTCGGTCTTAATCGATCAGTTATCTTGTTTTAATTCTTCTACATGCACACATTTATTAATTAAATAACTTTATTTAATTAATTCAATTCATTTGTGCATTCGAACAGACTGTTTCCTCCATGTTAATCCTCATCTTTGCATGTAATCTTTATTCTTCTAATTTTTGAATACTTTCAACTAGAGATTAAATCATTATTTAATCTTGATCTATATCTTCTAGGTTTTATCACTCATGTCACTACTAACACTATCTTAATGCATGTCGAATCTTTTAATCTGAATCGTTCGTCTATCTTTCAATCTCGGCCTATCATTCGAACAATCAATTTTCCATAAATTGACCTAACCTTCATCATTGTTACTCCTCCCGAAATTGTATGACTTTTGGAGCACTTCTTAATCTTCTATAATTTTGCTATAATCACATACATCAAGGCTATACTTGCACACATACTGAAAATATGAGGGAAAGAATACCATCACAGCGAAATGGAGAAGGATAATTGAGGTCATTCATGGAAGGATGTAGATACTAGGTGAGATCACTCTTTGTTTATGTTTATGCTTTCTTTGTGCGTTGTTGTTTAGCTTTAGTTTATGATTCAAGTTTGATTGCATTGTTATTGCTTTAATCCCATTTTTTTTCATGATGTTATATTTGGTGAGCTCGACGTGAAGAAATGTTCTTTGCAAATCTGTAGACATTTTATTCAATTTTTGTAGGTATCGTATGACCCGACACATCTGATAGACCAAATGACAGAATTGATATTACGAACTACATCTAATGAATATAGCGACACATCTAACAAAATTTGACACATCCATGGATTTTCATGACACAATTGACTGGTGAAAAATCCATGACGCATCTGACTGGTGAAATTTCTTGGTTCAATTTTTTATTTATAGTTTTTCATTGTGTTTTTATTTTAGCTAATTTTTGGTTTACAACGTGTGTTTTAAGGAGTTAACATAGTGTTTGCAAGACGTAGCATAGAAGATAAGTTTTTGAAACCCCTCTTGCAGGACGATCGATGAAGACCAATTCAAAACTACTGATGAATTGTTTTGCAGGATGTGTGTCGAATACTATTTTGAAATAAATTGTTTGGTAGATTAGAAAATTGTCATTTGGGTTTGAAATTTACTACTATCTACTGTGTTTGGTGCGAAAGCACGCTCTATTATTACCCTTGATTCAGTATATAGAAGTATCCTCTCCCCTTGCACATTCATGCAATCCTGGGTGCAAGAGAACTTGTTACTAGCTCTAGAAATTGGATCTATCTTTGTGGGAAAAAGTACTCACTTGAAGTCAACTCAGATTGGTAACATGTTGAACCCGAGTGACTTCCAGTCAGTATATAAAAGTGGGTACTTGAGGAAAGCTCAAGTATCATGAGTATTGTTCCGTCAAGAAGGGAAACAATGGTCTCTTTCCACATGGATGATACCCCACGAACATAATGCCCTTACTAAAAATCCCTTGTTTCTAGTTAAGCCAAAAACCTTTATCTATTTGTTGGTCCAACAAGTCGGACCTGTGAAGCCATCTCACATTCTTACGATTCATAGTAGAGATAAGAAGTATGCCATGGGAGTATCATGGATACTGTAGCTTGGCTGCACTGGAGAAGTGAGTGTTGTGGAGGGGAGCCAGTGGGTCAAGCTGCTAGTCATCCATTTTGAATAAGCATAGCTAGGGTAAAACCCAAGTGAGAACTCAACAAGTATTGTCTTTCACAGCCTTAGGATTGTACTTATTTTTTGGAAATACACATGTTCATGATCATCAAACTGAAAATACATTGTCTTTTGATTGTCTTTTCTTGTCAAAACTTGATCATGAAACAGAGTTATTTTACACTACAATTCACTGGAAAACTGCAACAATTCATCAAAAAATCGCAACTGTCAACAGAGTCGCAATTGTTCACCAGAAAAATGCATTTGTTAGGTATAGTCGCATCTGTTTACTAGTTTGTCACATCTATCAAAACTGAGTCATATCTATGTGTCACTAACTCACATTTGTACTTAGAGTCGCATTTGTTACAGAGTCTGTCGCACCTATCAGAAACTTAGTCTAAATTTGCATGTCCTAGGATTTGAGTCGCATCTGCTTAACTGTGATTTGCATATGCCAGAATAGCTTGCATCTTCTTAGTAGAAAATCGCATCTGATATCTCAGTCATGTCTGTCATTACCTCTGTTACTTATAAACCTACAATTGAAACACTTTGTGACACATTTGAATAGGTGATCCACATTTGTAGTTTGGAACGACGCATATGCCCCGATTATAGAACCAACCTACTTATTAGTACACATATAGAGTCTTGAAAATCGCATCTGATTAGTGTAGAGTCGCAATTGATACCCTGAGTCGCATCTGCTACAAAGAAAACCACATGTGTCTGATACCTAAAACTAAATTTACGAGAAAACCATAATTGAGAGAAAACTGCAACTATTAAATTTTGCAATGCATCTTTTTGACTATCAGAAATCTGGAATTTACTGTCACAGACTAAGAAAAAATAGTCAAACCAGTATCTGACTTATCCTTTTTCACTGATTCTTGGAAAAAAACCAAAAATTTTGCTCAAAATTTGCATGTTTACATCCTTTAGAAATCATTCAGTCATAGCGATAGATACCCTAGTTGTAGATCTTACTTTCATCTTAGGGGTCTTTATTTCCTTTAAAGAGATCATCATTTGCATATTTTCAGATAGGAACCTTTCACGCTTTAGATAAACCCTTGATTTAATAAATGTTGTCATTGAACCTAGTCATCATATCTTTTTTCCTACACGTGAATCCTTCCAGCTCATCAGTCTAGTTTGGGAGTTCACCTTATCTTTTGGTCCTAGTCCTACGAAGGCTCCTTGTCAAAACTAAATTGAAACCTAGGTTAAGCTTTAGCTGATAGATAACCTCTCTTAGAATTTTCCAAATTGGTCACTTAGACTTTTTCATATTTAGACATTGTCATCCTAGAATAGCATCATTTTTAGACATACCCTATTTGTAGAGAAAATACCAAAAAAATAGCTGCATGCATTCATCCTTGATATTCAGAAAATCCCAAAAACATAGATTAGATTCATACTATCCATAGACTTAGCTTTTGCATCACTTGCACTTTGAGCTTACAATATATGGTTGAAACAAGATCAAAAAGGAAAGAAAGAGAAAAGATGGCTGATCCAAATGATTTCATCAATCCGTTCTCAAACCCCTTTTCAGGGACATCTTCATCTAGACCTCACAAGACTTTGTTAGACAAATGTTTTACTAGACACACAAGGATGTGTTGTAGTGGAATATATAGATGTTGTTGTACAAGACCCTGAGTTTGCTTCCTTTGTAGATGACTATCTAGCAAATGATTCTCAATGATACTTAGCCAAATTGCTAGCAGAAGGTGCCAAACTACTTCTTGGTTTTGATATTTGTACCCTACAAACTGCATCTACCCAAGGAACAAACACCACTACCACTAGTGCTACTATACCTCAAGTGACTACTGCTATACCATCTAGAGGACCTACATAGAGTGCCTCAATGATACACACATCTCCATTTGGTATGCCTACCTCGATACAGGGGCTAAATTTCACCATAGGGGCATCATCGTCCAATCCCTTCGGTCCTCTTGTTGGGAACAAAAAATCTAGAACATTAGCTCCTATACCAAGTGTCAATGTCACTAACACTATTCCACAGACAACAACTATACCTAGTGTTCATGTCGCTAGTACTATACCACAGATTTCACAAACAGGAGGCATGCCCTCTTTCCAATATGGAACCAACCCATCACTTCACAGATTCTGAGTCAAAACCTATTTTCACAGATTCTGAACCAAGATCCATTTTTACAAACTTCAAATCAAAATCCATTTACACAAACCCCAAATCAAAATCCATTTTCACAGATTTTAAAGCAAAACCCATTCACTAACATTCCAAATCAAAATCTACTTTACATACTGACATTTAACCAAAACCCATCACAAAATGATGGATTTCAAAACACGTACATAGACCCAAATAATCCAACCAACACATCATTAACTCAAGTTGATGTCATGTAGACACAAATGCATGTACTTCAAACACAAATGGATAACATGGTAGTGTCAACCAAAAAAACCTTTTCAACAAAGGATTTATGCCTATTTCCCTTCGATAAATCATTGTACATGACACCTTTCCCTCATGGGTATGTCATACCAACTTTTCCCAAGTACAATGGAAAGCGAAATCTAGTCGAACACATAAGGGAACTTTCTATGATGTGCATAGATTTCGCCTATGACCCCACCTATCTTATGAGACTCTTTCTGACAAGTCTTGTTGGAATTGCACTAGAATGGTTTTTAGGTCTTGACTATGGCATAAAATCATGGGGCAAACTGGCTGAGAAATTCATTGAACAATTCTCCTTTAACATAGACCATGAGATTAACATAGCAACCTTGTGTCATACTACACAAGATGAAGGAGAAATTTTTATCACTTTCTTCCAGAGATGGAGAACTATAGCCAGTCGATGCCCTGTCGAGATACCTGAGAAACAAAAGGTCACTATCTTTCAAGAAAACCTCAACCCAAAATTGAGAAGTGACTTGAGGGTACATTGTTGCACATCCTTTACAAAACTAGTGGAAAAGGGGCTCATACTAGAAAAATATCTCATTTACAAAGGAGAACTTAAGACACAAACACCCAACATAAATCCAAATGTGCAGAATACACCCAATGACCGAAACAAGTTTTGGTCTCAAAACAAAAATGTTACCAATGATGGGGTGGTTGATGTGAAGACTTTACAAGCAGGATTGATCATCACACTTAGAGGAAATTCCCCCTCTACCAACACACTTAATGCCATCAACCAAACCCCCAAGACTACCCAAAACACCCAACGGCCACAACAACAAAGACAATTTCCAAAACATGAGTTCACTCCCCTCGGGGAACCCATCGAGTCAGTCTTTAAACAACTATTGCAACACAATCTTATACAACTTCAAGAGCAAAGACAATATGATCCAGGGAAATTCAAATAATCTTGGTGGGATGATAATGCCTTTTGTGATTTCCATCAGACCAAAGGACATAGCCTACAAAATTTTTGTTAGCTATAAAACATCATACAAGACTTTGTCGACAATAGAACTACTGCAGTCAGTGGACAAAAACTTACATCTTTGAACACTGATCACAAGGTCTTTTCTGATCCATTACATGACCATGGGAAAGGAAAGACCCCTAGTTCGAGTAACAAGACCGATACTTCGACCAACTATGCTAATGTTAAGCATGATTATAGTGGCAAAATCATAAATCACCTTCGGGCCGCTAATGAGCAGGTCAATACCATTTCCATAAATCAAACTCCCAAGTGTGTTGTTAACACTTGCCGGACCAAGATCACCATCCAAGTCCCTCCATCACATCAGACACCACAGACTTCCAAGTCAGTATAACTTGATCAGTTGGGGAAGACCCCAACCCAAATCTCCATCTTGGAACTATTACATATCTCCCCTGAACATCGATCCATTTTAGACAAGGCTTTACAAAGCATCACTATCCCTAATGATCTTGATGTCAATCGTTTCCAATAAATGGTAGGCTACTTGACCAATAATCATCATGCCACCTCTGAACAAGACTATGCAAATAAGAAGACAAATCATAATGACCCGTTACATCTTGAAGTCCTTGTTGACAAAACCAAAGTTATACGAGTTCTGGTAGACGAAGAAGCAGGGTTAAATCTTTGCACTTTAAAATTGATTAAGGCATTAGGTTTCTCGAAAGCATGTGTGGACACAACCAAAAGCATTGTCATTAAGGCTTATGATGATGAAGAACACAAATCAAAGGGGTTTGTAACACTTCCTATCAGAATTGGTCTTGCAGTTATGGAGACAAAATTCCAAGTCTTGGATCTCACCCTTCCATACAACCTTCTACTAGGAAGACCATGGATTGATGCCATGAAGGCAGTCCCTTCCACATATCATAAATGTCTAAAATTCCCTTACAATGGCATTGAAATAACAATAGATGGTGACCCATATCCATTCCAATATTGCACCAATCTATGAGAGACACCCCAATGCCAACTGCTTGTAAACCAAGAAGCCTCATCATCCAATTCATCTCATTATGTCGATCCATCCACTCTCACTAGAACATCCACTTCACCTTCATTACCTTCCACTCCTAAGGTTGAGATCCAAGACAAGGGTTGTAGAGAATATCACATGAAGACATCTTATTGTGTTAGCCATCTGATTCCTCCTAAATCATATGGTTTTCCTACAACAGATAGGAGACAATTAGTGGTCACCATACACATTCCTCCCTCAACAACCTTTACAAAATGGGGAGAATTAATTAAAGAAGCCATCAATGAAGATGATGTGACCTCCTGGATATACAAAGAAAACAATGAAGAATCTCCTCCACTTGCTCAAATACCTACAGAACAATATGGGAAGGGTTTCACAATGATGTAGAGCAAAGGATATAATGGACGTAGTGGCATAGACTTACATCAGAATGGGAGGACCGAACCTATCATTGTTTCTAAATGGCCGAAGGGCCTAGGGCTTGGGTTTAAACCACTCCAGATTGGAATTCCTAGTACCACATCACCTTTACTCGAGGAAGTAAGTGCTTCTAAGGATATTGAGACATCCAATGAACCATCTGACCAACCCTACTATGATTCCCCCAACTCTAACGAGTATGAGTGGGATTCTCTATCCTCCACCTCTGTCATGGATCTTGAAAATCTATTTAGAGAACTTGACTTAATGCTTAAATCCTCGTCAAATCCACTAAATTCCTGTTCACCAAAGAATATGGCAAAAGAATAATTGTTTAAACATTACTATTGGGAATCTCTTGATCCTACCTCTTGGGAACATGACAAATTCACTTCGGATAACCAAACCTTAGCAATAGGCCCACCTCAGAATCCACTTAGATCCAAGGAAAAGAGCAAAGAGGACTTGGTAAGAAACCTTTGTGACTATATGAACAACTTAGCCTTTACCTTGACTCCTATGAACTTTGACACCTCTGATGATGACATGCCATTAGTATATCCCCAACTTATCGATTGGGATCAACAAGACACACATGTCTTAGATATCTTTGAGAATGACGAAGCAATTGCTGAGTTCCTGAGACTACGAGAAGGCATACCTAGTGGTGATCATAAGGTCGGTTTTACCATAGACATGGAAAACATGGCATATTTTGGGAATTTTTTCAACCCTTCATTCACAAAAATAAGAAAAAGAATGAAAATGATGAAAATGATGAGTCTCTAGGTGAAAATTGAAATACACCTTTAGAAAATGAAAAAAAAAAAAAAAGGATGCATCCAAAGGTGAAAACCTCTCTAAGTAACCTAAGGATGGAGGTTTTAATAGTCTCCTAGTTGCTCAAGAAAAGTCACCCATGTTAGTTGAAGAATCTGTGGAAGTTAACATAGGTACTGAATAGAATCCCTGACTAGTCTATTTTGTAGCATCCTTGATAGAAACAAAGTAGCTAGAGTTTCACAACTTCTTCACACAAAGACATATCAACTTTGTATGGTCATATGCCGACATGCTTGGGATGGATCCTGAATCGGTATTGCATCATTTTCCCTTACAACCAGGTGTTAAACCAGTGAAACAAAAATTGAGGAAAATGCACCCACAAATTGCTCTACTAGTCAAGGCTGAATTAAAGAAATTGTTGGATGTTGGCTTCATTAGATCAATTGACTATCCAGATTGGATATCCAATATCGTACTAGTCATGAAACCAATAGGGGGCATCCACATCTATATAGATATCAGAGATATAAGCAAGGTGTGTCCCAAAGATGACTTTCCCCTGCTAAATGTAGACCTGATTGTAGACATGACAACAAGATATGAGATGTTATCCCTTATGGATGGATTTTTTAGGGTATAATTAGATCATAATTGCAACTAAAGACCAACCTGAGACAACCTTTACCTGTCCATAGGGAACATATTGCTGGAATGTCATGCCCTTTGGACTCAAAAATGTTGGAGCAACATACCAACGGGCCATACACAATCTTGTGGAGGATTATGTGGATGGAATGATAGACAAATCACTAACAAGAGCTAATCATTTATAGGTTTTAGACAAGATTTTACAAAGGCTAGAAGAGTATAAAGTGAGACTAAATCCAAAGAAATGTGTGTTTGGCGTGAAATTAGGAAAGCTACTAGGGTATATCATTTCTAAAAGAGGCATTGAAGTGGATCCATCCAAAGTGAAAGCTATCATAGATATTCCTACACTAGCTAATATTAGTCAACTAAGGACACTACAAGGGTGACTGCAATCCATCAAAAGATTTATAGTGCAGTTAGCAGATAAGACACATCCTTTTAAACATCTACTCAGAAAAGGAGTACCCTTTGTATGGATGGTTAAATTCCAAGAAGATTTTCAACTGATTAAGGATTACCTACTCACACCACCAGTCTTAATTCCACCTATTTAGGGACGACCATTGATTCTCTATATTTCAGCAACACACTTAGCACTAGGAGCATTGCTTGCATAGAACGACGATGAGGGTCATGAGAGAGCATTATACTATATTAGCTACACTTTGGTAGGTTATGAGCTCAACTACAATACCATTGAACGTGCCTATCTTACAATAGTTTTTGCTACTCAAAAACTTAGGCACTATATGCTAAACTACCAAACCATGTTGGTTGCAAAGATAGATCCTTTGAAATATATTCTCAGTAGAGCAACATTGATAGGATGATTGGCCAAATGGGTTATGATACTCAACGAATATGATATCCAATATGTAGAACGAAAAGCTATCAAGGGACAAGTCATTGCTGATCAGTTGGCTGATGCATCGATACAAGCAGATCACTGTTTAGTTGCATATTTTCTTGATGATTTTATATTCACCATTGACACGAGCACGATATGGAAAATATACTTTGATGGGTCCCATACAAATCATGGCTTAGGGGCTAGAATATTGCTTTTCACATTACAGGGTGACTCTATTCCTAAGTCATTTAGGATAGATTTTCCATGTACTAATAACATAACATAATACAAGGATCTTGTGACAGGATTACACATGGAAGTCAAATAGAAGTTCAAGAACCTATAGGTTTATGGTGATTCACAACTGGTAATCCGATAGGTTAATGATGACTATGAGACTAAAGATGAAAAGCTAGCCCCATATAAATGCATGGAAGATAGTTTCAAAGGATAATTTGACAAGGTAGACTTTCATCAAATACCTCATGTTCTAAACAGGGTAGCAAATGCCATGGAAACTATTGCTTCACTCTTGGACATACCTAGCAACGTGCCTAAATTCAAGTTTTTGGTAGAACAACTTTTGATCCCTGTTTATGACATCCCAGATTCAAAGATGGTGTGTGATATTTTTGGTCCCAATTCCCCATGGTATAAAGACATCTATGACTACTCCATGCTGAAATCATACCCCTTGACCTTTCCAACAACCAACATAGGACATTTATCCATAAGGCAGCCAAGTATTCCATCATCAGAGACACCCTTTATAGACGTTCCCTAGATAATACCCTATTGAGATGTCTTGATACTGAAGAAGCATAAGCAACCTTGCGTGGGGTACATGAGGGTATATGTGGATCCCATTCTAGCGGTCCTACCTTAGCCAAGAATATTATGAGACTAGGTTACTATTGGCCTACCATGGAAAATGACTCATATCTTTGTCAAGAAATATCATCAATGTCAGATACATAGAGATTTGATGCATGCACCAACATAGGAGCTCCATCCAATAACATCACCATGGCCCTTTGCCCAATGGGGGCTCAATCTCATAGGTAAGATACACCCTACATCCTCTAACGTTCATAAGTTCATTATCACTGCAACTGAATACTTCACCAAGTGGATTGAAGCTATTCCTATAACCTTAATGTAGCCACAATAGGAGGGTCCTCAAGGAGAACTATCCAGAACATGCAAAAAGAGTAACACAACGAAAGAAACACAAAATATAGAGGCAAATGCAGATGCAAATATGTTCCTTAACATAAATCTCAGTTACATTCGGACGACAACATCCAGGTTTACAGATTCGGCTCACAGGCTTGATATAACATGTTCAATATTACATCATTCCAATATGCTCCTATATGCGAGTTGAACTCTTACAATTCAGATCAATATTAATCCATTTAATCAATTACTAATTCTACTGCCTATTCTAATGATCGATTACAAGCTTTATACTATATCTGCGATTCTGGAAACATCCGCGTACGCCAAAGATCATCACATTATCAACAGGTGCCAAGAATGAAGTGTGGACCTATAAGGAAGGTCGGGGACACTCCATGGAACACTTAGAATCACATCGCTGAGATCCGCAAGTCACGGGGATGATCCACAAACAATCAAATTAACCGTTAGGCTTGAAAACTATTCTGGTGCTAGTTCAAGAAATAACCATGAAATTCCAGAAGCGATAACTTGCCTAAAAAAGATCCAATCATGCCCAAATATTGGAATAAGGAAAATGAACATGTCCATGATGTACACAAAGATCCACAGGGACTAGTGAGAAAAGATGACAAATCCACCAACATGAACTGAGAAAGAACAAAATAAGAACAAAATTGGAGAAAAATATTTTTGGTTGATGCAAGATTTCCAGGAGCCAAGGATACTCCTGCATCAGACATCTGGGGTTATTGAAAAGTGAGTCCCTCACTTTGTTGGGGCTAAAGGAAAACCAAGTCGGTCTACCTCAGACTAAGAAATCCAAGAAGAATCCTCAACTGGTCTATCTTTCCATTTCACAAAATATTCTTTGTATTGTCTTCCATGAGTCTTCCTCCCATCTCTGACATCCAAAATCTCTTCAATCTCATCTAACTGTTGCTTAGGAAACTGGTTTTCCGATCTTACTTCACTATCTTTTTTGAATTATGCTTCTTGGTACCAGTGTAGGTCTGCAATGTTGAATATAGGTGATATACCCATGCCATCTGGTAACTCTACTTCATATGCATTTCCTGAATCAAATTTCCTCAAAATCCTATAGGGTCGAAAATTCCTCATCTTCAGCTTACTGTATGTTCCAAATGGAAATCTCTCCTTTCTCAAATACACCATCACCTCATCTCCAACTTCAAACTCCTTATGTCTTCTCTTCTCATCTACTTTTGCCTTATACTTCTTGTTCATATCTTCCAACTGCTATTTCACTTGAGTATGCACTTTCTTCATATGTTCCGCAAATTTCTCTACTTCTCCACTCTGTTTACCTTCCATACTGATATCTCTCAATTCTGATATACCTCTAGGATGAACTCTAGTAACAATATAAAAAGGTGTCTTTCCTGTACTTCTATTTACTGAATTATTGTAATAAAATTCTACTTGTGCAAGGACTAAATCCCAACTTCCAGTTTTCTCTCCAACTAAACATCTCACCAAATTCTCTAAACTCCTATTCACTACCTCTGTCTGTCCATCTATCTGTGGGTGAAATGTAGAACTAAACTTCAAGTCTATCTTCAACTTCTTCCAAAGTGTTCTCCAAAAGTAACCAAAAAATTTTGTATCCTTGTCTAAAACTATACTCCTAGGTAATCCATGCAATCTGACCACTTCTCTGAAAAACAAGTCCATTACATGTACTACATCTGTTGTCTTCTTACAAGGTATGAAATGTGCCATTTTAGAAAATTGATCGACCACCACAAATACTAAATCATTACCTCTTTGTGTCTTTGGAAAACCAAATATGAAATCCATGTTGATATCCTCCCAAGGTCTCTCTGGAACTATCAAAGGCATATACAACCCAACATTTTGACTACTCCCTTTTGCAACTTGACAAACTTTGCAACTCTGCACAAATTTCCTAACATCCTTATGAATCTACAACCAAAAGTAATTCTCACTTACCAATGCTACTGTCTTATCAATTCCAAAGTGTCTTAACTTTCCTCCACTATGCTTATCCTTCACCAAGTTATCCCTCATTGAACTCTGGGGTATACACAATTAATTTCCTTTGAACAACATATCTTATTGAACAAAATAATCCAACCACTAACTTCTATCCTCTAAGATACATTCTTTACAAGCTCTCCAAGGTTCTACAAAATCCGGGTCTTCCTCATACAAGTTCTTCAATTCATCAAAGCCTAATACTCCCACTCTCATCTATGACAGCAAATTCCTTCTCCTACTCAAAGAATCAACAACTCTATTTGACTTTCCACTCCTATGCTTCAAAACAAAAGTATAACTCTGCAAGAACTCCACCCATCTCATGTGTCTCTGATTCAACTTACCTCATCTGTTCAAATATTGCAATTCTTGATGATCTATAAACAACACAAACTCCTCAGGCATAAAATTCTTGATCATACACTGAATATCTTCTCCTAGCATCGTTCAACTTCTCACTGAAATAAACTATAGTTCTCCCTTCTTGACTCAACACTGCTCCAATTTCCTTTTCACTTGCATCACAATCTACTTGAAATACCTTATTGAAATCTGGTAAAGTCAACACAGGCTGCTCAATCACCTTCTGCTAACAAAAACTCAAAACTTCGGTCTACTCCAAATGTCCATCTAAAATCCTTCCTATCTCTCATTGTTTCTATCATAGAACTGCAAATAGAACTGAAATTCCTAATAAACTTTCGGTAGAAACTAGCCAATCCATGAAATGATCTTACCTCTCCAATTCTATCTGGTGTAGGCCACTCAACGATTGCTCTTACCTTCTTAGGATACATCTTCAATCCATCCACAAATATCATAAATCCTAGATATACCAACTCCTCCATGAAACAACACTTCTTAATGTTTATCAGCAATTGCTCTTCTCGCAACCTCTGCAAAACTTGTTTGATATGCAAAAAAATGTTCTTCTCTACTCTTACTAAAAATTAAGATGTCATCCAAGTAAATAATCACAAAATTACCCAAGAATTTATTCAATACCTCATTCATCAACCTCATGAAAGTACTCGGTGCATTTGTCAATCCAAAAGGCATCACTAACCACTCATACAATCCTTCATTTGTCTTGAATGTTGTTTACCACTCATCTCCTTCTCTGATTCTGATATGATGATATCCACTCTTCAAGTCTATCTTGGTAAAATATTTAGCTTACTCAAGCAATCCATGATGTCATCCATCTGGGGCAAAGGAAACCTATACTTCACCATGATCTTGTTTATGGCTCTAGAATCTATACAATCCTCCATTCTCCATCCTTCTTAGGTGCTAGCACAATAGGTACTGCACATGGACTTAAGCTTTCTCTGATCAAACCCTTCTTCAAAAATTATTGCACTTGTCTATTCAACTCTTCATTCTCTGTCAGTGTCATCCGTTGTTCGGATTTGTTTGGAAAAATAGCTCTAAGAATCAGGTCCATGCAATGACTAATACTCCTCATAGGTGGTAATCCATCAGGTACATTATCTAAAATGATCTCCTCATACTCTGTCAAGAACTCCTTTATCTCTTCCAGTTGTTCTTCCACATGCTTCAAATATTCAATCTTCCTAGGCACCAAGGCATAGCACACATTCTCATGTCTCAATCCATCAAGGAATCTCCTTCCATCAACCAAACAAACCCTAGTACTTGTACAAACGTCAATTGTAGGGACATCTTCCAAAGGCAACAAAATTTGCTTCATCCCATTAGCAACAATAGTATATATATTCTTCTTTCCATCATGAATAGCCTGTCTATCATATTGCCAAGGCCTTCCCAACAAAACATGGCATACATCCATAGGCATAATATCACATAAAATTTCATCATGATAATTTCCTATCTTCAATCTCACCAAACATTGTTCACTTACCAGTATCCTATGCTCATCCTGAATCCAAGCTATATGATAGGGCTTCGGGTGTTTCAACCTTTTCAACCCCAATTTAGTCACCATCTCTTCAGAAACCAGGTGCTTAGAACTTCCACTGTCAACAATCACTTTGCAACATCTACTAGCTACCTTGCATCTAGTCCGAAACAAATTCCTTCTTTGCAATGGTTCCTTTTCTACTTCACTTTGTAAGAATACCCTTTTATTCACCAATACTTCTCCATCTTCTGGTTTATTAGATGATTCAACATGATCTTCCTTAGCAAAGGTTGTTCTCCCATTTTTCTTTGTATTTTTTCTTGTCTCTCCCTGATTACATTCGAATGCTCTATGTCCTTCTCCACCACACTTAAAGCAAGTTCCCCTGAATACTCTTTTCTCCTTATCATCCTTTCTATAACCTTTATTTTGGTAACCACCATATCCTCCTCTTTTGTAAGAGTTTCCATCACCTTTATGATATGAATTATCATTCTTACTGACCTCCTTATCCTTATTTTGATCTGCAAAAGAGCCTCTTCCTCCTCCAATAAAAATTCTTCCTCTCTGAAATCTTCCACCTCTTCCTCTCTGTCTCTACTCATGTCTTTTATTCAACTTCTCTTTTTCCTTTAGGGCACACTAATATGCCTCTTCCAAACTCTATAACTTAATCAAACTAATCTCATCCTATATAGATGACCTCAAACCATTCACATACCTAGCTACTTTCTCAATCTCATCCTCTGAATGTCCAGATCTAATATTCAACTTATAGAACTCCTCAGTATACTCTGTCACACTTGAATCTTTCTGCTTTAGATTTTGCAACTTTAAGAACAAACTGATTTGATAGTTTGCAGGCATGAAATTTGTCTTCAAATTATTCACCATCCTATCCCATGACTTTATCTTCTCTTTTCTTCTTCTTTTCCTATTTGTCTGTAAATTTTCCCACCAAAGGGATGCATGTCCTCTCAAATTTTAACAAGCATATATCACCTTCTTATCTTTAGTAGTACCTTCAAATTCAAAATATTTTCCATCTCTATAATCCAATCAAGAAATTCTTCTGAATCCAGCTTACCATTATAATCCGGTGGATTGAAATGTGGTTTTGTATTCACTCTGGTTAGGGCTCTTATGAACCTCTCTTCTCCCTAATCAAGACCAAGTTGTTCTTCTCTTCCACTTTCCTCCTGTAATTCTACCTCTTCATCACTCACATTATCAACTGGTCGACCTCTTCTCTAGGCTGTTTCAACTGTATCTAATTTGGCAGCAATTCCTCTCAATATCTCCATTAAAGTAGGGTCTGCATTTCCAAGCGCTCCATTTCCTCTACCATTTCTTCTTCCCACCATCTTTACACAAGTCCTCTGTAGTTGCAAGTCGAATCCTCAATTCGCCACCCTACAACAAATCTTCAACAAGACTTCGCAAACTCTGACGATCTCGCAAGGAACGAACCTTGCTCTGATACCAATCTAACGGAACGACAATAGGAGGGTCCTCAAGGAGAACTATCTGAACTATGCAACAAGATTAACACAACGAAAGAAACAAAATACAGAGGCAAATGCAAATGAAAATATGTTCCTTAACATAAATCTCAGTTATGTTTGGCTGGCAACATCCAAGTTTATAGATTCGGCTCATAGGCCTGATATATCATGTTCAATATTACAACATTCCAATATGCTCCTATATGCGAGCTGAACTCTTACAATTTGGATCAATCTTAATCCACTTAATCAATTACTAACTCTACTGCCTATTCTACTGATTGATTACAAGCTTTATACTATATCCATGATTCTGGAAACATTCGCGTCGGCCAAAGATCATCACATTATCCAAGGAGAGAAAATGTAACATGTGCATGAATAGGTCAACCTCAAATTTGAATTACTTTATCAATAGGTGCCTAGAATGAAGTGTGGACCTATAAGGAAGGTCGGGGACACTCCATGGAATGCTTAGAATCACACCGCTAAGATCCACAAGTCACGAGGATGATCCACGAATGATCAAATTAACCGTTAGGATTGAAAACTATTCTTGTGCCAGTTCAAGAAACAACCATGAAATTATGGAAGCGATAACTTGCTGGAAAAAAGATCCAATCATGCCCAAATCTTGGAATAAGGAAAATGAACATGTCCATGATGTACACAAAGATCCGCATGGACTAGTGAGAAAATATGACAAATCCACCAACATGAACTAAGAAAGAACAAAATAAGAACAAAACTAAATGTAAATATTTTTGGTTAATGCAAGATTTCCAAGAACCAAGGATGCTCCTGCATTAGACCTATATCACTGGCACACAGATTTCTAAGTTTATTCTAAACTATATCATCTGTCAGTATGGTGTCCCTCAATCCATCATCATAGATAATGGTCATCCATTCAAGAACCAAGAATTACATCATCTCTGTGAAGATTTCCATATCCAACACCATGTTTCCACCCCATATTACCCGCAAGGTAACGAATAAGTAGAGGCATCGAATAAAACAATAATTAGAATCCTCAAAAAGACTGTCTATGATGTTGGTCATGATTGGCATTTACAACTTAATCCAACCTTATGGGATTACCGCACAAGCATCTGTACTCCCACTGGTGCCACACCATATTCCCTAGTATTTGGCTCTAAGGCCATCTTACCTATTGAGGTCGAGATTCCTTCCCTAAGGGTACCTTTGAAAGGGAACATTGACGATGAAGAGTACCGAGTTTCAAGACTACATGAGCTATAATTCCTAGACGAATGAAGACAGAAGGCATTAGACCATCTCCAAACATATCAAAATATTCTTCGTCACAACTACAATAGGAAATTTTTGAATATAAACTTTGACATTGGTGACCTGGTCTTAATGGAGAATCCTAAGAATCAAGCTGAAAGAGAGAAACTAGGAAAGTTTGAACCTAACTGACTAGGACCCTACATTGTCATAAAAGCCTTTGGATCAGGAGTGTATCATCTCTCTACTCTTGAAGGAGAACCATTGTCAGCACCTATCAATAGTCTTCACCTAAAGAAGTTCTACGCATAGCTTCTGAGAGCCTTGTCTTAATTATCAAAAATACAAAAAAAATCAATAAATCAAAAAAATCGTTACCTAGGTGAAAACCTGGAAAACATGCATCTTGGTAACATTAAAAAATTAAAAAAATCAAGAAAGTGGTAAAGAGAAACAAGTCATCCAATAGTGAAAACCACTTCGGTGGCACTTTGGATAAGTACTGTGGTGAAAACCTAGCAAACATGCACCATGTGTAGTTGACTCTGCTCCTTTGTCTATCATTATTCTAATCTAACTTACCTGTAAATATTATCTATCACTGTACATATCATATATTTCCCATCCATTGCTTGTATATACCATTCATAATAAATGGTTGTCTTTTCCATAACTCAGAATGATTGACATCGAGTGCACTTAATATCCCCCATCCCATTCTATTCATAACCAGTTGGTCTTATGCTCGACTGGGGGAAAGCACTTTACCTATGTCATATTTGTTTCTTACATTGGCTATTCTGAAGAAGTAAAACCATTGAAAATCCAAAAACATTAAAAAATGTCCTGAGAAAATCCAAAAACATCATAAAACTTCAAAAAGACAAAAAAATAAAAACATGTCAAAAATCCAAAAAAAACAGAGTCAGATTCAGTCACACTTTTCAGTCTTTATCATTTGTCGAACTACGTTGCCTCTACGACTGGACATAGGCAAGGCCATCTACTGATGTGCCCCCAAGGCATTAGGCCAATCCTTTTAGGTTTGTCTGTATAAAATCATGACTCAATCCATTTGTCTATAAGACAAGGTCATTTGTCGTGTCAAACTACGAGGTCTCTGCATGTATAACGTAGGAAAGGCCATCAATCGATAAGCCCCCAAGTTTGCACTAGGTCAGTCCATTAGGGTTCATCACAAGAACTACCACACATGTTAGATATCTTCATACAATTCAATCTTTTCATAGTCAGTCTTGTTAGTCAAAGTCTAGTCAAATTACGAGGTCTCTACGTGTATAATGTAGGCAAGGCCATCAATCGATGAGCCCCCGAGGCCACACTAGGTCAGTCCTTTAGGGTTCATCGTCACACACAATCAATTGTTAGCACATCATATCAAGTAATGCATCAACAAGATGAACAAGTAAAAATGTCATCAAGTCAAATCAAACAAATTTCCAAAACAACAACCAAAACAAATCAACTTATGTCTGCTATAGGATGTGTCTTGCTTGAAAACATACATCATCAAAACAATCAACTTATGTCTTATACAGGATGATTCCTTCCTGAATACAGACACTGCCAAACAATCATCATAGCCTTACATAGGTTGTCACATCAACGGCATTAGACTCAACGTTTTATACAGTACATGTCTTTCTGAAACCAGGCTTTTGTCATGCCTTATACAAATAGTCATAACATTGAAACCAGACTCAACGTCTTATATGGTATGTGTCCTTCCTGAAATCAGGCTCTATCAATCAAAACAATCAAACAAACAGATCAAGTTTTGAAAAATATTTTACAGGATTTGACTTTGTGGCTTATTTATCTTATCATTTCATTTGACTTTATGATTGGAATCCTATTACTAGCTTTCTCAAGGATGTCCCATGGAGGATTTAGAGAAGCAACGATGTATCAGAATTATGTTTTCTTTGATTGTTGTTTGTCAACTATCTTTTAACTTTGACTTTTGAGTCATGTTACTAGTTTCCTCAAGGATGTCCCATGAAGGATTTAGAGGAGCGATGACATCTCATGACCCGTCTTTTATTTGTTTGTTGTCTGTGGTTTGTCTTGACAAAAAGATTGGGACAATTGTTCCCTTAGTATGAGTTAGGACATTCCTTGTCTACGACTGTCTCTTTTTAGTAGGTGGATGACCTTGTACACCTTGATCTATCTCATATCATGTTGTTTGTCTCCATTTGTATTAGTTACCACCCAATGATGATTTAATAATGCAAGGCCTATTGTGTTACAGAAAAAAATCGAAGATTGCTAATACTAACATCCATGTCTTTTATTATTCATCTTCTTTCCACACTAAAATTTCTTCTTTCGTGCATTATGATGGAGTCCTGTGACACACAAAAATATAAAGCATCCTGCATATGCATTCATGTTAGAAACATTATAAATCATACATATATCTTGCATTTGAAAAACACAAAAATATAGGAATCTATCATATCTAAGAAATCATGTCATAATAAGCATTCATCATCATAAATTAAATAACAAAATCATTACTTGTACATTACAGTTGTAAATATATGCATCACATTACATCCATCATCAATAGGAATATAACATCACATGTAGATATAGATATATCATGTTGCATCTCATAATCATGAACATCAAATTACATACATAACATCCATCGATACCATAAAAAGTAAATGCATACATCATCATGTAGAATCAACATAACATAATATCATATAGGCTGCATCAACATGTGATAATGTAAATATCATCATCTACAACATGTACATATCAAATAAGAATTGCATATCATATAGATCGCTGCCAAAATCATATATATATATAAATAAAGTGTCACATCACAATGTCATAATGTATCATAAAAATGAAGCCCATAGGCTCTATGATCAACATACAATGTCCATCAATAAATAATATAACATGTACCTATCTGAAATTCCCACTACTCCCATGTGGAGAATGTGAAGGTGACCCATGATGAGATCCTGATGACCGGTGTGCAGAAGGAGGCCTATCATATGGCCCAGTCCTATGAGGTCCCACGACCCCCTCTATACTCTGAGTCCTGCTCTGGGACCTGCTACTGTGTACCTGAGAGTAACTAGGAGCTCGTCTCTTAGGAGGAGCCTCTGCCTCATATAGATCCCTATAGTAGGTGGCTCTCTAAACTGCTTTGACTAACTCCCATGCGAAATTTGTAGCTAACCCACTATAAAGAGTCCTCAACTCTCTGAATCTCTGCTCGGTCCCCTGTCTCCGAGCTATGGCCTAATCTCTATCCATATATGCTCTAGCTCTCTCCATCACAATTGAATCTTTCTTTTCCATCAATTCCCTCATCTGTTCCTTCAGAGACACTACCTGGACCATAAATTTTCTACCTCCTGATCAACAAGACCTATATCATCTTGTCATGGCTGCTCTCTCCCATCATCCTCCCAATCCTCCAGAATCCTATCTCAGATCTCCCGCTCATGTTCATCCATCTCCTCCTCCTCCTCATCATCCTGGTATCCTGTGAGCATACTAAGAGCATCTATCATCCTGGTATCCTCTGGAATGTCCTCCTCTACTGCATGCTCCTCGCCACCAATCTCAACATCAATATACTCCTCTCCTCCACCAATATCTAACATGTGAACATCCTCACCCTCTCTCTCCTCCTCACGGATAGGTGAAAAAGTGGGCCTCGGCCTCTACGACCTCGTTGACCCCTACTGCCACCCCGTTGACCACCTCCTCTCCCATCTCTATCATCACCCCTGCCACCTCTACCATGCCTGCCCCGAAGTCTTGTCTTGCACCTCTTTACAGGTGCATCCTGATCTGGATTAGTGAAAGGAACTGACTTGTGATCCGCCCACCAAGTATCATAGGCAATCGTCGTGCCCAGATCAGACGCTCTACCTCTCCACCCCCACTGTACCAGTTGTAAAGCATCAATATCCGCCTCCACTGTGGCAATGGGAATCTCAGGTTCCCACAAGGTCACCTCCCTAAAAGATCAGGCATACTCTGCTCATCCTCAAGGCTCATCCTAAAACTCACCAAATTGTCTCAGGACTCAGTTTGGCAAATACCTCTCAATAATATGTACATGTGACACTATCCTACCAATCAGATACTGCGTTTGTCTATAGAAGGGAAGGTGTCCATCCTCATCTGGCCACTGTGGGAAATCCATGTAGGGCCTCCAAATGAACTAAACCATTGTGTCAATAGCATGTCGGTAGAAACCAGTGTCTCTAACATGAGTTTGGGTATTTCCACCCGCATAATGGAAGGCATTAGGAGATCCCTATTGTAGCTCAGCTATAACAGGTGGACAAAAAAATTTTGTGTTCCCATGCCCATACCATCAAGAGCGTGGTACCACAGCTCATAGACTATGCCTCTCTATAGGTAATATCATGCAAATGAAAATATAACATGTCCAACAAACAAGGGCCCCAAGCATATACCACCTATCTCTCTAACATGGCTACAAGCATCTCCCCCCATCCTACTGGAAATCCATGACCTCGATGGTCAAGAAGAACTACCTTTCCAATCAATATACATAATAAAAAATCTAACCTACCATATCTCTTAGCTAGAACATGCCATCTAATCTCATAATGATCTATCCCTAGTTGCCTAATATCATCATGTGGGTAATATATGTGCATCTTACTAAAACCCATCTGCGTATCATACATAACTCGGGCACCCCTAATCGACAACCTCAAAATCCTATATACATCCTCTAATGTAACCATGGCCTCACCTGTAGGCAGATGAAATGACAACGTCTCAGAGTGCCACCGCTCGTAGAGAGCAGTCAGTAGACCTCGGTTTTCCTAAATAGTGGGCATGAAGGTGACATGATGAAGACCTCGGTGCCAGAGGAACCGTTTCTCCCCACTCCGTAGTTGATTTTGAAAGTCAAAAGTTAATGGTCTAGATTCCCTCGTATAAATCGGGTCCAATACATGCGTTTGTTTCTAACAAATGCATTGCAAAAACTCAATTGCGTCATTCCATTTTTCAAATGCGTCTCAAAACATCATATGCACCATTATCCTATACAAATGCATTTCAGAAATGCAAATGCGCACAATTGCAAACCATACCTAGTCAAACGGCCATTTAAACATGCAAATGCGTACTGAAATTACAAATGCATCGCAAAAACCTATATGCACTACTGTCTATTTCACATGCGTGTTAGATATATAGATGCAGTTCAGTTCAAAACAAAATGCGATCAACTTTAAAAACCTATGCTAGCCTATGACGTAAAGTTTCAAATGTGACATTCTAAATGCAAATGCGTGCATTGCGTGTTCAAAGGCGATGCAAAATAAAGTGATGTAGGAAGAATAAATGCCTAGAAATGTGTGAAAAACAAAATTTCAAAAGTCAATGTCCGAGTACTTACCGGGGTCCAGCGTATGCGAGGTGTCAAAATTTTCGAATGTGATATCCACAATGAGAAGTGAGAGGAACGGGTGACGTTTTTCTAAGAGCTCCAGAGCACCAAAATCAAATTTCTAAACTTGAGAGGTGACAAAAAATAGGGTTTTCACCCAATTTGTATTTATACCTAGGGTTTTTGGTGGCATTTTTCAAACCTTTTAAACTGGATGCACTATTTTCCATCTTCCGATGACCGTTTGACCTATCAAACTTCCTCCAAATTGAATTCTATCAATTCCATTGAACTTCTGGCCATCCAACTAACTAATCAAGATTATTTCCATTTTTTTTTTGAATTTTTAGAAAATTTGTCAATTTTCCCGAGGGGGCATACCTTCACCTATTCCACATTGGGGCATGACTGGGGCATGTTTTTGATCGATTTTCTTTGACAGAACACTGAAATGACATTGTATCAAAGAGGGGAAAAATGTAGACACTGGAATTTGGTCTAGGCTTGCGACTTCAATTTCTTCATAATTCGTACCTTCATTTGTCATGATTAAATAATGTTAATTATTTAATTATTTTCTAAATTCCTTTCTCATCTATTAATTAAATAACTTTAATTATTTAATTAAGCCAGTTTAACATATATTCATCTATTAATTAAATAAACTTAATTATTTAATTTATTCATTTTACTTATTCAATCCTAATTAATTAAATAAATGTTCTTTATTTAATTATGTCACTAATTAACTTTATCCTCTTTCTGAAATTAAATAAATCCTTGTTTAATTTATTCCTATCACACCTTCAACTATAATTAAATAAATACTTTAATACTTTAATTATTCAGCAACCTTTTCTCCTATCAATTAAATAAATCTTAATTTATTTAATTTAATCATCTAATTTCTAATGTCAAATTAAATAATAATTTAATTCATAAAAGAATCACTTTTGACATATTCTTCTATATTTAGATAATCCCTTAAGTTATCTAATTATTTATTTCCACTTGACTCAAGATCTATTTAAATCAGTCAGTCATCTCCTGATTTAATAACTGGTTGTTTTTAATGAAGAGACTCTCTGTCTTAATTGATTCGTTATCTTGTTTTAATTCTTCTGCATGCACACATTTATTCATTAAATAACTTTATTTAATTAATTCAATTCATTTGTGCATTTGAACAGACCGTTTCCTCCATGCTAATCCTCATCTTTGCATGTAATCTTTATTCTTCTAATTTTTTAATACTTTCAACTAGAGATTAAATCATTATTTAATCTTGATCTCTATCTTCTAGGTTTTATCACTCACATCACTACTAACACTTATCTCAATGCATGTCGAATCTTTTAATCTGAATCATCTATATATCTTTCAGTCTCGACCTGTCATTCGAACAATCAATTTTCTATAAATTGACCTGACCTATCATTGTTACTCCTCCCGAAATTGTATGACTTTTGGAGCACTTCTTAATCTTCAATAGTTTGCTATAATCACAGACATCAAGGCTATACTTGCACACATACTAAAAATCTCAGTGAAAGAATACCATCACAACGAAATGGAGGACAATCGAGGTCATTCATGGAAGGATGTAGATACTGGGTGAGATTGCTCTTTGTTTATGTTTATGCTTTCTTTGTGCTTTGTTGTTTAGCCTTAGTTTATGATTAGAGTTTGATTGCATTGTTATTGCTTTAATCATGCTTTGTTTTCATGATGTTACACCTTTATCATATCTTCATACACAACAAAGATGAAAAGAAAGATACCTTTGGACGTAGCACTAATAGAAATACTTCCTTTTAAATTCCAGATAGAGGTAGCCCATTGCCTTACTTGGTCAATATTCAGTCGATATGCCGAGAATTTTCCCACCAATGACAACTTAAGGCCATCCATTACTTTAATCATAAGTTCTTCAGGAACATCAATTTCTTGACCATCTACTGAACATGATACAGATTCTGTATCTAGCCTAGCCATAGCTAGTGAACCTCTCCCAACTAGTTTTTCCATGAATGAAACTGGATCTTCTTCAGAGAAAAAAGACTCCAAACCCAAAGGGGGTGACAAAGGTGACTTGCCAGATGTACAAGCTACCAGTTGTGCAGAAGAAGGTGTACCATGTTTGGGAACAACATTCTTGGAAGCAACAAACTTGAACACTATACCAGGATTGGAAACAACATTCCTGGATGTGGGAGCCTTGCTAGGCCCACTGCCTAACTGACCCATCAATCAATCAAACCCAAAAAACTAGTAGAAATTCAAAAAATCCAGCGAGCGGGAAAGTTGCAGACCTCTAGTTTACTTATTGAAAATGATAATGATAAGTGTTGATAATTAATATAGATATAATAAAAAATTAAGATAATTAAATAATTAAAGAATATTTAATAAATAGAGAGGAGAAATGATAAGGATAATGATGAAATGAGATGATGAAAGTGCATTAGTCATTTTTAGGTGTCTACAGTTCCAACTCCTTGAAGTTCTTTAATATAAAGGTTGTCCAAGCTTCTTTATGTGAGAAATATGAAGGCCTTGGTAGTGCACATATTAATGGTTATGCCTTAACTCCCTCCTTCTGCGGGACAACACATCATTCCTCTTCACTGGAACAACATACACATCCATTCATCAAGGAACATTCACCATGTCAATAGCTTGCCACTTTGATTACAACATCATCAAGTCTCAATTGTTGAATATATATATATATACACACACATATACGTAAAAATTTAGAAAAAAAAAATACAAAAAATAGTAAAGAGAAATAATCCATCCATAGGTGAAAACCACTTCAATTGTGTCTTGGAAAGTACCATGGTGAAAACTTGGATGGTTCCATGTGTAGTAGTCTCTTTTTCACCATCTCTTAGGATGCCATCTCCCCTACCATCATCATTCTAATCTTTCCATATCCTAATAAAATATCACACATCCATCTAACCATAATAAACCTATCATGGCTTGTATTTCTCATTGATTAGCATCACCCATAACCTCCTCCATAATTATCCACCCTTCCCCATTCTTTCCCCTATGTTAGATGTGGAAGCTACACCTAAACTATGTCAAGGATACAACCTTATATATATCTTATTATTCAAGAATTTGGTCTATGCATTTGCATCCATCCTCACACATCCCTTCATCCTGCAATAAAAGATTTATCCCATAGTAAAAAAAACACATCAACACCCTCTCATATCCATCTCATCTCATCCCAAATCCCATCCATAATAAAATTTTGAGCTCCTCAAACTTACATTTGAATGAAAATGAAACACTGCATGCAAACATCAATCCCTATCAAAATCACACATGAGCCTAGTTGATGAATATTAACCAATCATTTATCTTTTTGAATATCATTTTCAATCACACATCCAATCATTAATGCCCTTTGTACCCTTGAGTCTGGTATAATCCAATCATCAATTCTCATTTGATCCCTGATTTTGGCATAATCCAATCATCAACACCCTTAATGACCTCTGAGTCAGGCATCATCCAAACATCATTATTATCCTATCATTGGCAAGAGATATGTTGGTTGAATGAAATGTTTAGCAATGAATATTTTATTTTGATTTATCATTTGATATATCTTTTGACCCATGATAACACCTACTTAAGGCCACCTTAATCTTTCTATATCTTGGTGTGTTTTGACCGGTATATAGTGGGGCATCGTCTTTATCTTGTATGTCGTATTTGTCTTGTTTGTGTGCCAAGTCCATGCAAAGTTTACCTTGTTACCTTGGTTCCTCATACCTTGGTGCATAATTTCCTTTTTATATCAAATCTTAGGATTTCTCTTTACACACTAGTATAACCAAATTCTCTTTCCTTCTCATCCTTTTCCATCATAACTAAATTCCCTTCCATTTCAAGAGCACACCCGTGTTCTCTTAACCCACATGTCCTCTCAAGGGAGAATCCCATTACCTCATCATCATCCTTCCTCATCCCTTCCATTGACTAGGGCATCATACCATTAGTCCTTATCCCTTCCTATCCATTATGTTTTATTCTTCTTTGATACAACACCACTTTGAGATGTCATATCAAATAGGGGAAAAATGTAGACACCTAAAATTTCACCTTACCCAACCACACCTGATTTTAGCTTTATCTTGAGCCATTTATTAAATGAATATTTATTATTTATTTATTTAATTCCACCATTTCCCTTATTTCATCCTAACATTGAATTAAATAAGTATTTATCATTTATTTAATTATTTTTCCCCTTCACATGATTCCATTAACTAAATAAATATTTAATTTAATTAATTAATTTCACTTTATCTTTTATCTTTTCCCATTTAATCCTAGTCCTCAAACTTGTTCACATGAATCATAATCTAAAAATGTCAATCATGTGACAAGTGTCCCCTTCACATACCTAACTAACTCCTTGTCTAGATTCATTGAACCTAAACACCTATCCAAAAGTCAAACTAATTTTCTATTTTATCCACTCATCTCATACCCTACCTCTTAATCCTATCCATTCACAATAGGATTTTTGTCTTTATCACGATCTTAATCTTAGATCCTATCCTTAATGTGATACTTGTCACATGACTACATCTTTGAGCTCAATGCTAATCCTCATTCAATTTTAGCCATCCATCATCAATCTATCCTAACCATTGATTTTGTCTCTTCAAAACTCTATAATTAGAAGCTCTCATATTTCATCATAAATATCCAAGTCTACTATCATACCCATATGCTATTATTTTTCTATCTCATTTGCAATCATATTGTAGACATCTAAAATTTGACCTTACCTAACCACACCTAATTTTAGACCATCCTAAGCTATTAATTAAATAAATAATATTTATTTTAATTAATTTATCCCATCACCTTTATCCCACCTTCTCCTAGCTAGTTAATTAAATAAATATTGATTATTTATTTTATTTATTTATTCATTACCCTTATCCCAAAACCCTCTAACTAAATTAATTAATTTAGGATAATTAATCCCCATTACCTTTTTCTTCTAATATTTAATTCCATGTTATCCCTCAATCCTTGTCCATTTAATGCTAACCCTTTATCTTCTTCACATGGATCATAATATGAATTTGTCATCATGTGACACATATTCCTTAGCATGTCTAACTAAGACCTTGTCTAGATGGCACCTTCCCAAAAGTCAAACTAACTTTCCATCTCATTCATTCACATAAAGATGTCCAAATACATTCTTAAACCTAGCCCTTATCCCTCATGTGACACTTGTCTAGAACTTTGATCCAAACCATAATCCTCAAGAAATCCTAGCCATCCATTAACCAATGTATTTTGGCCCTTGATTTCCCTCATATAATTTCTACAATATTTTCTTATGCTATTGTTACACTATTGTATTTTCTATCTACTTCTTCCATAGCCTAGCTAATCTTTATCATATCAATCCTATTATCATGCTACTTGTATAAACAATCACATTCCTCTATCAACACATCAAAAGAGCAAATCAAGTGGAGATAGGGTGCACTCTACTTCAACTCTATTTGAGGAGAAATAAGAGTTTTAGGTGAAGATATTGTATGTGTATTGCATTATTTTCTATTTTATTTACTTTTAATATTTTCTTTTCTTCACATATCAAGGTTATGCTAGTTTATTAAACAATCCACATCATCGCATCAAAAGAGAAAATCAAATGGAAAAGGGTGCACTCCATTTTAGCTCATTTAGAAGGATGAAGATTGTTTGAGGTATACATTTGATTTTCATGCATTATCTTATGTTGTTTTGCTTCAATTAATTTTTCACCATCTTGAATATTTAAATAATAATATGGTCTATTAAAGGTTCTTTAATAACTATTTTTTAATTAAAGGAAAAAGATGAGGTTTGAGAGGGCTCCATACCTTATATAGTATAGAAAAGATATAACAATGAAGTCTAACAAATAAAAAAGAAACAAAATCAAACAAAAAACAACCTAGGGGCTAAAAATGTGTTGCAAGATGGTGTGTTCCTTGGTCTCCTTGGTGCAACGCGGTGCTTGGGTTCATGACATGGATTAACCACCTCCCGTGGATCTTGTATAAATAAATGGCGATTGTATTGGGCATTAACATGTTGATCTTTTGGTGCAACAACAACCACCAATGTAACAATTAGTATCAAAGTTGAGGTCACGGGTTTGAACCCTTCGCTTGCACTAGGGGGATTGTTGCAAGATGGTGTGTCCCTTGGTCTCCTTGGTGCATCACAACGCTTGGGTTCATGACATGGATTAACCACCTCCTGTGGATCTTATATAAATCTGGCTATTGTATTGGGCATTAACAGGTCGATCTTTTGGTGCAACGATAACCACCAATATAACAAAATGAACATCACATGCATCAATCCTAAAAAATGGCAATAAACAACAAAATCAAGGCAACGTAAAGCCAAAGTGCTCCAAATAGCTGTAAAACCTACCTATTGTCCCACTCACAAAACCATTAAGGCACTTTTGATCTCCTTTTTTGAAAGATGTCCCAAACTCATAAGACTTTTGATAGATGTTGGAGTTCATTATTAGGGTTTACAAACCTTCAAATGAAAACACCTTTGTTCATTGGTTTTTTTTTGGAATAACATACCTTTGAATAAAGGCTATAAAAGTGACATTTCCACTTTAAGCCTCAAATTTTCCTCAAAAAATTATGTTTCCAACCTTGGATTGGATTAGCAAATGGAATGAATATGACAAGATAATTTGCAAGATTGTAGAACTCAAAATAAGCTTTTCAACGAGCATAATTTTGAATACATTTAGTTTAATTATTATATTTATTTTCTATTTTCTAGTGAACATAGGTTTTTCAACAATTGTCAAGGTTTTCGTTCCATGGATAATGAAAATAATAAAATAAATTATTATATTTTTGAAAAATATTTGCACATTAGGTATTGATGTTTTTATTTCAATAAAAAAATGAAAAGTTATTTCGGATGCATACAAAAAAGTTATGCATTATCAAATTAACCTATGTTTGAATTATTTTTTAATCTCACTTCAAAAAGTTTAAAAAATTATGCAACATGAATCTATGTTTAAAAATTTATAAATTTATCCTTTTTACAAATAAAGTTATGCTTTATCAAAGTAACATCACTTTTTAAAAATACTATTAACTATAAAAAATAAGTTACATAAAAAAACTCACAAATTATTTCTTAAAATTTTAAAAAAATATTTATAATCTACAAGCAAAATCTCAAAAATCACTAGTTCATATCATCTTCAAATTCTTAGCAGTTTAGTTGCTATAGACATCAAAAAGTGAAATTTTGGTAAAAATATTGATTTTAATGTCCCACTTTGGCCAAAAAATGAGACACTATTGTGGGGTCACCTAGCTACAATTATTAAAACCATTTTTTTTAGTGGCTATATATTTTGTCATTTCTACCCAACTAGATTTGACTATTTTTAGGTTCTTCAAAAGTGTACTATTCACCCATAGTTGATTTTCTCAAATCTGAAGGCAAAATCATCTCAAATTAGAAATTTCAATTCTTTAAGATGGACACATATCACATCGTTATGTATGAAAATTTGGACCCTAATCCCAATAGTTTATTTATTTATATGGACTATTTTTAATGCTAACCTCATTTCAACATTTTCAAAATTCATATATGAAGTAAAAATTTAGACTTTGAAACATCATAAAAGTCATATATTAACAAGAAATTTTGGTTGGTCCTCACAAACACTTGGCCAATCTATTGCTTCTTAGCCTTGTGATTGAGGTACTTTTAGACAACCATATGATTGCCACTACCCCTATTGGTTCTTGCTATCTCTCATGTTCATACTATTCATGATACTAAAGAAAAAGACAAAGAGGATGATGACAACATTATCAATTGAGAACCAATTTTGATGCCAAAGACTTGTGACTAAGGTACTTTTGGACAAACACTTGGCCAATCTATTGCTTCTAAGCCTTGGTCAATCTATTAAACATCATAAAAGTCATATATTAATAGGAAATTTTGGTTGGTCCTCACCAACACTTGGGCAATCTATTGCTTCTTAGCCTTGTGACTAAGGTACTTTTGGACAACCATATGGTTGCCACTACCCCTATTGGCTCTTGCTATCTCTCATGTTCATACTATTCATGATGGTCAAGAAAAAACCAAAGAGGATGATGACAACATTATCAATTGAGAACCAATCCTGATGCAAAAGACCTTCCAAATGGTTGGAGCAATCCTTCTAATAAAGATCTATTTCTTTTTGTTGGAATTACATTTATTGCTTAGTGGTTTGACTACTTTTATGTATTTTGCTTAAAGTCTCATGAATAAACTTTTCAAGGTGTGATGCCATTCCACCCATATTTTTTGTGAACTAATATATATTTTTTAAATAAATATAAACATTTATCATTCATCAAAAATTTTAAAAATGAGTTATTAAATTGCAAAAAAATATCATTAAATAGAAAGTAAAGCTTATTGTTGGCGCAACACACCCTTCGATGCCATGGGGACAAGGGGGAGACTAGACCTCGTGACCTCTTGCTTGCAACAAGATGCTTTAGCAAATCAAGCTAGCCCCCCCGACCCTTTGTTATGATTATTTAATTTCTATTTGTTATGACATCATTTAATTGTTTAATAAAAATTCTTAAAGTAAAAAATAACATTTATAAATTATGATTAGTCATAATGAAGAAACCTTGTATTGGTAGGAGAGCTTAAATTTGATGGTGTATGGTCATACTTAGACATCTTTACTATCAAATACAATCAAAACTTTAAAACCTATATTATATGAATATTTGAAAAATCAGATTTTAGATAGATTGTCAAAATTTATATAAGATTATAATGATACATATTTGTTTTATATATAATTTTATTCATACTAAAACATATTATACTAGACACCTCTAAATAGATAACCATCATAAAAAGTTACTTAACTGAGAGTCATCTTCAAATTTAGATCCTAATTCAAAGATAATAAATTTCATTCAAATTGACAATACATAGAATTTATTATTTTTCCACAAATAATACATCACCAATGGAATTTGTTATTTTCCCACTGATGATGGATCACCAAAGTGATCCTAAACTAAAATACCACAATTTAAAAAAAAAACAAATACCATTTCCTCATTGTTAGGGAGACTTGTAATATTTGTTATGAACATATTTCAAGGCAGTAGGGGTAGCTGAAGCTATAATGAAACTTACAAGCCTTAATGGGATATATAAAATAAGCTCAAGCAGAGCCCCAAGAAAGGAATCAGCTGGCATTAAACCCCTGGATAATACAGTGAGAAACCTTCCAGGAAAGAGTGCTGTGGTTATGAATCTCCCCTCCTTGGCAGCCTCCAAAGTATACTTAGCAACATCCTTTGGATCCTCTGCCTTCTTTCTATTATACAAATTGAAAAGTTTCACTAGAGCAAGCATTCCATCCTCTATTTCATCTGCAGAAACACCCAAGAAACAAATTCAATATCTAATCATTTGGTTTTCACAATCTTTAAGTTTGGACTGTCAAATTCAAATTTTATTTACTACTCACTTTCACATTGATCCAGGAGTGGAGTCTCCACAAAGCCAGGGCACACAAGACTGACCCTAATATTGTATGGTATCAACTGGAGCCTCAAAGATTCAGCCAGTCCTCTCAGAGCATATTTTGTTGCAGTATATACATCATGACCATAGAGCAAGAACTGATAGTCATCCACAACCAGTAAGCTCAACAATACAAGAAAACCATTTTCTTAATAGTTACTACTACCCACAAGCAGTTAGGTTAAAAACATTCTTTAGTATTCAAATTGTGCAAGCTTCTGGTTTAACTCTGTATGTTTTCTGATCAACGTTTTGGATCACACTCAGTGAATTCTTTCCTCTTCCTAATGATGGATCACTGAGTGTGATCTGAAATGTCGATCAAAAACATACACAGTTAAACCAGAAGCTTGCACAATTTGAATTTTGGACTGTGGAAAACTTATATTAACTATCCTTTAGTACTACCGACAATCAGCAAGCTCAGCAGAAAGGAACAAAATTAAAGAAACTAAAATGATTCATTCATGAGATAAAAGACCATTTTTTTCCAGTGCGTATAAGGCTTATCTAACCAAGGAGGAAAGAGAACACATGAGCACAATGGAAGCTGGGGGTCTGCCCTCTCTCTTCTTCATCAATGGCAGAGCAGCATGCAGAGTGTATAAAGTTCCTGTCAAATTTGTCTGGATAGTTAAGTCCACTTCTTCTATTATTGTGTTCTCCAAATATGCACTCCTCAAAAATCCAGCATTGCAGATAAGAACATCAATAGGCCTCCATAGGTTAGAGTTCTTGATGGCCTCTGAGATGATCTCATACTTGCTTACATCTGCAGCCTACCCAAAAAAAAAACAGAAAATTAACATGATCAAAAGGAAAATAATGGATTCATATGAAAATTAACATGATCAAAAGAAAAATCAGACTGGTATGAAACAAAGAACATGATCAAAAGGAAAATAATGGATTCATATGAAAAAGGAGAAGATGGGGAATGATGAAAATGATAGATGCATCTTGAAAAGCCTTAAATTAACATAAAAATACTTTATGTTTGATGAGTTTTTTCTGTTGTTGGTTTCATCCTATCAATGATTAATAAAATAGCTTTGGATCTAAACTTCAAGTTTTTGTTTTGGGTTTTTGTTTTACCTTTGTATTGATCCTTTTTGCATCACACTTGACTTCCCTCCTTAGTTCTTCTGCTGCAATCTCAAGTTTTGCAGGATTCCTTGCAACAATGGTGACAAAGGCATCTTGAAGAAGTGCTTCTTTGGCAATCTGCAGGCCTATTCCACTAGAGCCGCCAGTGATAAGAACATGCTTGTTTTTTAGGCTCCCAATACTTGGTTTAGGCCTCCATTGAAACCCAAAAGCAAGAAAACCAATTACAGCTAAAGCAAGGGCACCTTCCACCAGTGGACCCATTGTTAATGGCGTATACTTTGCAAAGATAGTTTTCTGTTCCTAAATGAGCCACGAAGACAGAAGATGGGGGTAGGGTAGATACGAGTAGAAGAGAGGTAGTTTTAAGGGCACGAAGAATGAATGTAAGCAGTGGAAGTTGGTATATGACAGTAACCGAAGTGTCATCATGATTTTAAATATGAGAATTAATGGCTATGTGAAGTGGTTTAATCAATAAATGGGAGACTGGCCTGGAATTTAAAGTTTAATCAACTGGACCAAAAATAGTTTTAATCAATAAATGGGAGACTCGTCTGGAATTTAAAGTTTAATCAACTGGTCTGGCGTATACTTTGCAAAGATAGTTTTCTGTTCCTAAATGAGCCACGAAGACAGAAGATGGGGGTAGGGTAGATACGAGTAGAAGAGAGGTAGTTTTAAGGGCACGAAGAATGAATGTAAGCAGTGGAAGTTGGTATATGACAGTAACCGAAGTGTCATCATGATTTTAAATGTGAGAATTAATGGCTATGTGAAGTGGTTTAATCAATAAATGGGAGACTGGTCTGGAATTTAAAGTTTAATCAACTGGACCAAAAATTGCTAAATCTGACATGTTGAAACCCTAATAGTACCTTTCATATTTTAGATATTATCCATTTGCAGAAGTAAATTTAATGACGATAAATGTTTAGTTGTTGAATGATGTTTTTTTTTTTTTTTAAATATTGAGGGAATGCAATTACAAATAGAAGAGCAGTTATAAAACTGCAAGAGAATAGAGAACAACCAACAAAGAGCAATACGAGCAGCTCTCAAGAACAAGGATACAACAGCAGCAAGAGACGAAGAGAAACAGCAATACAAGACAATGAGCTGTAAGAGCAGCAATAGAAACAGCTGCAGCAGAACAAGAGGACACACAAAAACATGACAGCACTATACAACTTGTAAAATGGCACTTAAGCCTTGGCTAATACAAAAAATTTTCTTGCTCACTAACTGTTCAACCTGTAGCTTGATTTGCCGAATCTGGAAACTCAACGTAGGATTCTTCAAAACGTCCTTCTGAAGAAGAGGAAACAAGGCAGCAAGACAGAACAATATATCAGAGTAAAGCCTTAAAAACATAACTTCCTGATGATAGTGATTGATAGTAAACACAGCTTTGCATCTATTTCTCCATATATGTAACAAAATTATATGTCTCACGCCATCAACAATTCGATTATCATACAAACCAACACCAAGAAGAGCTTCTTTCCAGCTTAATTTATGAGTGAAGATAGCAGAAAAATCATTGAACACAGAGTTCCATAGCTTTTTAACCAACCAACAGTTCCAAAAAATATGCTTCATGTTTTCATGATTGTGACAAAAAGGACAGTTAAGTGGCTGGATCATAATACACTTTAGCCTATCCTCAATAGGCAGTTTAAAATGTAGTATCTTCCAGGCAAGTAACTGAGCATCAGAATTAACTTTAGATTTCCAAATTTGAGCAGATAATTTTAACCAAAACCTCTCACTGAACCTGCACTTCCATTTAGCATTTAAGCGTGACTTCAAGGGAAAATCAGGAAGCAGCTTCAAGTAAATTTTTTTTAAAGAGAAAGACAAAAAGGGATATGAAAACATCCATGTCCAATCCTTAAAAAAGTTGCAATGGATTGGAGTACACAACTTCATAGATAGCTCCTCTGACACCAAAGATTGCACAAAGATCATGAATGCTTCATATTTGTTATTCAAACCAAACAGATTTTTAACCACATACCAGGAAGACCAACACATTGATTGAAAATTCCACAAATTGCCAACATTACAAACCCCTTTTTTGAACAAAGAATAGGAATGCTTTGGGAAGCTTAATGCAAGGGGTTGGCCATGATAGAGGATATGTTTGTTCCACCAGATAGAGGAGGTAGAAAAGCTGAAACCAAGTTGAAGGGATTCACCTCCTCTCCACTTTAAGAAGTGAAATACATATTGCCAAGCCTTCCAGATGGATTGAAGAGGGAAAGAAGCCTTGATGTTAAAAAAGGAAGCATGAAGAACTTTATCAAGCCAGCCCGCTTGTTGCCATTTGCCTTTAACTGAAGCATTATTAATCCGATGTCGAATGAGGACCTTCCATGGTTCGTCCCCTTTAACAGCTCTAATAATCCATTTCGCAGCCAAACAGATCCCTTGAGTCCTTGGATCTATGAGACCTAAACCTCCTTTATGTTTCGGTTGGATGCAATGAGACCATGATGTGGATATATAACCTGGACTACCATCCCACTTGGCCCATAGAAATCTGCGAATGATTTTCACGAGGTCCTCATACCCTTTTTTAGAAGGCATCCAACACGAAGAATAATAAACATGCGTAGCAAGGAAAATTCTATTAACAACTTGGATTTTACCAGCCAAGGAAAGGAATTTATACCCCCAGATAAAGAGTTTCTGCTTGAGTCTATTGAGAAACCAATTCCACATGTCACAAAGAGAGACCCCAATACCGAAAGGAATTCCAAGGTACCTCATAATTTCTCCATGTTTAATATGTTTCCATTCGTTGGGAATCCATTGGGGAACAACCCCAACTTGCACCAATAAGAATTCAGTTTTGGTATGAGCCAATTTAGAACCCGAAACTTCACAATAAAGCTCCAAAATATCCATTAGATTAGAAATATCTTTTTCAGAGTTTTGTAAGAAAATTAAGCTGTCATCAGCATAATGAGAGTTAATAACAACATTATTAGGAATGGAAACTCCTGCAATGAGTTGCTGATTAATAGCATGTTGAAGGAGGTACCCCAAAGCATCAGCTGTAAGAGCATATAAATAAGGAGCCAGAGGACACCCTTGACGAATTGATCGTTGTAAAACAAATGGATCAGACATCATGTTATTGATGATGATACGAGCATTAGCATCTTGGAACAACATTTGAATGTGAACGGATTTTAGGCCCGAAACCCAACCATTGAAGCATTTTATTGATGTTGCAGTGTCTGGTTATAAGTTATGAAGTATGAGATCAATCGAAGTTATGGAAATGGTCCAGAAAAATTAATAAAATATTATAATAGTAAGAAAATTAGCAATTAATTTTTTCAATTGATTATTATTAAAATCAAATAATTAAATGAGTGTTAGGTGAATTATTTATATTCATGAGAGATGTGTTAATGAGCTCGAATAAAAAATTATACAATTGAATCTTATATAAATATCATAATTTAATATACTTTATAAAGTTATTTTTTAATTTTGAACCTTTTATATATTTTAATTAATTAATTAATCAATTTGCTTAATATAATTATAAAAGTGTGTAATAGTTTTCCTTATAATTTTGGACTCATAAAAATGTGTTTTAATATAATTATTTATTGATAAGTGATATATTCATGTGTTAATTTTGATACATGATCCAATACCTTTCCTTATCGACTTTATCTTTATTTGCACATAAACCAACACATTCACTATTTATTTATCTTTATTTGCATGTAATTCCATACATTCTCTCTCTTGTTCGATCTAATCATTTTCCTAGATGGTTTAGTTTTGTGTCACTTGAGATTGACCTAGTTCAATCTTGAGGCATGTGGGTTTGAACCTAAATCAAACACCTAATTCAAATTCCCTCCCATTAGTGCTAGTCATTTTTTGAGTCGATTTGATACACATTTGTGTGTCTCATTACTATGTTTTGGTATTCAAAGACATTCATTTGCATAATTAAAAAATAATAGTGGACACCTAAAATTGACCATTGCATTTGGTCAATTTATCCATAATTCATCTGTCCCTGATCCTATATATTGATTAAATAAAACCCATTTGCAGAAGTATATATAATGAAGATAAATGTTTGGTTATTGAATGATGTTGGGTTGTTGAATGATGTTGCAGTGTTTGGATACAATTTATGAAGTATGAGATCAATCGAAGTCAAAGAAATGGTCTAGAAAAATTAATAAAAAATTATAATAGTAAGATAATTAGCATTTTTTTTAACTGATTATTATTAAAATCAAACAATTAAATGAGTTTTAGGTGAATTATTTATATTCATGAGAGATGTGTCAATGAGCTCGACTAAAAAATTATACAATTGAATCTTATATAAATATCATAATTTGATATACTTTATAAAGTTGTTTTTTTAATTGTGAACCTTTTATATATTTTAATTAATTAATTATTTTGCTTAATATAATTATAAAAGAGTTTAAAAGTTTTCCTTATAATTTTGGGCTCATTTTTTGTGAAATGAGTTTTAATATAATTATATATTGATAAATGATACATTCATATGTTAAGTTTGGTTCATGATTTGATACCTTTATTTATCGACTTCATCTTTATTTGCACATAAACCAACACATTCACTATTTATTTATCTCTATTGGCATGTAATTTCATACATTCTCTCTTGATTGATCTGATTATTTTCCCACATGGTTTAGTTCCATGCCACTTGAGATTGACCTAGTTCAATCTTGAGGCATGTGGGTTTGAACCTAAAATCAAACACCCAATTCAAATTCCCTCTCATTAGTGCTAGTCATTTGTTCAGTCGAATTGGCACACATTTGTGTGCCTCATTACTATGTTTTGGCATTCAAAGATATTCATTTGCATAATTAAGAAATAATAGTGTAGACACATAAAATTGACTATTATATTTGGTCAATTTATCCAAATTCATTTGTCCCCGATCCTATATATTGATAAAATAAAATCTTATTTATTTAATTAATATTTTCTATTTACTCTTATTTTCATCCTATATAGGAGCGAATTTGCACCCCCTATGCAAATTCCCCTTTCACACACCCTCACCTTAGAAAATCAAATCTGAAGGCGAAATTCCACATCACCCAACTGCCTTTCGTCCACTTGGCATATGTCCTTTGTGTCGGTGAGAGAATATTTGTCAAGGATGCACGCATGGCACACTGCCATCCCTGACGGATTCCTACATCTAAAGTTGGTAGAGGCATTACACACCTGATTGGGGCCGAACTATAACATCCCTCTTTGACCAACCGACCTAAAAATTGGAGATTCTTCTTCATTCTTCCTTATTCATTCGTCCATTCTCACTTTATTTCATCTTCTAGCCATTCTCTTGCATTCTCTAGCAATTCTCTTGATCATTCTAAGCATTATTTTCACTCTCAAGTAGCATTTCATCACTCCATTGCAGTAGCACTCCATCATCTCCACATTGCAAGTGTGAAGCAAGCCATAGAAGTGTGGGCTTGGAGTCTTGCGAGACCTCCCTTCATCACAATTGCGGTTGTGGTGACTTTGCCAAGTCCATATCTCCTCCATTGGCTAGTGAGCTTTTGGGTGGAGGTGGTAATGTTTCACTCCTCTCCTTTGTGATTTGGTTGAGTAGCATTGTATTGTTTTGTAGTGTGCATTGCTCTCTTTTATTTCCTTTATTGCATATTCTACTTTGTTGCTTTTTGGTTGTTCGTGGAGGTGGAAACACCAAAATGGGGGTCTGATTGAGGCAGGCCCCTATACATCCCCAACAATTTCCCCCTTCTTATGTGTGTGTAGGTGAATGTCCGTGTGGAGCTAGCTGGCGAACTGTCACTTTTGTAAGATCATCTTCATCATCTTAGTTCTTATTTACTTGCTTTATCATTTTAGTATCTATTTCCTATACTTTTTTATTTTTCTTTTACCATCTAGATTAACTAGGTAGGTCGTTAGTAGGATTTTTTGGTAGTTTCTACTATTTTTTCTATTTTATGACCGTACAGACGCCAGTGCGCTTGAGAGACGCTAGCACGTCGTGTTGTTGTCTCAGAACTGCGCTGTCATCCTCATACAGAGAGGTGTCTGAGACACAATACCGACTCCAAAAACCAGCTCGCCTAGCCCAAACCTAAGACTAGGATCTATAGAGTGGTAGAAGTACATTATAGTGCTCATCATTCTTGATCCTTACCCCAAGGAATTTTTTAGAATGAGATAAGTTAGGGCAGCCCTTTGCTCTTGGCTCTATGTGACCTAGATTCTTGATGTGGTTGGTCCCCCTCTCTTACACATCCAATCCCCATTGTCTATATTAATTGAATAATTTTTTGTTATTTAATTAATATTTCATGTTTTCCTCTATATTCCTAAGTCCTAGCCTAAGGTAAATAATTAATTTTAATTATTTATATACATCTATCCTACCTTACCCCTTCCCTCTCATAAATTAAATAAATAACTTTTGTTTATTTAATTTTCCCCTTTACATGTCACATCCTCCAACTCTTCCACTTTCCCCTTTAATCCTAATCCTAATCACCAACCTAATCCCCTCCCTAATCATGTGCACACTCTTAATCCATGATTATGTGTGGTCAAATCCTCCCTCACCCAGCTTGTCTTCTCTCTCATCAGTTTTCCTCTTTTGGAAAAAACTCCATGTCCTTGGGCACATCGATCTTTATGATAAATCTTTCAAAGTACCTCCATGGTGTCATCTCTCCTCTCAACCCATCTCATGGTGACACTTGTCACCATCTTATGAGTTGAGAAGATCAAATCCATCTCATCCCTTGATCTTCATCTTTCAATATCCACCCTTCATCCAATTTATCCAAATCTACATAATCTAAAACTTAACCATTTTATCTCTCTTTCTCACTCATTTTAGGACACATTGAAATACAATATTATGCTACAGGATTTGTGAGCACACATCAAAATTCATCAAAGGGCACAACCATTTATGTAACTAGGTAATCTAACATGGAGTTATTTATTTAATTTTGTGTCTATTTGGCTTCCTAATGCTCTAATTGAGTGTTTGTTTAGTTGTTGTGCTGATCAATTTAGGCCTTATAATTAACCATTAGTTGCACACATTTCTGGCACACCCAATAGGACATGCGAGATGAATTAAATAAATAATAATTTTTTTATTTATTTTTTAGAAGAAAGGGGGTAAGGATGGGTAAATAATTAGGAATAATTATTTACCTAAGGTTAGACCTTAGGGGATATAAAAGAAGTGATTTTATAATTAAATAATGTGATATTATTTAATTAACATAAGAATCATAGAAAAGATGAATTAGGGTAAATTGATCAAATGCAATGGTTAATTTTAGGTGTAACATTTTTCCCCACTTTGAGGTGGTGTTACGAAGTAGCATCGTTTCAAAAAAGATTAAAATATAACACTTAGAAGAAAATTGTTAGTGTAGTGTAGCAAAATGCATACCCTTGCATTTTCACACTTGTTTGGGCCCGCCTTGCTTTATTTATCCTTATTGATGTCTTAATTGGTCCTATTTTACATCCACAAGCCTTATGAACTATATATTTTTATGGAAAATCTCGACAAACATAAAAAGATAAATGATCATGTAATGATTATGTCTATGTGTCCCTGATTTGTGGAGTGGGACTAAAATGCCACCTAGGGCGTCTTTGTCCCCCATGGGTCTTGGGACGTTGATTTTGAATACACCTGAAAAGGTCCCTTTTTGGAGTCAGTGCCCCGAGATTTGAGCCTTGGGACTAAGACGCCACCTAGGGTGTTTTTGTCCTCCTTGGCTTATTTTTGAGACCCAATTTCAAATTCTAGCGAGATTTAGCCTCCTTTAATTAATGACTTCATATGTCAGCTTGTTGTGGTGTAATTTCGGGATACTAAGCATGAATAAGTATAAATACAAGGTTCCTTCACTCATTTCAAATCAAGTCTTTTGTGAGAACATTCTTAATAGCAAGTTGGAGTCCACAAGAGCATTCAAGAGAGATTCATCAAGAATTTGAAGTCATTATCAAGATTCAAGAATCATGTCAAGGGTTTAGTGCATCCATTCATGTTATTGAGAAAAGATTGTGGATGTAGCATTGAAGATCTATTTGCAATCATTGTTCATATCATATTCAAGGATTCAAGATCTACATTCTTCATGTACACTACATGGTAGATTGCAAATTTTCTTCACAAGACATCATACAAGGTGATATCATTCACATATTTCATATTTCATGTTTCATTTCATCATTTGGTTTAATTACCTACAAAGGTTTGACTAAGGCAATCCCCCATTTACTAACAATCAACATGTTTTTCCCTCTTGTCTGTTTGTATTTGTAGACCTAGGTTAAAGACTTGAAGATCATTTGGAGTGTAAGATTGAAAAGTTGCAAAAGTTGCATTGCCAAAGTTTTCATCTTCACAGAAACTCACCTACAAGTCGGATCTGGAAGTTTCAGGACCTCAGATCTGGAGAGAAGCAAGTGCAGACCTTGGAGCTCAGGACCACATTCAGATTTTTCATAAATTTAGAATAGGACTAATACACCACCTTGGGAATCTTAGTCCTCCACAAGGTATTTTTCATAGATTCTTCGAGATTCTGTTTCGGCATCCGAAGACTATGTTTTCCCCAAAAAATAGCAATGAGACTAATACGCCATCCTGGGCGTCTTATTCCTCCACAACATATTTTGACAGCTTCTTTTCTTTTCTGGAATCCTCATAACATCTCCAAACTTCCCATGTACACATACCCTAACTTGGTGTAACTTAATTTCATCATTTGCATTCATTATTTGGCTTATATTGCTTGATTTTGTGAGTTGAATGTTCATTCAATTCTTTTCCAATCTTTTGCTTGGTGGTGAACCCCTTAAAGCCTAAAATAACCCCTCCTAGGTCCTTCCTAATTGAGAATTGACTCACCTTGTGAGGTTGTTAGTCAATCCAATTGAAACTCCTAGGACATTAGTGAATGATTGGTGGAAAAAGTGTGATATCTTTCAAGGTATCCATTTTCCCCATTCATCAATTAGGTTAGGGAAGATGCCCTAGTCATTCAAAGGAGTGACTAGGAAGGAAGATGATGGGAGTGAAGATGAGGATTAGGGATTAATAAAAAAAGTTGGAGGATGGGACATGTGAGGGGAATTAAATAAATAATAAATTATTTATTTAATTTTTTAGAAGAAAGAGGATAAGGATGGTTATTTACCTAAGGTTAGACCTTAGGGAATATAGAAGAAGTGATTTTAGACAAAGACTGGGATGGTGAATATTAATTAAATAATGTGATTATTTAATTAACATAATAATTGTAAAAAACATGAATTAGGGTAAATTGATCAAATATAATGGTCAATTTTAGGTGGCACACCTTGTGGGACCCACATCATGTTAATTGCTAATCTTAATTGGTTGTTATTAAATTTTAACATGTGTAACTCACAGTTTGGGCGGCCTCATTTGAGATAGGTGGCCTAGTTTTGTGTTTAGTCGACCTCGTCATCAAAGTGATAGAGATAAAATTTCAACATTCAAACTTATTTTTCTATACTCTTTATGAGTATCATTTGTGTTTGCTGACAAAAAATTGGATTTGCAAGTTTAGATGTCATCCAACATATGTTTGAACACCTAAAATCATTTTTTTGTTGACTAGATTATGTTTTTTGTGAAGGGATTCATAGTTGTGCAGTCTCATGCACAAGTCGGGTAACCTCGTAACTTTTTGGGTGATCTCATCACTTGTTGGGGTGGCCTCATTTGTAAGGTATAAATTGCAATTTTTCAGAATTTGCTTTCTCTATTTGGGTAGCCTTATTTTGTGTTGGGGCAACCCTATTTTTATCATTTTCTAGCAAGCTTCATTTTGAACTAATTTACTAACATTTGATTGACTATGGTGTTTTTCACTAACAATAATTGGTAGGTAACATGCTATTCAAATAATCAAGTGTAAACTATTAGAAAAAAAAATTATAGCCTCATGGTCAAAGACATATTTTTCACTAAATTAGTCGTTAAAGTAAATTTAATGGGTCAAAGAATTGTTTGTTTTGTTTGGGGTCTATCTTGGTGTATGCTCTCTCCTCGCATTGTTTGGTGATCTTGGAGATCAAAAACCTTGATTTGACCCAATTCTTGTTGTGTTAATCCCAAGGGCACTAGTTACGTGTATGCTCTCTTCTCACATTTTGAGTGATCTTGGAGATCAAAAGCATCTAGTGACTCTTTCTCTTTAGGAGACTTTCTTAGATATTTGATCACCCCAACAAACGAGCTCAACCACACGTTATCGATGGGTTATAAAAGGGGGAGAACGAAAGTTGTACCCCAATCTTGTCATGTCATGTCTAGAAAAAACTTTAATGTTTGGGTGATACCAAAATATGAGTGCAGGGTTGGTCTAAGTAGCTTAACTGACGTTCTCAACCCATGGTTGCGATCGGATAGTGTTCACAATTGTGCCTTGATACCCTCTTGGTATTTAGAGGACTTCCTTAGAAGCTTATCAAGCCTCAATAAGACCTTTCAGTCATTGCTTAGTGTGGTACAAGGTATATTGTCATGCTCAAAGCTACTCACCATGTATATCCTTGACTAGAGATTGGAGCTCTTTGGGAAAGGTCTTAGGACCTCCAAAGAAAGGGAAAAGTGAGCCCTTTTGCCACTAGATCCCTATCTATCAACTCTTGAAAGAGAAGTTCCTCACACTAATCTTGAGATATTAACCTTTGGCTAGTGAGTCCACACTAAGTTAACACTCTTTCTTGATTAATTTTAGGAATCCGAGTGTGCTTAGTGTGTTTTCTTATTTATACCAGTACTTGTCTAAATAATTCAAATCCCTATATCCAAAACAAAAGTGTCGTGCCATGTGTGATATTACTTGGAAAACATCTCAAGAGTCATATTTTTTCAAAAGAAAACATAATTTGTCTCATGAATCCAAATCAATTTATGTGGCTTGGTTCTATGTTTGGATGATCTCCTATTTCCCATACTGGGTTTAAAATCCTTCCAACTTAGTTTAAGTGGCCTCATTTTATTTTTGGGCAGTCTCATATTACCCAAATCTAGCTCAAAATTCTTCCAACTTGGTTTGGGTAGACTAGTTTTGTGTCTGGGAAATTTTTGTATTACCCAAAATTTAGCCAAACTCAATCCAAAATTAGTCTATCTCAATTTAGGCATCCTCATTCATAACTAGGTGGCTTGCTACCCAATTTGGGTGGCCTCATAAAATTTTGGGTGGTCTCGTACCCTGTTTGGGTGGCCTCATTTTAACTGGTTCAAAATCTTAAATTTCATCAAACATCTCTAAACAAGCAGTTGTGTCATGTGTTTGGGTGGTCCTATTTTCCATACAAAATCTAGACAGAAAATGTTTCATACCCTAGGTAGCTAGTATTCTTCCAAGCCTAATGTTGCAAACGAATAAATATTCCACTTTATTTCTAGCTCGTATCAACCAATTTCATTACATTACCCATCCAAAACTTAGATAAAATCCCATACTTTTAATGTAAGGGAATAGCTAAACACATCCAAATTATCCACAATAAAAAATCCAACCTCAGACACATAATAGAGATCCTAAATCCTAAAACAAATCATCCATCATAATGCTTTCTTGGGAGCTTAGCCTTTCCCAAGTGAGTAATCCCTCTTTCAGACTATTTCACCTCAAGCTAGAGGTATTATTTGTATCGATATCTTCTCTTTCTTGATAACTTAGCCTATCTCAAGTAGGAAATCCATCCAATCAAACTTTGACATAGGAACTCAACCACAATCAAGAGGATTATCAACCATCCATCCAACAATCACCTCATCAATTTAACTACATCCCTGAACTTGGAACCTCATCGATCATTTCATCCAACCTCTCGCATTCGTGTAGTTCATCTTCATCCCAACTCGAGCTTTGGTAAATCCACATCCAATATCTTCTAATATTGATACAAATATTATGATCCCTTCTTCCAAATTCTTCTAATCCATTCCATTTACCTTCTCATCATCTATTCTCATTTCTACATCCATGACCATCCAATCCAATATCATGAATCCTTATCCTTCCTCAACCATCACACCTCCATGAATATCCATTAGTCATCCATGTGATAATTTTTACAAGGGAACTCCATTTTATTTTCCATCAATATCTCCCTCTTGCATCTCACCCACATTTCCCCTCATCCAATATCCATACCTCCATCTTCTCCTCTATTCATATCCCAACCTCCATCTTTTAAAAACCACACCATTTCCTTCTCCCCTCCTCCAAATCTACCATCCAATTTCTCCTATCTTAATCCACCATCCAATTCCTCCTATATTAACCAACCATCCATTTTATTTTATCTCAATCAACCTTCCAATCCCTCATGCCTTAATGTTCCACCACATTCCAATCTATCTCCTATTTCTCATCCTCCACCTTCCATGGAAAAGGGAAACCAAAACCCCATCCAAATATCCCCTCCAATCCTTACCATATCTTTACCATCTACATCATCCACATCCACCATTACTAAATTCATGCTCACCTACCACTTCAACAATGATAAAAAAATCCATAGTTAGATACCTCCTTAGTATGGGTTTCAAACTTCCATCCCCCACACCTCCACCAAATTCCAATCCATCTCCTATTCCTCCTCCTTTGCCTTCCTTTGAAAAGGGAAACCAATCCCTCATCTAGAGCTCCTCCTCCATCCAACCATCCATATCCAATGCACTATGTCAATCTATTGAATCAAAGAATACTAACATAGATTCCCCTACATATCAAGACCAAACACCACCATCCACTCCATTCAAATTATTTGTTGTCTATGATAATCCTATATTTGATCATGATATATGATAATCCACTCTTTAATCATGATTTTATTTTTTATGAGAACATCAAAGACGGTCCCCTTCCATCTCAAGACCAAATTTCTTGCTCCACTCCATCCCATGATCCCCTTATAAATCATTATCAAATCATTTATTTTAGTCCCTCTGATGACCCCTTATCATCCACTCATCCAAATCAAGATCCTATCATCCCATCTAGTTCATCTCATGATCATTTATCGCCTCCTACCCAAACTATCCTGACACCACCTCCATATCCTCTCGTTCCTCTTACATTCACCTAATATTCTTCTCTTACAGTGGAAGAACCAATCATATCCACCACCCACCCTCCTCCACTAATAATGGACTGTCATCTTTCTTCCAAAATCACAAACATCCTAATTTAAGATAAATTCTTAAGAACATAAACTATCAAGGAAAAGCATTACACCTTCATGAGCAAGGTATCTTTGAGCTCATCCACATAAATAAAATCCCTAATCGTAGGGCCTTGGCTATATATGTCAAGCCTCACAATCCAAAAAAATTGGTATAACCTTTGTACAACCTAAGAAATCCTCTTCCAAAAGAACAATAGGAACTTTCCCTCACTCCTCTAAAATATTTATCTTCACCATACACACTAAAAAACATTATCACTATCCCTCCTTCATCCTCCAAATCTATTTTGGGTCCTTATGTCCCATAATCCGTCACACACATCATCCATCTACTAAGTCCATTTTGGGCCCTTATATCCCAAAATCCCATCCTCTGTCTCATCTCACTCATCCCTTCATCCATGAATCACCTATCCCTATCACCACCCATAAGCATCCCACTCCCATAATCCCTGATTAGGATCAACAAAGGCACATCTACAAGAAATTCATACAACATCCTCCATCTATGTGCACCATCTCCAAAATCATACCTCTATCACTCCATTCATATTCTCTCTACATCATCCATCTCGCATTGATACCATTAATATTGAGAGAAACTCATATGCCAAAGTAAAAATGTATATGACCAAACATCTACATGAACCTAAAGATCACCATGTCCTCTCAAAATGACATGATGATACACAGAAAAATCTAATCCAAAATTAAAATCAATCCCAAAGGCCAAAAAGGCCCACCAAAGCATAGAAAAAAAAACCATGTGGATCCCATAGAAAAAAGATGCAATACATTCAAACAAAAAATCCATAATGGCATCCAAAGTTGCTAATCTAAAAGCTAAGCATCCCCATCCTCCTTCCTCTAAATCCAATTTATGTCCCTATGTCCCAAAATTCACTATCCCACCTCCTCTCTCATCCCCACATCCTCCATTTATTTCTCCTTAGTCATTCAACATTCATCACAATATGTGTCAATGTTGGTCCTGACAACATATCCCCATCACACTTACCTCCCATCTTTCCATCCATACACTTCCTAACACCCCATCCCGTATCCCACACATCTCCCCCATCAAATACCTTTCATCCATGCCCTTGCATAATCCACTTAACAATCACTCCAAACGCGCTCCTATCACCTTGATGTGGAACTAGATGCTTGAGGCCTTCCTCCATCTCTATATTACCTATCTGTTATCTTCCAAATCCACTTATCCAAATTCCTATCCTCATCTACTTCCATCCATGCTAAAATACAAAAATTGAAAAATATAAAAAGAAGAAAAAATTAAAAAAAGGCCAAAAATATAGTAAAGAGAAAAATCCACCCAATGGTGAAAACTTGGAAAACATGTACCTTGGCTGAGAACCATGATGAAAACCTAGGAAAAAAGCGTCGTGCGTAAACTACCATCTCCATTTTATTTTCACACTTGGGGGCAAGTTTCTCCTAGATACCTATCCCTCATATCCTTCAAACCACCTATCTACCCCACCCACCCATCATATCCATTCCAATCCATCCATCATCCCTAAGATCTAACAACAATAGGGGAAATTTTACCTACATTCCTTGGATACCTCTTGGAATATATTCCCCCATTACAAAATTTTTGTTCCTCTATCAATATATCATTACATCCATCTTATCCACTGTAATGTCATAAAATTGCACCCCCTTGCAATTTCACATACATTCTTGTATCCACTTAGCATCCACTCCCTTAGTACTTGTGTAGGCTCATTCTAGCCCTTGCATCATCCTTTTTCCCCTCTCAAGATTCTCAAGACCCCTTTCCAGCAGCTACCTTCACGTGTTAGCTTTGCATCAAACCTTGTACTTTTCCCGTTTGTGTCATTTTGTAGCGTGATGTGTCTAGACACTATTTGTGACATTTCTACGCTCAAACGACCACTTTTGAGCATGTTTTCCACTTGTCAGCAAGTTTTTTTTGGTGGTAACAGCTCGAGATTCCTTGTAACCACTCGAGAAGCTTCTTTTCCCTCCTATTCCCTCCTTTTAATCCATTATTTCAACTCATTTGCACTCTCTAGAGCTTTCTCTCTTGCATACACTCTCATTTCCCTCTTTACTCTCTTGCTTGCACAAATCTCTCACTTGTTACAACAACTTCAAGCACTCTTAATCTCTTATAGTGCTCTTTACAATTCTCTTGGCTCTCGCAACCCTCTCTTTCGTCCTTGCTCTCTTTAGCTTCCTTAAGCCTTGCAACCGATATCTCTCCTATCTTGTTCTTGTGAGCATCTTGGGATTTATCACATCCCTATGATACAGGTTCTCCTCCTTGAGCATGGATTGTTTTTATCACTCTTACATTCATTTCATTCCTATTATCTCTATCTATCTATTTGGATGTTCGTAGAGGTGGGAACACCAAAACGGGGGTTTGACTGAGGCAAACCCCTATATAGCCCCAATATTTTTTGCAGATCTTACACATGTAGGTATTGAGGATATTCATGTGTTGGAGGCTTCATTACTTGGGTTGTTGTGAGAATTTTCTATCTTGCATTCTCTTACTTTATCATTTACTTTACTTTATTCTCAGTTCTATATCTTTCTGCTACTTTCCCGCATTCTGAAATTTCTTAGCAATCTAATTGTTAGTAGTCGCTTTGTTATTTTATGTGATAAACTTGATTTATAGTCCATACAAGATGCTAGTGCACCTCTAGGACTCCAGTGCATCGCATTGTCATCCTTGTTTTGCGCTTTTGTCCTTTGACCAAGAGCCTATTAGTCTGTCCAGAAAACCTTTGTGATCTGCTCTTTCTGATTCTGAAACTCTCGCGTTGTTCCTTAAGGTAGTTTAGGGAAGTTCACCCCTTGGGAATCTCTTGAGAATAAAGAGACTCATGAGTATCAAATCCCCCTTCTCTACATTTTGGTGAACCCAACGTGAATCACAATATTTTTCAAAAAACTAAGAATGTATTTACCCCAACTTGGTGGGGTCATAACTTTTGATGCGATGCTCATAATTCAGAATCGTTTACACCGTTGGAAAGGTCTCCAAGACAAATAATTCAATCCCTAAAATATAGTGCCTTTGATAGCTGAATTTTAGGGACTGATGCAAGTTTCAACCCTATATTCTGCTCTGAAGACTTCCGAAAATGCAAATTACTAGAACCTAGAAAATACTGAAAAAATTAGAAAATCTAGATTTTCAATTTTTCTCAATTTTGTCACCCCTAGGCTGCTCCAGAATAGCCAACTTGTTTGTTCATTATTTATCATATTTAACTTCCTATATCCAAAATGAATTTAATATCTTCTTTTATGAGTTCAGTATCTAATTATATTCAAAATGTTAATGATGTTCCATTTCATGCATGTGATAGTGACTTACCTTTGCCTAGGTCAATTTGTATCTTTGATCCTTCTCATGAGACTCATCTTGCTTTGAAGGGTATATTTTTGCAAGAAGATGAAATCATTGATACCTTTCTTAACATTGCTCTACCTTCTCTTCATTCCAATGCACTCTCTTCTAGAGATGATGCATTAGTGAATGATGAATCTCTTTTATATTCCAATGCACTCTCCTCTAGAGATGATGCATTAGTGAATGATGAATCTCCTTCCACATTTGATCCTCCCTAGATTGTTGTTGAGAATATTTCTTCGAATAATTATTCCACTAGTTGTGACGAATTTTTAAATGTAATTTATGTCTTTGTTGCCCCTCAAAGTCCTAAGATACTGGTTATTTATTTGACTCTAGCTAGTCCTTCTCCTAAAAGGATTTGTTTTATTAATGGTGTTCCATTTGATAGTGATTCTCCTGATCTTTCTAAGGCTCCCTCTTATAAAGCAGTAGCCCATACTTATAATACTACAAAGAATAAACAAAATGTTGATCAACCTACTTCTTTACCACCTTCTCAACTAAGTATTCCTTTAGCTCCTAAACCTACAACTAAAGCACCTGGTGATTATGATCTTGTCGAGAAAATCCACATTACTCCAACCAAGATCTCACTGTGGGACTTGCTTTAGTCTGGGTCAGTTTATCAAGGTATGCTCCAAGAAGTCTTGCAAAAGATCCTCTTGCCTTCTTCTGCTAGACTGATAGATGTTAATGCATTGATAGCTCATATTCATGTGGATTCACCAAATATTACATTCTATCCATAGGAACTCCCACCTCTGGAAGTGCAGAAGCAGGTGAATCGTCTAACTATTATAGTTAACATTAATAAATAATATCGACATTAGACGTACTCTCATTGATGCTTGTTCAACACTCAATGTATGTAGCATTGATCTATTTCCTAAGATTAATATTGATCCATCTTCTCTTAATGCTTCTTCTGTTGACATTTGCGAGTTTGATTAACAAGCCCTAGGCATGATAGTCTTTCCTTTGAGGTTGGGACCCGTTACTGTAACCACCCTTGTATATGTTATGTCAGAAAAATTACCATATAACCTTCTTCTTAGTAAACCGTGGATTCATGCTATGGGTGTAGTCCCATCTACCTTGCATAAATCTATTACGTTCATTTGCAATAATCAAGTAGTCACAGTCAGGGCTGACCCTGAGGCTATGCACTTATGTGAAATGGAAACTGTTGATCAGGTTTCGATTGTGCCTACTCTTATTCCTTCAATTTCTTCCAATGTGTCGATGTTTACTCCAGCAGTACCTACTACTAAGGATACTCTTGAGATAGATGTCCCCGAAGAAGATCCTTAAGTCTGCTCCTTCTACCTCTTCTTAAGAAAATGCATGTCTTGGTGATGATTGGAGTTCTCTAGAATTTATTAAATCCTTCATTACAGAATAAAAAGTCACCCTAATCCACTTATACCTTCCAATAACATCATTCAAGCTTGCTATCAAAGATGATTATTCTTCTACATCGCGGGATAATGTGAGAAATAGTTGTAATGTCCTCAATATCGATCCTTTTCCTTTTGAGGAAGATGATCACGCTTTCATAGGTCTGTGGATCTGTGATGCATTTTTTCAACTCTCCTTGGGTCCAAGGACCTTTGGATCCATCTCTCTTGGAATTTCCATTCCTTTCTAGCTTCTCCATCTTTCTCTTAAATTATCTTTCTTCTCAATTGTGTATATTGGATCAAAGATTTACATCTTCTTCATCCTGAGTATATGCTCTTTCTCTCTTCAATATTGTTTTCTTCCCTGACTTTTGGGTGCATTCTTCTCTTGAATCAATCAATCCTTACATTCTTCTCTTCATTTTAGAATTCTTCTATGCGTTATTGTTTTTAATTTGGAGACAATGCATAGTACAGATACAACCTTTTACATTTAGGTCTCTTTCACTTTGCTAACTCAAATACTTTAGTTTTTTGCGTGTGCTTGTGTGTGTATTTTTAAATGTTCTAACATTATTTTCTTGTGCAGGTCTTTCTTGTCTAACACATTTGTTTTGTAGGTCTTTAGACTAGGGGCATGCTTCCTTGGTTCGAAGAGTTATCTACTTCCTCTACAGTATCCTTTTGGCATCATGATGTTATTTATGTTTAGTAGATTTCCTTTAGCTTTCATATTAGCATAGATTCATAGGCCCACTAAAGTGGAGGCAAAATGTAATGTTGTAAAATTGTACCCCCTTGCAATTTCACATACATTCTTGTATCCGCTTTAGCATCCACTTTGTTAGTACTTGTGTAGGCTCATTCTAGCCCCTCATTAGCTTTTTTCCCCTCTCAAGATGCTCAAGACCCCTTTTTAGCAGCTACCTTCATGTGTTAGCTTTGCGTCAAACCTTGTACTTTTCTCGTTCGTGTTGTTTTGTAGTGTGATGTGTCTAGACACTAGCGGTGGACATTTGTGCATCGTGCTAGCATCCTATCACTTTTTGACATTCAAATGACCACTTCTGAGCATTTTTTCCGCTTTTTAGCAAGTCTTTTTGGTGGTAATGGCTCGGGATGCCTTGTGACTGCTCAGGATGCTTCTTTTCCCTCTTATTCTCTCATTTTAATCCTTTCTTTCAACTCATTTACACTCTATGGAGCTTTCTCTCTTGCATATACTCTCATTTCCCTCTTTACTCTCTTGCTTGCACAAATCTCTCACTTGTTACAGTAGCTTCAAGCACTCTTAAGCTCTTACAACTCTCTTGGCTTTCACAACCCTCTCTTTCATCATAGGGGTTATCTTGCCAAAATTCTATCAAAGATGGAACAATATTTAAATCTCTTGTAATGGCCTTAAGCCTGAAGAATGTATTGTAACTGTTTATGTTACTAAATAATATATTGGCTTTGTGGTTTTCGAGTGTGGGGATTTTTACTCAAAAGGGTTTTCCCCACATAAATTTATTTGTTCTTTCTCTTATGTCTTATTCTTCTTGTTTAATTTTAAGTTTTTGTTATGTTGTTGAAACTACTTGATCTGAAAAGATCTACTCCTTGATTTGTAAGGATCTGAAATTGTAACCTCTTTTTGTTAAGAGTTAACAAGGAAAATAACTATCGATTTCTGCTTTAAGGCATAGTAGTATATGGTTCTGAGGTTCCTAAATTTAATAAATGTTATCAAAGGCACATACTGATCCTAGACGTCACTTTGGGATGCTCATTTTTTTTCCTTCATACCATGGGGCATTGTATTCCTTTGTGATATAGTCCTCAAAGATCTCATCCACATCCCCCATCCATTAATCATTGAACCAACCCCTTTATCCCTTCATCCCATCTCCCAACTCTTATATTCCTATAGCCTCATCCCATTTTCCAATCCTTATCTTACTATACCTTCATCCCATTTCAATCTCCCCATCCTTATCTTTATCTCCACTAATCCATTACTTCCCCATACCCCCTCATTCTCCCATCTAATAATCCCTTGTCATTGGTATCTCACTATAGGATATCCCCATACAACCCAATGCCATCCATCCTATTATTTCATCTTCTCCACCTAATAAGCAACCATCCTTCTCAGTCTATCCCTTCCCATCCACCCCATCATATTATCATTTTGATAACATCCCATTTTTGAGCTACATTCATGACTTTATCAACATTTCCTAAAAATCCTTATACATAGTCATGATATTTATATAATAAATCTTACATCCCTTGTAAATCTTGTATATCTTATAAATAGTGTCATCCCATCCATTATCATCTAGGTTTATCCTTGTATATGCTTGTCACTAGGTTTCATCCTTCTGTCTATTTCCTAGTTAATATTCCCCTATCAAGTTGTTACTTCAACAAATTCCATTAGCCCCCTTGGTTTTTAGGTATCTTGATCACCCCTTGTCATGAGAATCTTGTATCTTACCTATCCATCCTTGGTCTTTGCAGGATATATCATTCCTCAAATCATACCACATTTATCCCATCAATCATCCTTATGGAAAAAGGTACTTCAGATATTATTTTTATTTCATTAGTGCTTTTAGAATCTTTATTTACCTTTCTTTTTGAGCTTCCTACTGTACCTACTCAAGGTTGCCACAATCCATCATATCATGGTGTGCTTTGAATGGTGAAACTAGGGGCATGTTCTTTGCTTTGTGTGTTATGTCTTCTTGGGTGTCCTACATTGTTCCCACCAAGGTCCTTGTGACCTTATGTTATGTTGAAGCATTCCTTCTATTTTAGGTTTTCCAGTATCATGCCCACTAAAGTCCTTCATAACTTTGTGAGATGTTGGAATAACCTTCTTATTTTTTGAGTCATTCCTACACATGTGATATGAAGACACCTTAGTTCCTCATACCCTAGTGCATAGTATCTCATGCTATATCAAATTAAGTGATCACTATATTACAATTCAATTATCACATTCCAAATTCCCCTAGCACATCCCCAAACCCCTCAACTATCTTCAGTCCCCTCCCCTCACTAGCTTTTGACTATTCTGACTAACTTGACACACTACAAGTCCACCCCACCTACCCACAAGGCCACCTTATTTTACGAGGCCACCCCAATCCCCCCTGAGGTTGCCCCACCTACCCACGAGGCCACCTCATTTTACGAATCCACCCCACTTGTCCACAAGGCCACCAATTCTCATACTAGACCACCTAATTATCCCTAATAAATATTTTCCCATAATTTTCTCACAACTTTTAATCATTGATTTCATGTGCACATGAATCCTTTTCCATATTTCTTCTTCTATCATCTTATCTCTCACTTGCAACCATCATATGAACCTTTCCATCCATCATATCATTTCCTTATCCATTCAATTCATTTAGGATAATATAACTTTGTTATTCTAAACATATTTTCATCCATCTTGAACATTTCATTATCCCTTCACTCCTTTTTGGCTCGTTAGTCTAAGCCTCCTTTCCTCCATCATCTTCATCCATTTTATCAATCCCATTGCTCCTAAAAATCCCAAATCACAATAAAATTATAATCCATGCAACCAATCAAAATCATTGAATTATATTTTTGGTCTTGTTCCTAGCCTTGTTACAAGCCTTGATCCCAATCCAATCATTATCATTGAGATGTGTCCTTCCCAATCCTTGAATTTTTTTGAGATATATCATATTCCCACATCAACAAAACTTTATCCATCATCATCGATCTTGGATTTTCAACTTACTCAAGGCAACATCATATTTGTCCTTGAATCATTTTTTACATGCTTTCTTTTTTTTAATCTCCTCCTTCCATTATCACTTTCTCTTCCCATCCCGCCTTCTATCCATCATCTTGCATGTAAATTTAATACCAGATCTGAATGTCAAAATGATTTATGAAATTTAAATGTGACTAATATCATTATTAAAAATAGTGAATATAAAATAATGATATACATGAACAAAAATAAATGATTAATAATATTTCATGTTTTATTTAATATTGTCACTAATTTATATGAGATAGTTATTGATTTGATATACACGTGTGTTTCATCTAAGAGGACTAACTACCTTAAATTTCTAATGAGGTGAACAAAAGGTAAATTTTAGTTCCCCTTCCTATTTGAGGAGGGAGAGCATCATTAGGGAGAGGATTGCAGATCAAGTAGATTCAATAATCCATACCATGTGTCAATAACTTTTCACACACACTCTACTAGTTTGTATGTTACGTCCATAGCTAATTGTCATGGCCTAACTTAGTCAAGTTACATATTGTAAGTGTATCAGTCTTAGTTACATAAATGTCAAGTTATTATTTTCACCCCATTTTCAAACAGATATGATAGTTTTAATATTCATTTCAAATTTGTAGTGTTGAGTCGAGATTAGAATAAACATTTATAAGTATTTAATATTTCTTGTGTAGTTGAGTATGTTTTGTTGAAAGGTTAAAGTTATTCGAGACAATAAAACATTTTATTTCTAAAGAAATATTTTATTTTATTTTTAAATAAATAAGATGATAAAGAAAATCATGTATTTATTCTTGATATATTTTTAAATTATGAGAAAACATAATAGAAGAGTGGGGAGTTTGGGTTGCAGCTTGCTGGCAAAAACTATTGCCACTTTCCCCATCTTCTCCCTAAATATCTCTAATCTCACCCATGAATTGGAGTGTAGGTTGAGGGAAGTAAAGAGGAGAGAGTTTCTAGAAAAAAGAGAAAATAATGGAGGGCTTGGAGATAGAGAATTAAAAAAATCACCTAAGACAATGTGATCATTATGCATGTTTTTTTGGTAGGGAAAGAGAAGAGAAGGTATAGAGGAGGTGTAGAAAAAGGAGTAGAATAAAGAGGGAAATATTTTAGGTGGTCTATACTTTTAGAAATCCCTTTTTCCTTTGGGGAACTCATGAGGTTAAATTCTTAATTCTTTTTGTGTGTTTGGTGATATTTTTTGTGTTAAAAATGTAAAATATTAATGTTTTTGTTGACTTTTTTTCTTTAAAAGATTTTTATTTTTACCAAAGCTATAGGGGTTCTTGAATTTGAACCAAGCATTCTTTTATACATTCATGTAAAATTATTTCATTTTTTTTCTTTTTAGGGTAAAATGAATATACATATACATGTATATGTATATTGTGTGTATAGATATACATACATATGTATACATATTACATTCAATTAACTCTATGAGCCAATTCATAGGTCATAGGAATATATTATAAGAAGCAACATTTGTATGGTTGTATTAAATTCTATATTAATGGTCAAAAAATTATATGCACATGAAATGTCTTTGTAAACACCAATCTATAGCTACGTAGGAAGTGTTGGGTCAATATAAATATGGTCTTAAGATATGTGGTAATGTTGTGTTCAAAAACAAAAATGGCAAAGTGAAAATGGTAGCCTAACGACTATATTTCTGAAAGGGATAGGTTCATCCATCGTGACCCCCAAGGCTATGGTAGACACTTTTCTCAACAGTGTGGGCTAAATGCTAATTCAAATCAACAACATGCAAGTAATGATTCATACGTTGTTAGGCACAAATTTTTATAATCCAAACTAGGTACCTTTTCTATCGCACAAACATTTATTCAAAGATAAGAAGGAATCCTTTAAAATGTGTGGGGATGACAAATCTACTTATGTGCAAAATCCAAATCAAAAACAAGCAGATAGAAGTCATCATGTTTATAAAATAGGTTTTTTGAAATTTCTTTATAAAGATTTTGAAGTAGTATTAGGTGCAAGAAAGGTTGGTGAACCATCTACGATTAGGGTTTCCAAAACAAATACACTGCATGTAGGATCAGAAAACCATAGAATCTGGCGAGAAGTGGAAAAAAAAAATGGTCCAATCAATATACTGCTCCAGGTTAGGGATTCCCTTCAATCCAAATGAACAATGCCATTATGTTTCATTTAGAGAAAATGGCAAGGACCACATTGATCCGGGGGACAATTTTTCAGTGAAAATTGAAGTGTTCCCAATACTCCAGATTTCAGCTTCATTAGAAAGAGAATGATGTCCTGATTCCAATGCAACTTGAACGGGTCGAAAAGGACTCCGTTTGTGCAAGTTACGGCCAGTCAAACTTCTAGTCAAACTGGCTTCAGGGGCGTCTAGAAGGCGAAAAAATAATCATCTCGAAAATCAACAAAATCGACGTCATCGCGAGGAGCTCGTCGAGACGATTCCGACGACGTTCGTTTTGTCAAAATCCGACGTCATATGCTCGAGTTACAAGCAGTCAAACTTTAGTCAACTTGAGGGTACAGATGATGACGTCAGCAAAATGTCCATACTGTACGGATTTCACATGGTCGAATTTCAGCGAGACACATGGCATATGAGTCATCTGTACGAACCAATCATTGGCTAACATGTGTTCGTCCGTACAGGTGACGTGGCACTCCGTACTCCAGCGTGGCAGCATACGTGGCAGATTCCGGCGAGTTAGATCACGACACGTGGATGGATGAGTTAGCATGTTCATCGAATAGGGGTTTGACACGCGGCACCGAGTTGGCAGTACGAGTGTCCTCGTCGGTAGACAGCGTGGTGGGTTCTGGCCAATCATCCTCTGACACGTGGCATTATTGTTGTGCTCGTCATTCGCGGGTTTGTTTTTCCGTTGGAACAAAATTGGTAACGGGTTTTGAACCCGTGATCTCCTGCGCAACAGCCGGAGGCTTCACCGTTGCACCGCTAGCCGGTGCCTTCACCATATATAGGTTACGGTTTTTTTTATTGTTAATTTTATTTGGATTTTGTTTTAAAATGGCCGGTCGGGGTTTTGACCCCCCGACCATGCGGGCCATAAAAGGATTAACCACCGCTGCGCCACGTTAAATTTCTAAAATAAAAGTGGCACTGTTTCATTTTGTTAAAGATTTGAAACCGAAACTTTAACCAAAAGGCCAAATAAGGCCAAAACAATCAAAACCACCAAAACAACCTATATCCAAAAGATGTCAGAGGATAAACCAGACCTGATACGACATGAAGGAGGAAGATGTGCATTTAATGGAGTGGTTAAGCCTAATTAGGCAAGTTTTTTGTATAAAAAGAGGGGTTGAGATGGGAATTGTAAGTCCAAGTGGAGAACGAGAGAATGCTCGAGAGATGAATTGTATTGTTCCTGTATATCGAAGTGATGTTGTGCTTTTGATGTGCTTGAAGGGGATGATGCTGCCTCAATTGTAACTGAATTTTGGAGCTAATCGGATTGGTCCTCCATTGGAGAGGGACCCGGAGACGTAGTCCTTAGGGACGAACTCCGTTATCAATTTTGGTTTCGTCTCTCTATTTCTTCTCTCTTTTCTTTCTCAGTTCATTATCTTGGCATTAATTTATTGTTATGTTCATTATTTCATTTGAGCATTTAATTTGTAATCATTTAAGTTAAGCATTGTAATAATTGATCTTTTAACGTTAAGCATTCTGTAAGCAACTAGTCCTAGATCCTAAATAGATCAAGTTGGTATCAGAGCTATGTGTGTGGCTTGTATTGCAATTTGAATGCTAACGAGATCCAGGTTGCAACGAGGCGAAGGAGAACTTGAAGAATACAATCCAGAAATCGGAAGACGAAGAGTTAATCAACCGTCACAGATGGAAGCAAAAGAAGGTGGACAAAGTTCAGAGCTCAGTGACAAGGATTTCCAAAAGTTATTCCTTGACATGAAGGCAATGGTGGAGGAACTCTATGCAGATAAGAAGAAGCGCGAAAAGGGAGGTTCTTCAAAGCACAAGAAGCAGGAAGATCAGAAAGACACAGAGGGGAAAGCTCCAGAAATTCCTTCTCCTCCTTCTACTCCCCCTTCTTCTCCTCCTTCTTCTCCTCCTTCTTCTCCTCCTTCTCCTTCTCCTTCTTCTAATGTAAATCCATTTAAGAGCAAGTCTAAGCCTGTAATTAAGCTTGATGTAAAATTTGAGTTACCTAAATATTGTGGGGAGTTAAATGCTGAGAAGTTAGACGATTGGGTCCAACAAGTAGAAGTATACTATAGGATTCAAGGCCTAGTAGAAGATGCTTCTAGGATTCAATTAGCAACTCTCCGGTTGGGAGGTACAGCTCTCACCTGGTGGGAGAGTAAAACTCGTGAAGAAATTGCTCGCCATGGTCAAGTTAACATGTCTTGGATGGAGTTTGTTGCTGCCCTTAGGAAACAATTCTACCCTTTAGGTTACATGCAACAGTTAACCATGAATTGGAAAACTTTTAGGCAAGGTAAGGGGCAGTCTGTCCAGGAGTATACGCATGAGTTTAGGAAACGGGCCATTGCTCTTAATGTTCCCTTGTATACCCAAGACACATTACTTAAGTATATTGGTGGTTTACATTCTTACCTTAGGCACACTATTTTGATGTTGAGTCCCAACAATCTAGACGAGGTGTCTGTTCAAGCTACTCATTTAGAGTCTAGGGGTAAGAATACTTTTAGTGATAACTTTTCCAAGAAGCCATCTAAGTTTGAGGGTAAGTCTAAAGGGAAAGAAAAAGACAAAGACAAAGGCAAAGGGAAGAAGACAGCTATAGCTAAGAAAGAGGGTGAGAAACCCACATGCTCCCATTGCAAGAAAGAGGGGCATGATGATTGAAGATGTTGGAAGCTTCATCCTGATTTGAGGCCGAAAAGATATGGAGGTAATAAAGGCAAGCAAAAGACTACTGCAGTGATTCAACAGGATCTTGGTTCTGACTCCGGAGATGAGACAAAGATTGTTGCTACCGGAATCCAAGGTAAAGGGAAAGGTATATCTCTCTCATCTGATGCAAGTTTTTCTAATGCCGGTGCAAGTACAAGTAAAGAATCTTCTCCTAAGGTTGATAAGAAAAGAAATGAATTGTTTCACATTCGTGTTGTAACAAAACATACTAAGGTTGATACTCTGTTTGATACGGGTTCACAAGTCAACTTAATATCTGAAGAAGTTGTAAAGAAACTTAATTTGGCTACAACACCTCATCCAAAACCATATCCACTCGGATGGGTTTGCAATGATGCACAATTAAAAGTAACTAAACAGTGTAAATTGAGATTTGCTATCACTGCAAACTTTGTAGATGAGGTAGAAGTCGATGTGGTCCCTTTGGATATTTGTGGGCTTGTGTTAGGGAGTCCTTATCTTTATGACAGAAAAGCAATCTTTTATAGAGGGGAGAATAAGTATCATCTTTTTAAAGATGGGGTAGAATACATTGTACGGGCACATAAGGTGAAGACTAATCTTACACTAGTTAATGTTGGTCAAATGAAGAGGTTGGTCAACTCAAGTAAAAACTTTGTATTAATGTTGGTAAAAGCCAAAGAAGATGATAAATCTGAGGCCTTCAAGGGGTGTGACCCAAAACATAAAACTGAAATGGTCAAGATTATTTCCGCTTATGATGACATGTTTTAGGAACCGAAGAGGTTGCCACCCAAGAGAGAGATACAGCATGAAATCCAGTTACAGCAGGATGTGCCACTTCCTAACATCGGCATGTACCGTTTATCAGTTATGCAGAATGAGGAAATTAAAAAGCAAGTTCAAGAGTTGGTGGAAAAGGGAGTTATTCGTCCTAGTACATCTCCTTGTGGTTCTCCAATTGTCTTGGTTCCAAAGAAAGATGGAACTTGGAGGATGTGCATCGACTATCGTGCCTTGAACAAGATAACGGTAAAGAACAGGTATCCTCTTCCCAGAATAGATGATTTACTTGATCAGTTAAAACATGCAATTTACTTTACTAAGTTAGATTTGAGAAGTGGTTATCATCAGATAAGAATTGCAGAAGATGATATCTGGAAGACTGCATTTAAGACAAAACAGGGACTGTTTGAATGGTTGGTTATGCCTTTTGGGCTTTGTAATGCACTAGCTACTTTTATGAGAGTCATGAATGATGTCTTTCGTCCTTTTATTGATGAGTTTGTCATAGTCTATCTAGATGATATCCTTGTATTCAGTCAAACTTGGGAAGATCATGTAAGTCATGTAAAGAAAGTCTTTGATGTATTGAGAAAAGAAAAATTGTATGTAAAGATGTCTAAATGCGAATTTGCTAAGACATCCTTAGTGTATAGGCTATGTCGTGAGGAATTGGTCAATTAGTAGACCTGAAGGTCGAAGCTATTGTAAAATGGCTAAGCCAGAAGTCTGATCCACCCAGTCAGAAGTTTCTTAGGTGCTGATTCGATCTTGGAAAGTTTATTGCAAATTTCTCTTTTATAGCATCACCATTACATGCATTAACCAGTACGAGGGCAACTTTTCAGTGGGGAGGTCCACAACAGAAGGCTTTCGACACTTTGAAGGGAAAGTTGAGCACCGCACCAGTTTTGGCCTTACCAAATCTACATCAACCATTTGAGATCGAGACAGATGCGAGTGGATTTGCCATGGGAGCAGTACTCATGCAAGTAGGTAAACCGGTTTACTACCACTCACAGAAACTTTTCGGTGATGAAAGTAACTATCCATTATGATAAAGAACTTTATACTTTAGTTGGTGTTAAAAAATGGAAACACTACATAATGGGGAAAGAAACTGTAATCCACACTGATCACCGACCACTACAATATTTGCACTCACAAACTAAACTGCAACAAAGTAGGCACTTTCGGTGGATGGGTTTTCTACAACAGTTTCATTTGGTAATTAAGTATAAGAAATGTACCCATAACAAAGTAGCGGAGACATGCTCTCTAAGACCCTCCTATGATGAATGCTTTGATAATCCTTGAGAATAGTTCTATGGTTCATGAAGTTTCAGGAACAATATGCCTAATGATAAGAACTTTGGGATATCTATCTTGCTTTAATGAATGGTAAACATGCAGAAGAAAGACTATTATATGCGGATAAATTGTTATATCACTTGGGTAAATTATGTGTTCCAAAGGATGAACAAGCACAAGTTATTAGAGAAGCACATACCTCATTGATTGCAGGACACTTTGGGGTAAACAAAACATTGACTTAGCTACAGAAATATTGTTGTGGCCTCCGTGTCTGTAACTAGAGGTATATTAGGGTTGTGTTATGTGTGCAACTAGTAAGCCTAGTAGCAGTGGTTTGCACACACCTCTACCTGTACCTTCTCGTCCATGGGAAAGTGTGTCAATGGACTTTGTGGGGGGGTTACCTATGTCTAGGAAGGGACATGATTATTTGTATGTAGTAGTTGATCGGTTCAGCAAAATGTGTATCTTAATGCCATGTAAAAAGCAAGTCACTGCTGAACTGACAGCTCATATGTACTTTCAATTTGTATGGGTTCATTTTGGGTTACCTACTTCTATTGTATTGGATCAAGATTCTCGATTCTTGGGGGAATTTTGGTCAACTTTGTGGGGACTCATGGACACCAAGCTGAAGAAGAGTACAGCCTTCCATCCGCAGACCGACGGACAGACAGAGGTTGTAAACAGGACAGTTGTGCATCTACTCAGAGGTTACTGCAGTAAGCATCCTAAGTTATGGGATGAGAGTCTTCATTATGTGCAGCATGCCTACAACCATGCAGCACATTCTTCTACTAAGAGGTCTCCTTTGAGACATGCTTTGGTTATGTGCCCAAGACACCGATGGATTTTTCTTTTGGGAAAGATGATGTTGAAGATGGGCCATGCATGATGCGAGAAGGCTTTGGGGTTTCATCGAGAAAGTCCAACATTCATGAAGCGGTGGAAGCCACCGGTTGGAACAGAGCCAAGCAAAATACAAGGTTCGCCATGACAAGCATGGCATTGATCATCATTTTCAGGTTGGAGACAGAGTTTGGTTACACATCAGCAAGGAAAGGATGCAAGGTGAAGGTAAAAAGCTTAAGCCAATTAGGTATGGTCCTTTTGAGATCCTTGAGAAGATTGGTACCAATGCCTTCCGCCTCAATCTTCCTCCATACATGCATATTTACTCAGTTGTCAATGTTGAGAATTTGAAACTATATGAGCCTCCAATGATCTTAGATGAGGTCACGGACATTCAGGTTCCATCAGTTGATGACCTTTCACCAGAGTACATGTCAGAGTTGCCAGAAGATGTTATTCTCGACAGGAATGTCAGAACTTCACGAAGAGGAGATGTTGAGTACCTCAGAGTGGGCCTGAAGGGAATGCATCCAAGCAAAGCAAGATGGATGGAGATTGGTAAAGTGAGGGAACTTTACCCTCACTTACTTTCGAAGTAATCAAGCTTTCGGAGGTCCTAAAGCTCTCCAATGGGGAGGCCTGATCTGGGGGACAATTTTTCAGTGAAAATTGAAGTGTTCCCAATACTCCAGATTTCAGCTTCATCAGAAAGAGAACGACGTCCTGATTCCAACGCAACTTGAACGGGTCGAAAAGAACTCCGTTTGTGCAAGTTACGGCCAGTCAAACTTCTAGTCAAACTAGCTTCAGGGGCGTCCAGAAGGCGAAAAAAATAATCATCTCAAAAATCAACGGAATCGGCATCATCGCGAGGAGCTCATCGAGATGATTCCGACGACGTTCGTTTCGTCGAAATCCGACGTCATATGCTTGAGTTACAAGCAGTCAAACTTCAGTCAACTTGAGGGTACGGATGATGACGTCAGCAAAATGTCTGTACTGTACGGATTTCACATGGTCGAATTTCAGCGAGACACATGGCATATGAGTCATCTGTACGGACCAATCATTGTCTGACACGTGTTCGTCCGTACAGGTGACGTGGCACTCCGTACTCCAGCGTGGCAGCATACGTGGCAGATTCCGGCGAGTTAGATCACGACACATGGATGGATGAGTCAGCATGTTCATCGAATAGGGGTTTGACACGCGGCACCGAGTTGGCAGTACGGGTGTCCTCGTCGGTAGACAGCGTGGCGGGTTCTAGCCAATCATCCTCTGACACGTGGCATTATTGCTGTGCTCGTCATTCGCGGGTTTGTTTTTCCGTTGGAACAAAATTGGTAACGGGTTTTGAACCCGTGATCTCCTGCGCAACAGCCGGAGGCTTCACCGTTGCACCGCTGGCCGGTGCCTTCACCATATATAGGTTACGGTTTTTTTTTATTGTTAATTTTATTTGGATTTTGTTTTAAAATGGCCGGTCGGGGTTTTGAACCCCCGACCATGCGGGCCATAAAAGGATTAACCACCGCTGCGCCACGTTAAATTTCTAAAATAGAAGTGGCACTGTTTCATTTTGTTAAAGATTTGAAACCGAAACTTTAACCAAAAGGCCAAATAAGGCCAAAACAATCAAAACCACCAAAACAACCTATATCCAAAAGATGTCAGAGGATAAACCAGACCTGATACGACATGGAGGAAGATGTGCATTTAATGGAGTGGTTAAGCCTAATTAGGCAAGTTTTTTGTATAAAAGGAGGGGTATAGGCCTTTGTTTAACAAGTCCAGGTGGAGATAGCGAGAGAATGCTCGAGAGATTTTTGAAGACGTTTCTGCACATCAGAGTACTGCCATGCTGCTGAATGCTTGAAGGAGATAGTCTTGAAGCCATTGTAATTGAATTTGGAGCTAATCGGATCGGTCACTCCGTTGGAGAGGGACCCGGAGACGTAGTCCTTAGGGACGAACTCCGTTATCAATTGGTTTCATCTCTCTATTTCTTCTCTCTTTTATTTCTCAGTTTATCTTGGCATTTATTTTATGTTATGTTCATTATTTCATTTGAGCATTTAATTTGTAATCATTTAAGTTAAGCGTTGTAATAATTGATCTTTTAACGTTAAGCATTCTGTAAGCAACTAGTCCTAGATCCTAAATAGATCAAGTTGGTATCAGAGCTATGTATGTGGCTTGTATTGCAATTTGAATGCTAACGAGATCCAGGTTGCAACGAGGCGAAGGAGAACTTGAAGAATACAATCCAGAAATCGGAAGACGAAGAGTTAATCAACCGTCACAGATGGAAGCGAAAGAAGGTGGACAAAGTTCAGAGCTCAGTGACAAGGATTTCCAAAAGTTATTCCTTGACATGAAGGCAATGGTGGAGGAACTCTATGCAGATAAGAAGAAGCGCGAAAAGGGAGGTTCTTCAAAGTACAAGAAGCAGGAAGATCAGAAAGACACAGAGGGGAAAGCTCCAGAAATTCCTTCTCCTCCTTCTCCTCCTTCTTCTCCCCCTTCTCCTTCTCCTTCTTCTAATGTAAATCCATTTAAGAGCAAGTCTAAGCCTGTAATTAAGCTTGATGTAAAATTTGAGTTACCTAAATACTGTGGGGAGTTAAATGCTAAGAAGTTAGACGATTGGGTCCAACAAGTAGAAGTATACTGTAGGATACAAGGCCTAGTAGAAGATGCTTCTAGGATTCAATTAGCAACTCTCCAGTTGGGAGGTACAGCTCTCACCTGGTGGGAGAGTAAAACTCGTGAAGAAATTGCTCGCCATGGTCAAGTTAATATGTCTTGGATGGAGTTTGTTGCTGCCCTTAGGAAACAATTCTACCCTTTAGGTTACATGCAACAGTTAACCATGAATTGGCAAACCTTTAGGCAAGGAAAGGGGCAGTCTGTCCAGGAGTATACGCATGAGTTTAGGAAACGGGCCATTGCTCTTAATGTTCCCTTGTATACCCAAGACACATTACTTAAGTATATTGGTGGTTTACATTCTTACCTTAGGCACACTATTTTGATGTTGAGTCCCAACAATCTAGACGAGGTGTCTGTTCAAGCTACTCATTTAGAGTCTAGGGGTAAGAATACTTTTAGTGATAACTTTTCTAAGAAGCCATCTAAGTTCGAGGGTAAGTCTAAAGGGAAAGACAAAGACAAAGATAAAGGCAAAGGGAAGAAAACAGCTACAGCTAAGAAAGAGGGTGAGAAACCCACATGCTCCCATTGCAAGAAAGAGGGGCATGATGATTCGAGATTTTGGAAGCTTCATCCTGAGTTGAGGCCGAAAAGATATGGAGGTAACAAAGGCAAGCATAAGACTACTGTAGTGATTCAACAGGATCTTGGTTCAGACTCCGGAGATGAGACAAAGATTGTTGCTACCGGAATCCAAGGTAAAGGGAAAGGTATATCTCTCTCATCTGATGCAAGTTTTTCTAATGCCAGTGCAAGTACAAGTAAAGAATCTTCTCCTAAGGTTGATAAGCAAAGAAATGAATTGTTTCATATTCGTGTTGTAACAAAAAATACTAAGATTGATACTCTGTTTGATACGGGTTCACAAGTCAACTTAATATCTGAAGAAGTTGTAAAGAAACTTAATTTGGCTACAACACCTCATCCGAAACCATATCCACTCGGATGGGTTTGCAATGATGCACAATTAAAAGTAACTAAACAATGTAAATTGAGATTTGCTATCACTGCAAACTTTGTAGATGAGGTAGAAGTCGATGTGGTCCCTTTGGATAGTTGTGGGCTTGTGTTAGGGAGTCCTTATCTTTATGACAGAAAAGCAATCTTTTATAGGGGGGAGAATAAGTATCATCTTTTAAAGATGGGGTAGAATACATTGTACGGGCACATAAGGTGAAGACTAATCTTACACTAGTTAATGCTGGTCAAATGAAGAGGTTGGTCAACTCAAGTAAAAACTTTGTATTGATGCTTGTAAAAGCCAAAGAAGATGATAAATCTGAGGCATTCAAGGGGTGTGATCCAAAACATAAAACTGAAATGGTCAAGATTATTTCCACTTATGATGACATGTTTCAGGAACCGAAGGGGTTGCCACCCAAGAGAGAGATACAGCATGAAATCCAGTTACAACAGGATGTTCCACTTCCTAATATCGGCATGTACCGTTTATCAATTATGCAGAATGAGGAAATTAAAAAGCAGGTTCAAGAGTTGGTGGAAAAAGGAGTAATTCGTCCTAGTACATCTCCTTGCGGTTCTCCAATTGTCTTGGTTCCAAAGAAAGATGGAACTTGGAGGATGTGCATCGACTACCGCGCTTTGAACAAGATAACGGTAAAGAACAGGTATCCTCTTCCCAGAATAGATGATTTACTTGATCAATTAAAACATGCAGTTTATTTCACTAAGTTAGATTTGAGAAGTGGTTATCATCAGATAAGAATTGCAGAAGATGATATATGGAAGACTGCATTTAAGACAAAACAGGGACTGTTTGAGTGGTTGGTTATGCCTTTTGGGCTTTGTAATGCACCAACTACTTTTATGAGAGTCATGAATGATGTCTTTCATCCTTTTATTGATGATTTTGTCATAGTCTATCTAGATGATATCCTTGTATTCAGTCGAACTTGGGAAGATCATGTAAGTCATGTAAAGAAAGTCTTTGATGTATTGAGAAAAGAAAAAATCGTATGTGTGCTATTGCCCAAATGTGAATTTGCTAAGACATCCTTAGTGTACTTAGGCTATGTCGAGGGAGTGGTCACTGAAAGTAGACCCCGCTAAGGTCGGCTATTGTAAGATGGCTCAAGCCAAGTAATACCACAGAGGTCGAAGTTTCCTAGGGTGCAGTTCAAGATCGAGAAAAAATTTATTGCAAATTTCTCTTATATAGCATCACCATTGCATGCATTAACCAGTACGAGAGCAAATTTTTAGTGGGGAGGTCCACAACATAAGGCTTTTGACACTTTGAAGGGAAAGTTGAGCACCGCACCAGTTTTGGCCTTACCAGATCTACATCAACCATTTGAGATCGAGACAGATGCGAGTGGATTTGCCATGGGAGCAGTACTCATGCAAGGAGGTAAACTAGTTTGCTACCACTCTGAAACTTTTTCAGGAGCAGTAAGTAACTATCCCACATATGATAAAGAACTTTATGCTTTAGTTCAGAGTGTTAAAAAATGGAAACATTACATAATGGGGAAAGAAACTGTAATCCACACTGATCACCAGCCACTTCAGTATTTGCACTCACAAACTAAACTGCAAGAAAGTAGGCACTTTCGGTGGATGGGTTTTCTACAACAGTTTCATTTGGTTATTAAGTATAAGAAAGGAACCCATAACAAAGTAGCAGACATGCTCTCTAGACCTCCTATGATGAATGCTTTGATAATCCTTCAAAATAGTTCTATGGTTCATGAAAGTTTTCAGGAACAATATGCTAATGATGAGAACTTTAAGGATATCTATGCTGCTTTAATGAATGGTAAACATGTAGAAGAGAAAGACTATTATGTGCAGGATAAATTGTTATATCACTTGGGTAAATTATGTATTCCAAAAGATGAACAAGCACAGGTGATTAGAGAAGCACATACCTCACTAATTGCAGGACACTTTGGGGTAAACAAAACATTGACTCAGCTGCAGAAATATTGCTATTGGCCTCATATGCAAGAAACTGTAACTAAGTATATTAGAGGTTGTGTTATGTGTGCAACTAGTAAGCCTAGTAACAGGAAATTGGGCTTGTACACACCTCTACCTGTACCTTCTCGTCCATGGGAAAGTGTATCAATGGACTTTGTTGGAGGGTTACCTATGTCTAGGAAAGGACATGATTATTTGTATGTAGTAGTTGATCGGTTCAGCAAAATGTGTATCTTAATGCCATGTAAAAAGCAAGTCACTGCTGAACTGACAGCTCATTTGTACTTTCAATTTGTATGGGTTCATTTTGGGTTACCTACTTCTATTGTATCGGATCGAGATTCTCGATTCTTGGGGGAATTTTGGTCAACTTTGTGGGGACTCATGGACACCAAACTGAAGAAGAGTACAGCCTTCCATCTGCAGACCGACGGGCAGACAGAGGTTGTAAAACGTGACGCTTGTGCATCTACTCGTGAGGTTATTGCAAAAGTAGGCATCCTAAGTTGTGGATGAGAGTCTTCATTATGTGCAGCATGCCTACAACCATGCAACACACTCTTCTACTAAAAGGTCTCCTTTTGAGACATGCTTTGGTTATGTGCCCAAGACACCGATGGATTTTGCTTTTGGGAAAGATGATGTTGAAGATGGATGCCATGATTCAGAGAAGGCTTTAAAGTTCATCCGAAGTCCAAGCAATCACCGCAGTGGAAGCACGGTTGAAACAGAGCCAAGCAAAATACAAGGTTCGCCATGACAAGCATCGCACTGATCATCATTTTCAGGTTGGAGACAGAGTTTGGTTACATATCAGCAAGGAAAGGATGCAAGGTGAAGGTAAAAAGCTTAAGCCAATTAGATATGGTCCTTTGAGATCCTTGAGAAGATTGGTACTAATGCCTTCCGCCTCAATCTTCCTCCATACATGCATATTTACTCGGTTGTCAATGTTGAGAATTTGAAACTGTATGAGCCTCCAATGATCCTAGATGAAGTCTCAGACATTCGAGTTCCATCAGCTTGATGACCTTTCCTTGCAGTACATGCCGAGTTGCCGAAGATGTTATTCTATTGTGAAATGTCAACTTCAATGAAGAGGAGATGTTGGAGTACCTCGTAGTGGCCTCGAAGGGAATGGTGCATCCAAGCAAAGCAAGACCTGGATGGAGATTGCAGCGAGGGAACTTTACCCTCACTTACTTTCCGAAGTAATCAAGCTTTCTGAGGTCCTGCTTCCAGTTGGGGAGGCCTGATCCGGGGGACAATTTTTTAGTAAAAATTGAAGTGTTCCCAATACTCCAGATTTTAGCTTCATCAGAAAGAGAATGACGTCCTGTTTCCAACGCAACTTGAACGGGTCGAAAAGGACTCCGTTTGTGCAAGTTACGGCTAGTCAAACTTCCAGTCGAACTGGTTTCAGGTGCGTCCAGAAGGCAGAAAAAATAATCATCTCGGAAATCAACGGAATTCCGCCGCGAGGAGTTTGCCGAGACGCATTCCACGACGCTTCGTTTTCATTTAACCATCGCCATATGCTCGAAGTTACAAATAAACTTCACCAACTTGAGGGTACTCATGATGACGCCAAGAAATGTCCGTGATCAGACGGATTCCACATGGTTTAATTTCAGCCAGACATTAAGTATATGAGTCATCCACAGACGACCAATCATTATCGACACCGCAGCCCTTATTGTGCGGGACGTAAGCACTGCATCTGCCAGGAAAGATAATGCGGCGCATTCCTACGAGTTAGATCATGACACGGGATGGATGAGTCGCAAAGATGTTCATCGAATAGGGTTTGACACGCCGCACCGAAGTTGGCAAGACGGGTGTCCTCGCCAAGAGATTGGCGGTTCTCGCCAATCATCCTCGACATCGCGGCATTATTGTCGTGGCTCGCCATTCTGGCTTGTTTTTCCGTTGGAACAAAATAGGTGATGGGTTTTGAACCCGCGATCTCCTCGCTGCAATTTGAGTATTTCAATCAAGGTAATCATATCGGCAGCTTCACCATATATATAGGTTACTTGCTTCTTTTATTGTTAATTTTATTTGGATTTTTGTTTTAAAATGGCCGATCGGGGTTTTGAACCCTTGACCATGCGGGCTATAAAAGGAATAACCACCGCTGCGCCACGTTAAATTTCTAAAATGTAAGTGGTAGTGGTTCATTTTGTTAAAGATTTGAAATCGAAACCTCTAACAAATGGCCAAATAAGGCCAAAACAAACAAAACCACCAAAACCTCCTGAAACAAGAAGATGTCAGAGGATAAACCAGACCTGATACGACATGATGGAGGAAGATGTGCATTTAATGGAGTGGTTAAGCCTAATTACGCAAGTTTTTTGTATAAAAGGAGGGGTATAGGCCTTTGTTTAACAAGTCCAGGTGGAGATAGCGAGAGAATGCTCGAGAGATTTTTGAAGACGTTTCTGCACATCAGAGTACTGTCATGCTGCTGAATGCTTGAAGGAGATAGTCTTGAAGCCATTGTAATTGAATTTGGAGCTAATCGGATCGGTCACTCCGTTGGAGAGGGACCCGGAGACGTAGTCCTTAGGGACGAACTCCGTTATCAATTGGTTTCGTCTCTCTATTTCTTCTCTCTTTTATTTCTCAGTTTATCTTGGCATTTATTTTATGTTATGTTCATTATTTCATTTGAGCATTTAATTTGTAATCATTTAAGTTAAGCGTTGTAATAATTGATCTTTTAACGTTAAGCATTCTGTAAGCAACTAGTCCTAGATCCTAAATAGATCAATTCTTCCAACGATCTCCTTATTTGCAATAAATTAAATAATAGCTTAATGCTATTTAATTTATAAGAGATGTTTATTCCTGAAGAGGCACGAATATTTAAGAGGTGCGATTCATATGGTAAAGCCGACATTATGAAGAGGCACGTTTTATTTTTAAAAGGGCACGAGTTCTTATGAAGCCGACCTTCTTCTTATTGGATGCGATTCTTCTTGGAGGCCAACTTTGAGATTAATGAAAGGACGCATCTCTCATCCTCTCTTGTATTTATAGTCATTGAGTTCTTTCCATTCAGCATTCAGTTTTGTTCTATCATTGTCTTATCTCAAGTGCAAATCCATTAAAAGAAGCAGTGTGAGTTTATCATATGTAAAGTGCAAATCATTGATGAAGTATTCAGTTCTGAGATAGCAGATTATATGTGTAATAGAATCTATGTTACTATTATCTGTTGATACTTATTCTGGCCTCTCTCATTGGCCTCAATTGTTCAAGTGTTCTCTTCAAGAACTAATATATAAGAGATATATTGGTGCTGGGTTTTTCTCCCTCAAGAGGAGGGTTTTCCCAGGGTATCTGCTGTGTTATTGTGTTTGTTTTTTGAATTAATTTTCTATGCACTTATCTGATCACTAAATTCAACATGGTATCAGAGCGGGTGTGACAAAGATCGTGATTAGATTTGTGCTTTCACAGCATTACTCTATTCTTTGTTGAAGGTTCTTGTCTATCTATACATCATTCAAGATGGTGAACGGATTGAAGATCGAGGATAGACTCAATGGAGCTTCAAACTACACCTCATGGAGATTCCGAATCATGCTTACATTAGGGGAGAATGATTTGGTTGAATTTGCGGAGACCAAGGTTCCCGAACCTGAAGAAGAAGAAGAGAAGCTGCAATGAAGGAAGAAAGATATCAAAGCAAAGAAGTTGCTAGTTGACTCCGTTAAAGACCACATCGTCCCTATTGTTTCTAAGTTGAAGATTGCGAGGGAGATGTTCAAAACTTTGGAAGAAATGTATGAAATCAACAACACCAACCGGGCTCTTGCGCTGAAGCAACAACTTCATCATGTGAAGATGACGAAAGGAGAGACCGTGATCGCCTACTTCATGAGGATTGCAGAATTGAGGGATCAGCTCTCCACAATTGGCCATATGGTTGAAGATAAAGATTTGACAATGCTTGCACTCAACGACTTGCCATTATCTTTGGAGTCCTATATTCAAGGAATTAGTGCGAGGTCTAAACTCCCGAAGTTTGATCGTTTGAGGGCCAATTGCATCCAAGAGGAATCAAGGTTGGTGGCTAGAGGTGTTGGCCCAAGTTCTTCTAATCAAGAAATCCATGTTCTTGCAGCCCAAGCTTCGAAGAAGAAAGGAAAAGGTGGAAAGAAGGGTCACTTCAAGAGGAATCGTGATAAAGGAAATGATGATGCTTCCCCTTCCAAGAAGAAGCGAGACTTGTCTAAAATTCAATGCTTTAGGTGTGACAAGTTTGGTCATTTTGCCAAACATTGCCCTGACAGACCTAAGCATCAAGCCTCTGTTGCAGATGTAGAGAATGTTTCTCCACAGAAGGATGAATATCTATTTTGCTCAGCCTTGTCAAGCAATGTTGCCACCGACACCAACACATGGTTGATTGACAGTGGTGCTTCTCGTCACATTACCGGGTTCAAGGAGCACTTATCAAGCTTGGTGAAGAAAGACTCTTTGGAACAAGTTATCATTGGAGATGATGCTAGTTACACCGTGAAAGGGATTGGGACCTCTACTCTCCATTTGGATTCAGGCATCACACTTCAGTTGAGCAATGTTCTTTATGTTCCGGGGATCAAGCGCAATCTCATCTCTATTTCAGCCCTAGAAGATAAAGGATATCAAATTGCCTTCTCAAAAGGCAAAGTTCTTGTATGGATGGAGAACTCTAGCTTCAAGGATGCTCAAATTATTGGAGTTAGACATGAAAGTCTTTACAGGGTTTGCACTCGTCCTCTACAAGCCTTGGTTCATGATACTTCTTCTCTATGTGATCTTTGGCATCGAAGATTGGCGCATCTACACTTCCGTGCCTTGCCTATTATGGAGAAGATGGTGACAGGTCTACCTAAGTTTGACAAGGAGCATGAAGGCAATTGCAAGGGATGCGCTCTAGGTAACAATGTAAAAGCCACCTTTCATAGTAGTGAAAATAGATCTAAGAGTATTTTAGATCTCATCCATTCAGATTTATGTGGTCCTATGTCTGTTCCGTCTTCGAGCGGATTTTTGTATTATGTACTGTTTATTGATGATCACTCTAGGAAGACTTGGATTTATTTCTTGAGGTCTAAAGAGTATGAGGAAGTATTAGCTAGATTTAAGGAGTTCAAAGCCTTAGTAAAAAATCTTTCTGGTAAAAGAATTAAGGTCCTTAGATTTGACAATGGTGGAGAATACACCTCTGGTAGTTTTCGAGACTTTTGTATTGATGCAGGGATTAAGAGGGAGTTCTGTGTTCCCTATAATCCTCAGCAGAATGGTGTTGCAGCAAGAAAGAACAGGGCAATCGTGGAAGCAGCAAAGGCCATGATTCATGATCAAGATTTGCAGACTTTCTTATGGGCAGAAGCCTCCAGGACAGCTGTATATGTGCAGAACAGAAGTCCTCACAAGGTCTTGGAGAATATAACTCCGGAAGAAGCCTTCACAGGGAAGAAGCCTGAAGTCAGTCACTTAAGAATCTTTGGATGTCCTGTTTATATCCATGTTCCGAAGGAGAAGAGAACTAAGTTGGACCCTTCTGGCAAGAAGGGCATCTTTGTGGGCTACAGCGAGACATCTAAAGCCTACAAAATTTACATTCCAGGACAAAAGTTGATTGAGATCAGTAGGGATGTTACTTTTGAGGAAGACATTGCATTTAGGAGATCCAAGGGCACTCACATGGAGTTCAATAACGAAGAGTCTCCTCAGGATATGGAAGTTGACCATACTCCTAAGATTCAGAGGGAGACTGTTGAACCAAAAGAAGATGCTGATCCTGTTGAACCCTTGGAGCCTACTGATGGGCCTACTGACATTGTCATTGGTAGAAAGAGACCTCTATGGGCTAGGTGTACTATGCAAGAGGCAGAAAGCTTTGCAGCTCCTAGAGGCACATTCAGAGAAAGTAAAAGGCCTCATAAGTTCTTCAATTATGTTGCCTTGATGAGTCAGATTATTGATTCAAAGCCTTCATGTGTTGAAGAAGCATCCAGTCATCAGGTTTGGAGAGATGCAATGGCATAGGAGTATCAATCAATTCTAAAGAATGATGTTTGGGACATTGTTCCTAGACCTAAGAGCAAATCAGTGGTATCTTCGAAATGGCTCTTCAAAATCAAGCATGCTGCAGATGGGAGCATTGAGAAGTATAAGGCAAGATTTGTGGCTCGAGGGTTTTCTCAGAAAGAGGGAGTTGATTACGAAGAAACATTTGCTCCTGTTGCTCGTTACACTTCTGTTAGAACTATCATTGCCATTGTAGCATCGAGAGGATGGAAGATTCATCAAATGGACGTGAAGACAACTTTTCTCAATGGTGTAATTGAGGAAGAAGTTTACATCGAGCAACCTGATGGTTTTGAAGTTCATGGGAAGGAGTCACATCTGTGTAAGCTGAAGAAGGCCTTGTATGGTCTTAAGCAGGCTCCTCGTGCTTGGTACGAAAGGATTGATCGATACCTATCTAGTTTGGGCTTCTTGAAGAATGATGCTGATTCAAATCTCTACTTCAAGGTAATCAATGGTGATGCATTAATTTTGGTTTTATATGTTGATGATTTGATCCTTACTGGAGAAGATCACCTGATTCTCGAGTGCAAGAAGGAGTTGACTTCAGAATTTGAGATGAAGGACCTTGGGCTCATGCATTACTTCCTTGGATTAGAAGTCTAGCAGAAACCAGATGAGATGATTCTAAGTCAAGGAAAGTACACCATTGATATACTTAAGAGATTTGGCATGATGGATTGCAAATCCATGTCTACACCTATGGAGACCAACCTACATAAATTGAAGGAGGCTGCAGCTAGTTCAGACTTGGTGGATCCTACATTGTACAAACAGCTGATTGGATCCTTGATGTATCTAGTTAACACTAGACCTGATATTTGCTATGCAGTGAGTGCACTTAGCCAGTTTATGTGTGATCCGAGATAGATACATCTTGTTGCAGCTAAACATATCCTGAGATACTTGCGTGGCACAGTTGGATATGGGTTGAGGTATACTTCAGATGCAAACTTGGAGTTACATGGTTTCTCTGATTCTGATTGGGCAGGTTGTGTTACAGATCGGAAGAGCACCTCTGGTTGTTGCTTCAACTTGGGTTCTGCTATGATTTCCTGGTGTAGCAGGAAGCAGTCATCTGTAGCATTAAGTACAGCAGAGGAAAAATATATTGCAGCTTGTATGGCAACTTGGGAAGCAGTGTGGCTTCGTAAGCTCCTTGCAGGATTGTTTGGACAATCAATGGAGCCTACCATCATTCATTGTGATAATCAAAGTTGCGTAAAGCTTTCTGTCAATCCTGTGTTCCATGACAGAACGAAGCATGTTGAGATCAAGTACCACTACATCAGAGATATGGTACTGTGGAAGGCTATACAGTTGAGATACATCAGCACTGATGAGCAGACGGCAGATATTCTCACCAAGCCTCTCTCCAGGATAAAGTTTGTATACTTTCGAGATAAGCTTGGTATGGTGGAGAATCCAGCCTTGACTGAGAAAGAGTCTCAGTATCAGTGAGCCATTCTTTGGGTCCTTCTCTGCGAGAGAAGTTCGAGGTGAAATTCCTTGTTTTTATATTCATCTTTTACCATAGTATGGTTGTAGCCATTATGGTAGATATCATGTTGAGGCGATATCCAATATCACATTAAGGTGATATTTATCTTTTACCATAGTATGGTTGTAGCCATTATGGTAGATATCGTGTTGAGGCGATATCCAATATCACGTTGAGGTGATATTTATCTTTTAACATAGATTGGTTGTAGCCATTATGGTTGATATCGTGTTGAGACGATATCTAATATCACGTTGAGGTGATATTCCTCTTTTCACATCTGATTGTAGCCATAGTGATAGACATCACGATTAGGTGATTTGTCTTGTGCAGCTGGAAGTATCCTCCCTGGCTGAGAGGGAGTGTTGATGTCTATGAGTTATAGCGTCAGGAGTATTCTTCCAGCGATCTCCTTATTTGCAATAAATTAAATAATAACTTAATGCTATTTAATTTATAAGAGATGTTTATTCCTGAAGAGGCACGAATATTTAAGAGGTGCGATTCATATGGTAAAGCCGACATTATGAAGAGGCACGTTTTATTTTTAAAAGGGCACGAGTTCTTATGAAGCCGACCTTCTTCTTATTGGATGCGATTCTTCTTGGAGGCCGACTTTGAGATTAATGAAAGGATGCGTCTCTCATCCTCTCTTGTATTTATAGTCATTGAGTTCTTTCCATTCAGCATTCAGTTTTGTTCTATCATTGTCTTATCTCAAGTGCGAATCCATTAAAAGAAGCAGTGTGAGTTTATCATATGTAAAGTGCGAATCATTGATGTAGTATTCAGTTCTGAGATAGCAGATTATATGTGTAATAGAATCTGTGTTACTATTATCTGTTGATACTTATTCTGGCCTCTCTCATTGGCCTCAATTGTACAAGTGTTCTCTTCAAGAACTAATATATAAGAGATATATTGGTGCTGGTTTTTTCTCCCTCAAGAGGAGGGTTTTCCCAGGGTATCTGCTATGTTATAGTATCTGTTTTTTGAATTAATTTTCTGTGCACTTATCTGATCCCCGTCAAAAGCATAGGCGTTCAAGCCTAGAGAAATCACGCCTCCCTCCTCAAGTGGTACAGCAGCAACGAGGATAAATGGTACGGCTTGGGAAGTATTAATAGCAATGAAACAAGCGACCCTTAGTGATATTCGCCTCCATACTGAAATATGCCTGAAAAACCCCTGAAAAATGTCTCCAATCTACACAAACTTGACTCTTGAATGAAGCCAATAGTAGAGCAACTTCAACTAATAGTTTCATAGCCTTAGACGTTTGATACACTGAAGGAGCTATGCTCTCCAATGTCGATACACACAGGAAATTGCAGAAACCCTTGTCTCTATTCTCCCAACACCAAGAAGTTCATGAAATGAGAGAACAAAACGTCCAAGAGAGAGATTTCAATTTCCTCCAGATAGCTTATATAACCCTCTCAAGAGGTCGACCCCTCTTTGCCTTTTTAATTATTTTAAAATGTTATTAAGTTGCACCTCAAAGATATTAAAATATAACCTTTATAATTGGCATCCAAATAATTAACTGAAATGGCCCCCCTTTTAAGGTATCAATGACCCCTCAAATATAAGGTGCAAATATAACATTATAATATATCATTTAAAATATTAATTATTAATAAAGTGAACCTTTAATAATAATTAAATGTCATAACTTAGGCAAACACCTTATTTCTCTGAGCTAACTGAAACTGGGATCGACACTGCCAATATACTCACCATCAGGTTCCCTGCTATAAATAGCAACCCTACCGAAATGACTTACTATAAATAGTATGTAAAATTGAGCTCTGAATCCCCTGCGAAGGCTAAACCTGAAACTCCCTGAACTACAAAGAAGAATAAAACCGTCAAATGATTGAGTTTCTGCCACAAAGACCCTCTATCCAATCCCATTAGCCTACAAGGGTCGACTGATAGGCTAATCCCACTGAACTACTGAAGTCTAGCTAGGAGGGTGTAATGTCCCCTTCTCAGCAGTGATCGTTTCTGTTGACCGTTGGCCTATTTCGGAGACCCGTAGGCTGTGCGGATGGTGAAATTAGGGTTTCCTAGTTTTGAGGAGGTTGTTGCTTGGAGTTTGGATTTCTGTTTGCGGATTCTATCTGGGTTTTCAGAGAGCTTCGTAGTGGTGTGTTCGGTTTGGCATTCCGGGCAACTTCGCGAATTTACTATTTTTAGTAAATTCTATTTTTGGCAGTGGACAGTTGGGTTCAGTTCAGTTGGATCACTCCTTCGGTTGTTTCAGCTGGCACTTCAGTTCTTGGCCTTGGGCGCATTTTTAGTGGAGAGTAAATATTTTCATTATAATATTATTATTTTAATATTATACCCCTTTGCCTAGCAGTGCAACTTTAAGTTGTTTTTAAAAAAGGGGACTTTGAGGGTCTACGCGTCATAAGGTGATAAATTATAATTTTAATGTCAAATTTTTGAGACCTTGAAATGGACGCCCCTTTTGAGAGATGAATTTTTATTTTAAAAAGTGAATTATTTTATGGAGGAAAAAGGACGCCATCTCTTGGAGGGAAAAGGTGGATTTGAAATTAGGGTTTGGGCGCCCTCTGGATGCTTCTAGATGTTTCTCTCTCGTCTATATAATCAGGCCTCAGCTCTTCATTTTCTATCTTCTGTCTACTACACCGTTATGCTGCTGGATTGACTTCAGGCACTCGCTTCGAGGAAAGCACACCTCCTAGCATTGGCTCATCTTCTTGCTTGAAAGATAGCAACTAGTTGAGAGGTTAGCTTGTAATTGGTAGTTTGCATTGTCTTTGAGTTCTATTGCATTTTGGTAGTGTTATTCAAGCATGTTGTCATGTTATCTAGTTGCTGTTATCATATAGCTGTAGACTCTTTTTACTCATAATCCAAAAATACAAAAAGATTTCATTGTGGGTATTGCATTTTCTCATTTGTCTTGGTAGGGCGCCACCTTTTGTGAAGTTTCATGAATTTTAATGAAGTCTTGAATTTTTAAGAGGAAATCGCCCTCCTCTAGGGGGCCGTACCATTGTACCTCCATTGGGTTTTGAGCAGAAATTAAATATATATGTTTTGGGGATTGTTTGTGTTTCAACTTGGGCGCCTTCATCCTAGGTAGCTTTTGCATCCATTTACTTGCATTTTGAATGAGTGGTGTGAGGTTTGTGAGCATATTTTGGTGTTACAGTGTTGCTGATAACAGGAAAACAGTCCTTACTCTGTCATAGCAGCAAGCTTAAAATAATTATTTGAGTTGTGTGCAAGGAAAGTTATTGAGAAGACTTGAAGTTATCATTCTATATTGTTGTAATGTTGAAGACTCCCTTATAATGTGCTTAATCGATGAATTTCTGATATTGTAAGCTGTACAGTAGTACTGTCAGCATCTTTATTCATTTCTGCAATTTCCTCATGTTTGTACTGCCCACTGAATAAGTGGAAGAGGCTGGCTTGCCGCCTATTTCTGTTTTGCATTGTAAATTCCTAAAGTCTCCGCCATATGGTCGCCTCTTATCCATCACGGATTGAGTGGCACATACTTGGTGTTGAGCTATTTTCAGTATTGCATTAGATAGGGATCCTCTGACCGAATGCTCGTCGTTCACCAGCGCATCTCGTGGTTAGAGTTCTTATTCAGCATTTTCCTTTGAGATCCTCTGACCAATGCTCACACCTTGCCCGCATCAGGATCCTGGTGTACATTCTGGTTAGAGTTACTTTTCCGCATCGTTTTGGTTTAGGCTAACCTTAACGGGTGCGTGTTGCATTGTAATCAATTGTGAAAAATCCAAAAAAAAATTTGGTCCGGTTCATTACAGAGGGGACATTACAATCCACCTTCCCTGAAATTGCTTGTCTCCAAGCAATCTCAACTCCGGATGCTGCAGAATCTCCTCACTCTCCCATGTAGCATCCTCAACTGGCAAGTCCTTCCATTTAATCAAATACTCCCTGATGACCTGCCTCTACAACTATCTCTCTCTAACATCCAAGATGACCTCAGGCAGTAGAATCAATTTCCCCTCATCATCCAGGGGTGGTAAAGTTGTGGAAGGAACAACACAATATCCTAACGCTTTCTTGAGGCATGACACATGAAAGACATTGTGAACCCTGCTATCTACCGGCAATTCCAACTCATAAGCCACCTCCCCTACCCGCCTGATGATCCTAAAAGGGCCATAATATCGTGGCTTAAGTTTCTCTACACCACTCTTCTTAGGAGTGGCCTAACGATAGGGATGCAACATCAGATACACCATATCCCCTACCTCAAAAGAACGCTCGACCCTCTTCTGATCGGCATACTGCTTTTGTTGATTTTGTGCCTTTTGAATATTCTCACAAAGAGCCCTCATAATATCCTGGTTCTCCTGCAAAAGATCCTCAACACTAGGCATTCTATTGTCACTCAGCAGTAAGTCAAGAAAGCTGGGTGCCTCATAACCATACATGACCATGAACGGTGTCATTTGAATCGATAAATGGTAAATGGTGTTATAGTAATACTCACAGAGGTGAATCCACTTTACCCAAGCCTTTTGCTGCCCTGCAATATAATTCCTGAGATATCTTTCCACCCATTTATTTACAATCTCAATCTGTCCATCCGTCTGTGGATGGTCGTTGGTGCTCAGAGTAAGCTTGGTCCCACACAGTCTGAATAGCTCCTTCTAGAATTTTCTCAAGAACCGACTATCCATGTCACTAACAATGCTTCGAGGTAATCCATGCAATCTAAATATCTCCCTGAAAAATAACTCTGCTACTTGTGTAGTTGAATATGTAGCTATTATCGGAAAAAAGTGAGCATACTTTGTGAGGCGGTCAACAACTACAAAGATATAGTCTCTACCCTGGGCTTTTGGCAAGCCCGTAATAAAATCCATCGACAAACATTCCGACTTCTTGTCAGAAATTGGAAGTGGTTGAAGTAACCTTGCAGGATAGGTGTGTTCCTGTTTATTCTGCTGACAAACATGACACTCTCTAACATACCAAAGAACATCTGACTTGAGTCCTTTCCAAGTGAAATGCTCCTGAACCTGTCTATAAGTTTTGAAATATCCAGGTGTTGGTGGAATTAAAAGTGTTGTACCTTGTCCTAGGTCATGATTACACCTTAGTTAAGTTTACTTAGGGACCACATAGGAGGTTGTTGGAGAATTTCCACTTTTGGTGGACTTGACATGTCATTAATTTATCACTTCCACCTTTCGTGGACACATCATGTGATTATCTCTCCACCTTTTGTGGTGATTATCACATTATCACTTTTCGACTTTAGGTGGAGTGATAGCTTTTCATAGTTGTCTCATGTCATAAGATTACGACACTTGTCATAATCTTATGCCCTTCTATGTTTTCACCTTGGCTATATAACCAAGGAGTCCCCTATGTACATTTGCTCATCATATTCTATTTGCATTATTGGCAGAATACAGTTTATTCTTGTCATCTTGTTTCTATCTCTCTTATGCTTGTGCTTTCTATTAGGCCTCTAGATATTGGGTGGCTACCTTTATAGCCAATTCTTACACCAAGATGTCCTACCATGGGTACATCATGAAAGGCCCTCAATACTGTGCTCTTCATCTCTGATCTTGGGGTCAAAAAGATCCTTCCCTTGTAAATGATGAGATCATTTACAACTGAATATTTGTTGTCCTACACTGAACCCTCAACTATGCCAGAAGCCCAAGAATCTTTGGCATACTCTGCTATAATAAGATGTCTCCAATCCTTTGAAATCTCGACCATGGAGCTCAAATGTGGTCGGCTAGACAAGGCATCAACAACATTTTGAGTCCCTTTGACATAAGCAATGTCAAAGTCATACGACTACAACTTACTAACCCACTTCTGCTAATGATCATTAAGGTCTTGTTGCCCTAGGAAATGTCTCAGGTTGTTATGATCTATCCTAACACAAAATTTGCTGCCCACAAGGTATTACCTAAATTTGGCCAACATATGCGTGATAGCCAACATCTCCTTGTCATATATATTGTAGCTCCTCTCTGGTCCTCTAAGCTTCCTTCTCTCAAAAGCAATAGGGTGCTTATCCTGCATAAGCACTGCACCAATACCCTCACCAGAGGCATCACACTGTAGCTCAATGGGTCTAGTAAAATCTAGTAATGCAAGGACTGTGCAAGAACACTCTTGTGCCTCTTGAGTCCAGAAAAAATGCCCCTTTCTTTGTCAAGTCTATAAGTGGTGCTACATGGCATAAATATCCATTGAAAAATTTGCGGTAGAAGCCACACAAGCCCAAAAATCCTCTAAGCTAGGTAAGATTCTTAGGAGTAGGCCACTCAATGATAGCTTTGACCTTGTCAGGATCCATATGCACAACCTCTGCACTAATAATATGGCCTAAGTACAGCAACTTAGTCATGCCCAAATCACATTTGGATTCCTTGGCATACAAGGACTCCCTATCCAGAATACCCAACACTGTATCCAAATGGGAAATATGCTCCTCCCAAGTCTTATTGTATACTAGAATGTCATCAAAGAAGACTAGTAGAAACCTCCTCAGCTGTGACTGAAAGACCCTGTTCATGGTGGATTGAAAAGTAGCAGGGGCATTGGTTAGCCCAAATGGCATAACCACAAACTCAAAGTGTCCACAATGACATCTGAATGTTGTTTTCTCAATATCCTACTCTCTGACCCTAATCTAGTGATAACCTAATCTCAAATCTATTTTTGAGAAGTAACAAGCACTGTGAAGTTCATCGATCAACTCATCAATACGAGGGATAGGGTACCTATTCTTAATTGTTCTCTTATTTAGCACCCTGTAATCAATACACATCCGAAGTGTACCATCCTTTTTCTTCACCAAAACTACTGATGAAGCAAAAGGTGATTTGCTAGGTCTAATGTGCCCCATAGCAAGCAACTCCGTAATTGTTTTCTCAATCTCATCTTTCAACCGCTTGGGGTGCCTGTAAGGAGTGATTATTATGAGTTTGGCACCCTCCAATTCTATTATGTGCTCAATCCCTTTGTCTGGAGGTCTACTAGGTGGAATATCACTGAACACCTTCCCGTGCTTAATCCTCAACTCCTGTATATCTGGATGATAATCTAGTTTTTGCTGCCCCTCCTGTGATGGCATCAACAAAAACTCGGCGGTCCACTCAATCTAATCATGGCGCATGAGCCTCTACGTTCTCCTGAATGATATCATCTTGAAACTGCTATCTGTAATGGCTTTTAGTATATGATTCTTCCCATCCACCTTGAACTTCATCTCCATGTCACAAAGGTTAAGGGTAAACTCACCTATGTGATGAAGCCATTTCATTCCCAAAACCATATTAGTGTCTCCCATATTTACCACATAGAAATCTGTCTTAAACCCAAAATTATTCAAGCACATAGGAAGATCTAGAATCATCCTGTCACACTTAAGAGTGTAGCCATCTATAACCTTCACCCTTATACCCTCAAATTCCTTTGTTTGAATCCCGCGCCTTTCAACCAACCAAGCATCAATGAAGTTATGCGTGGGACCTATGTTGAGCAAAGTGATAATCTTTTGTCCTGCTAAGACCCCACGTATCTTGAATGAGCCCTCCCGTTGTATGCTAGTGAGGCGTGACTCTTGAAGATTCACTTCTGCTTCTCGTTCACCCTCATTTTCGGACTTTTCCACCTCATTTTCAACTTTTTCTGCCCTTGAATCTTATAGATCAGATTGTTGGTCTGATTTTTCAAAATCAGAATCCTCATAGAATGCCCACATTATGTTAACCTTGCCCTTTGCAGTGAAAACACAACTTTTTCTTGCACAAATTGTTGAGTGTGTCTCAATCTAGGGGTGTTGTTGATTTGCCCTTTGAATTCGATTTTTCCTTCTTCTTGGAGAAGGATTTGCTGTCCTTGTATGAAGAGGATCCTTTCAATGAGAACTTGCTTTGTGGGGCTGCAAGTTCCATACTTCTAGCCTTTTTTCATAGCCTCCTCCAGAGTCGGTGGGTCAAAAGCTTTTATCCACCCTCTCAATGGTTCCAATAGGCCCTCAATAAATAGCATAACTAATCTCTTCTCAAAAATATTAGGAACCATGACTGATAATTTATGAAAGTCACCAATGTAACCCTCCAAACTCCTAACCTGTTTGAGCTAAGCCAAGTCCCTGAAGTATGCTTCTAGATCCTTCTTATCAAAGTGTTCAATCAATCTATCCACGAATTCTTGATAAGAAGCGATGCAGTTATGCTGCAGTGTGACCATTTCGTGGTACCACTAATCATGGGCTGCTCCCTCCAAGTGTAAAGTGGCATATTTTATTGCACCCCCCCTCTGCCATGGGTCGAAGATTCAAGAAGGTATCAAGCCTGTGAACCCAAGCTTGAGCTATAACTGTCCCACTGCCATCAAATGTAGGTAATGTGAGTTTGTTGGTGGCATGTTTCAAGTCACTGTATTGGTCTCTAGGTCTCCGATTTTGTCTTTCTCTGTAATCCTCTCTCCTTTGACTTACAAATCTGTCAATGCTTATGCATTCCCTCACTTGTGTCAACAATTCTCATTCATCATTTTCTGCCATAAGATTATCTACAAACATTGCCTCTCCCTCTTCTTCCGCATTACCCACTTCCAGTTCATGATTTTGTCTTCCCTAAGGATACATGTGTTGCATCATTGTTGTAAGTGCTCGTAAAGCATTTGCAATCTGCTCCTGCCCTATTGCCATGCATCTAAAAATTTCTTGAGCTTCCCTTTCTTCATTGTTTCCCTCATTTCTAACTTCATTTCCAAGTTCATTCCCAGTTGGGCTACCATCACCTCTTTCACCCATTGTGCTGGATGAATCACCCTCAGTACGATGATGTCTTGTTGCTATTGCAGCTAAAAAAGTGTTCCGTTTAGGATAAGGTTGTGGCCACTGTTTTTGTTTCCTGTCTTCCCTTGCAATATACCTTTTGTACCTGTCACTTTGTTGTATCAACGGAGCTAGATTCAAACCCTAAGGCTGGTAGGGAACTGCTCTGATACCACTATAAGAACTCTAAGTTCTCCCAAAATGTAAAGCTCTGATTGTTGAAACTTACTGTCGGTATTTGTTTGTTTGTTTAGTGATTTTTTGTGTTTTTGCTGACTATATGCTTTTTTCCTATTTTTTGAAATATAGTGCTAGACATAAAGAAAACTGAAGAAAATTATCTAACTACAAAAGGAAAACTATTGCAGCAAAGTAAATGTCTTTCATTCAACTTATTTTCAAAGATTTTACAACAGTGCATACCTGAAAACAAGAAATAGCAAAATATCAAAATTGAGGGTTGTTGGATGCCATGGTTGAAACAAGTAGAGGGTTCGACTTGCTGCAAACTGTGAGAAACTCTGCCTCAAACCCACGCCAAAGCTGTGTAGAAGTGGACACCCAAAATGGTGAAAGAACCCCCTCAAAAGCATAGGTGTTCAAGCGTAGAGAAATCGCGCCTCCCTCCTTAAGTGGTATGGCTGCAAGGAGGATAAATGGTACGGTCTAGGAAGTATTACCATTAATGAAATAAGCAGTCCTTAGTGGTATTCACCTCCATACTGAAATATGCCTGAAAAACCCCTGAAAAGTGTCTCCAATTTGCACAAACTTGACTCCTGATTGAAGCCAACAGTAGAGCAACTTCAATCGATAGTTTCACAACCTCGGATTGATGATACACTTAAGGAGCTACGCTCTCCAATGTCGATACACATAGGAAATTGCAGAAACCCTTGTCTTTGTTCTCCCAATGCCAAGAAGTTCATGAAATGAGATAACAAAATGTCCAAGAGAGAGATTTCAATTTCCTCCAAATAGCTTATATAACCCTCTCAAGAGGTCGACCCCTCTTTGCCTTTTTAATTATTTTAAAATGTTATTAAGTTGCACCTCAAAGATATTAAAATATAACCTTTATAATTGGCACCCAAATAATTAACTGAAATGGCCCGCTTTTTAATGTATCAATGACCCCTCAAATAAAAGGCGCAAATATAACATTATAATATATCATTTAAAATATTAATTATTATTAAAGTGAACCTTTAATAATAATTAAATGCCATAACTTAGGCAAACATCTTATTTCTCCGAGCAAACTGAAACTAGGATCGACACTACCAATATACTCACCATTAGGTGCCCTGCTATAAATAGTAACCCTGCTAGAATGACTTACTATAAATAGTATGTAAAATTGAGCTTTGAATCCCCTACGAAGGCCAAACCTGGAACTCCCTAAACTCCAAAGAAGAATAAAACCATCAAATGATCGAGTTTCTGCCACGAAGACCCTCTATCCAATCCCATTAGCCTACAAGGGTCGACTGATAGGCTATTCCCACTGAACTACTAAAGTCTAGCTAGGAGGGGACATTACAGTCCAACCTCCCTGAAATTGCTTGTCCCCAAGCAATCTCAACTATGGATGTTGCAGAATCTCCTCAGTCTCCCATGTAGCATCCTCAACTGGCAAGTCCTTCCATTTAATCAAATACTCCCTGATGACCTACCTCTACAACTATCTCTCTCTGACATCCAAGATGACCTCAGGCAATAGAATCAATTTCCCCTCATCATCCAAGGGTGGTAAAGTTGTAGAAGGAACAACACGATATCCTAACGCTTTCTTGAGGCGTGACACATGAAAGACATTGTGAACCCTGCTATCTACCGGTAATTCCAACTCATAAGCCACCTCGCCTACCCGCCTGATGATCTTGAAAGGGCCATAATATCGTGGCTTAAGTTTCTCTGCACCATTCTTCTTAAGAGTGAACTGATGATAGGGCTGCAAAATCAAATACACTATATCCCCTACCTCAAAAGAACGCTCTACCCTCTTCTGATCCACATACTGCTTTTGCTGATTTTGTGCCTTCTGAATATTCTCACGAAGAGCCCTCATAATATCCTAGTTCTCTTGCAAAAGATCCTCAACACTAGGCACTCTACTGTCACTCAATAGTAAGTCAAGAAAGTTAGGTGCCTCATAACCATACATGGCCATGAACGATGTCATTTGAATTGATAAATGGTAAGTGGTGTTATAGCAGTACTCACAGAGGTGAATCCACTTTACCCAAGCCTTTTGCTGCCCTGCAATATAATTCTTGAGATTTTCCTCCACTGTCATGTCCCCAAAATTGAACATAGAAACAACCAAATATTGAGATGCAAATAAATATATATATATTGGTTATTAATAAATTTATTACAATATATGATTATAAATTTAATCACCATTAACCATTATTCTCATCATAGAATAACACATCATAATACTTATTATATATATGATATAATACAAATATTAAATCATAAATATAATAACTAAACAAACAAACATAAAATATAAAATATAATAAATAAATAACAAATAAAATAAATGATATAAGATAATAAATATTTAAATAGGATATACTAACAGCAATCTTAAAGGCTAGTATTCCTATACTAATCATCCCTAAATGCAGCGATTCCTAACCATCTCCCCTAAGCCAGTGATCCCTAGCAAGAAGATATCATGGTTATTAATAAACATAAAGTAGAACGGTCCCACTTATTATGAAAACAAACAATGAACAAAAGGTGAGGAAACGATACAAAGACCTACCCCTTTGGGTGATGCGATTCATATAAAAGGGACGTGACCCTTGAAAGAAGAGCTACAGGTGAACAGCGATGTCTCTTGGCAGATCGGGTATTAAAAAGAAGACAATTTCAAACAATCGGTGGGGTAAAACAAATCATATAATTAAATCTAAGAATATCTGGACTGGTAAAACTTATACAGAGCCGATCAGCTTCTCTAGGGATAAATACATAAATCAATACAATCTGAAGCAGCATCATCAAGGGAAACATATTCTAATCGATAGAGAAGCATAGGAGGAAATAATATGGTAAAACATTTAAGAACAGCAGCACAGTAATATGATCTATGATTGTTGTGCATTGGAATATAGAGCCATTTAATATGTCTATATTATTTAATAGGCATACAGGTATATGTGCATAAATATGGATAAATTTTATAAGGAATATATATGAATATTAACATAAGGAAAGAATAATAATTGAATAAGTAATAATATATGAATAATGAATAATGAATACTAATATAATTGAATAATGAATAATATATGAATACTAATTATATAAGGAATATATATATATATATATATATATATATGTATTCATGATTATGCAATAATGATGCTTACCACAATTATTGAGACTTATAAGTAATTACGACTTTAATATAAAAGTGAATAGATTAATATTTATTTATATATGTTTTTATCCTATAAAGGTAAGGTTGAAGGAAGACGATTAAGGAATAAGGAGACACAGCAGTTCAGGTGATGTATTCACTTAGCAATAATATATAGCATATTTTGAATATAAGAAATAGATATTGCTAATCTGATTATTGATATAATGCTTTCTTTAATCTTATCATAATGAGAATTATTCTAGGAAATGATGAACTTAAAGAACCATTGGTAAATGAAATATATTTGATTATAGGCATGGAATAAATCTTGGATAAATGCAAATATATCTGATTGTGTAAAGAGTGTCTGCTATGTGCTTGTAAACCTATTAGGATGGATGGAACATGGTTGAAGTGGATTGCCTAAAAACCCCACTTTCAGCCCCTTAGGCCCTAGACAAGGGATTGGGCTTTGCAGCCCCTTAGGCCCTTGACTAGGGATTGGGTTATAGAAAGATGGGGGTCCCACCTAGGTCTCTGCCCCTTAGGCCCAAGATACGGGATTGGGCAAGAGAAGGTGGTAGGCCTTAGGCCACTTGGACTCTATGGTTCCTCTCCCCTAATAGGATGAGTGTCTTCTGAGGTGTTGCCATGAATGGAGTATGCAAGTACTAAGCCCCTAGGCAAGAAGGATTGTGATGGACAACCTCTTGAGTTTACATGAGGGCTTCAGGGCGGATCCACCTATGGCACTCCTCTTATGTCTTCATTAATTGATTTATGTTTATGAATATATTGTGGATATCTAGATATTATTGCTAACAGATATGTGTATGTGGAAATGTTTTTAAATTGGTGAATGTAGATTTCAATCTAGGATTATTTCATTAGAGAAACACATTCCTTTTGGAAAGAAGAAACCCTAAACCTAATCAACAATCGAATTCTAGGGAAAACAAGCGAATTCAAGAGCAAGGCTAGTTAAGGGACATTTCATCCACCCATTTATTTACAATCTCAGTTTGTCCATCCGTCTATGGGTGGTAGTTGGTGCTCGGAGTAAGCTCGGTCCCACACAGTCTGACTTGAGTATGGTAATTTGGAATAGTTTCCTTGCAATATTTTAGTTTGACTTGAGTCTCATAGAAGTACTTGCATTTCAAGCACTGTCATTCTCTTGCAATAGATTGTTCTACTTCTACTTTTGCTTCATGGAGTCTTTCTTTCTCCATATGTGAGTTTGGATATGCTACCTTCATTATTTTGATCTTCAACATCAATCATATTAATGTTGGCTTTTTCTTTTGGGTAGTTAGTATCTTCATGGTCTCCTAGTCTACACCACTTACACAATAGTCATACTTTGTTCTAATTGTTTTGGGAATCTCCGGACAAGTGTCCCCAATCATTGCATTGTCTACATTGTATAACAGGGCATCCTTTTGAGTCATATTCTATCCAACTCCTACTTCCACTGTTACTATTATTAAATATATTATTGTTAGATCTATTTCAATACCCACCTAGAGATGCATTGTTATTATTCTGTTGCCTTGGTGGTGTACTTGGTGGAGTGGACTACTCACCTTATGTGAAGAGAACTTGTGTACTCTTAGTTTTCAAATTATATGTGCATTCCTTGATTGAGTGGCTAAGACCTTCACAAAAATCACAAAATAATTTCTTCAAAAAATTTATTTTAATATGTCCTCATTTGGATTTTGTACACTAGAGTTCTTTGCTTTCTTTATTAGTTTCTTTTTCTGCTTTTAGTTCCTTCATCATCTACATCATTTCTCTTCTCATGACTTGTACAACTCCTTATTCATTCTCACTACTATAATTCAAACTTTCATCATCCTCTATTTTTGTTTTTCCACGAGAAGACATTTTGTCTTCACTCTCTATATCCATGGCCTAATTGTAGGCTTCTATATAAGAAGAGGGTGGAACTATCTTCATCTTCTTTTGTGGTCAGGAATGAGGCCTTCAATATACCATCTCTTCTTCAGACCGTTAGCTAGTTCCTATTCTAATTTTACTAGGAGTTCCTTGAGCCTACAATTATAGGCGTTGAAATTTTTGTGTTTATCTATTTTGTTATAAATCTCTACGACAATTTCATTAGCATCCCATAATAACTCGAATTCCTCTTCAAAAGATTTTATCAATCTTTCCCAAGAAGTTTTGAAAGTCGGGTCAATCTCTATGTACTAGTCTATAACTATGCCCGTTAGGACTGCTGGGAAGGACTATAGCTAATAGGATCTATCGTCTTGGCCATTTTTTTCCCATATCATCTCACAAATATTAAAATGCCTTGCAAGATCATCTGATCCATTGCCAGTGAAATTGGGAAACTTCTGCCTTTTGATACTAGGACTTGATGAGGAGTCACTATATTTTTGTTTTGATGCAACCCCAATGTATGGAACCTACTTACCAAGGATTTTTTATTCAATCACTTCAGTGCTTCTCTTGTAATCTCAGTTGTGTGAGAATCCTCAACTCATCTTGCTTCCTCATTCCACACATTTGAGTTACCTTCAAGTTTTTTGTTGTACGCCTTTGGCCCAAGAGTCTTTGGCTCAATTCCTTCAATCACTAATTCTTCAGTATGTCAAAGATTACTCTCATATGTCTTTGCAACAAGTATTTAGATTCTATCTCACATTTTGCATCATCTACTATTTGTTATACTTAATTAAAACTATTTACCCACACTTTGTTGGGTAGAGGTAAATACCTTGCTATTTCTTCCCGCTCTTCCCTCTACACTTTCTTGTAGCAGAAGTGTTTTTGTTCTCCTATTTAGGGCTCTAACTTCCATTTTGTTTCCAGGATGGGCTCTAACTTGGGACTTGTACAGTTATGTCTTTTTCAGTTACTTCTCTTAGCATTCTCCTGCGTTCTCTTTCCTCTATGATCCTTAAGGATCAACTCAACTCTTGTTCTATTCTTTGACCACTTTTTGGTGTCTTTCAATTCTTGTTTGAATATAAGAGCATTAATTTTGGACGATCCAACATCAATTTGTATTTCATTCTTCTTCCTCTTGTCTACTTCTATCTTCGCAGCACTACCGTATGTATTGTCTTTGTACTTCACAATATTGTTCGGCACACAAATTTTGAAATATTAAGAGATGTCTTGAAAGGAATCTTGGTATACAATCGAGAAGTATGTCTACTTCTTCGCTTACTCTCAACTTATCAAAAATGACCTCTAGAGGAATTTGCCTCCATTGAGCTTCATTTCGTTTCTGTTCTTTCACCTATATATATCCCATAAATTTTACCAAGTTTTGTGTGAGTTTATCTTCTCTTTCTTGATTAGACCCTACGAGTTCTTCAACTAGTTGTCCTATTATATGGCCACTTTAACCCAACTTCTTTGAAGGCAATAGGGCCGAATGTTTACTTGTTTCTCCAAACATGCAATTACTTAAGCACATTAAATTGGCTTATACATTCATGAGTGACTCATGTGAGAATAACCATATTTCAAAAGATATAATAAATGCTTCTTTATTCATCCAATGCTTCATAAATTGGTTTATACATTCATGAGTGACTCATGTGAGAATAACTATATTTCAAAAGATATAACAGATGCTTCTTTATTCATCCAATGCTTCAATGCTCTTATGCAAAAATGAGGAAGGGAATGATTTTCTAAAAACACAGGTCCCTTTTCCCAACTACAGAACAAGTATATAAACCTGCTGACGGTTGCCAAGAAATTTCAAACATCGACAACTACCCGAGATTACTTCCATCAGTTGATGAGACATAACCATTCTCACCAAATAACCAAAACTACAATATAACTAATAACTAATAAGTGTTTGATTCTATCTACATACAATAGTAAACAAAATGCAAATGCTTGACATGAGTGAATTGTTACACTACTTGATTGGGAAATGGATCTTTGAAATGTCCCACCCCAAATGGAAAATCTACTAACTAATTTCTGCCTTTCAAACTGCCTTTTTCTGATTTTGTGGATTTTGTGTTTTTCAAATTTTGATGATATGTTGCCAAGAAATATAAAAGAAATGCATATACAAATGCAAGCAAGATAAACACTGAAGCAAATGCAATAAGAACTCAACCAGATTTATTATTTCATTTGCAAATACAATGTAATCATACCCGTGAGCCAAAGTCAACAATCTTCAATTCTGATAAAAATCTGATCTACAATTGGAAACCCTTGAAAAACTCCCGACTTTTCACTCCAAATAAGCACAATGTGACTTCAAAAGAAAAGCCACCTGATTAGCAAAGCTTAGATGATCTTTCACACCCTCAGAAAGCTCGATTGAAGAAGGAAATATGCTCTCCAAGATTGTTGCAGCTGAAAACCCTAGTTTCCACCTCCAATATCAAAGCACAATGCCAAAGTTGAGAGAATAAACCAGAATGAATGATTTCCATTTGCTTTTGATGCCTTTTATATACTTCTCCAAAGAGGTTGATCTCCATGAGGCTTTTTTTTTTCAATCATTAAAACATATTAAAATATTTGCTTTTAATATAACTTAATAACACCACATTAAAGTGGGCACCCAAACATGACTTTAATGCACTTTTACAATTTGACTTTATAATCATTAAATAAACCCCCTCATAATAAAGTCAAAAAAATATTTAAATGATATGCACTTTAATTAATTATTATTAAAGTATACTTTTATAATAATCAAAACTTCATAGCTCAATTAATAACTGTCATTTATCGATTTCCACTGACACCATAGGCAAACCCAGTGCATACTCTTCCCATCTGGATGCCTTACTAAAAATAGTAAGGTTGGTCTCTATCAATTCACTAACTTACTATAAATAGTAAGTGTATAAAAACAGGGCCAAAACACCCTAAATAACATCGCCTCTAAATATGCCAAGGATTTGGAGAAGAAAATATTTCCAACTACCAACTGGAGAACTAGCTAACTCCAACACTGGGCCCTCTAAACACCAATATTAGCCCACGAGGACTCGATGATAGGCTAAACCTCTAACTCTGATGCCTGCTCAAAAAGGGGGCATTATAGTCCGCCCTCCCTGAAATTGCTTGTCCTCAAGCAATCACAACTGAAACGAAAACACCACTCCAACAAAAGCCCAAGGGAAGAACTGTAGAATGACCCACATGTCTCCAAATAACTCTATTAGCACCAACAAAAGCACAACTGCACAAGCATAAACATTATACCAACTATCCAACTCATGCGCACAAGATTTGTGAATCAAAATCAGCTCATGTACATGTGGATTAGAGGTGAAACTGTGTGCAAACCGCACAATGTACACATTATAATATTCATCGACAAAACCTAGCTGGAATCCTGATGCACAAGGAAAATCCCATAGCAATATGTAGAGTGCCCAACATTATATCCACTGAATCCACAGGGTAGGAATCAAACTATGCTCAGCAACACCATAGGCAACTACCCCAATGTAGGACAATCTACCAATCATAAAAACAGTGCATAATAACCCTGGATCCCAAACCTAGAATGGAAGTCTACCATGCATATCACCCTCTGACTTCCACTACACTATTCTGATATCAATTTCACCATGCTGAGAGTGATGAAGCAACACATCAGGATCCATTTGTGCCATAGTGCCAAGCCTGCCACCACTTGGATCCCAACACAACCAAAACTCACATCCATCAGTCATGAGAAGGTAAGAATATCTCAAAGTGTCTGCAACACGACATCTCTCACCATCCTCTGCCAACCACCTATGGATGTGATGAGTATCCCTCAAGGGTGTTGGAAGATATGTAATTGCTCCTAAATTGCCAATATGAAGCGGAACAACACCCTCAAGACTGCAAGACCAACCAATGGGAACAAAAATGCTGCCAACTAGAATATAGAATGATGGAAAATCATCCTTATGTTGTTCTCCCAAGTCAAGGAAATGATATAACTCATCTCCATCACCTCTGAAATATTCTGAGCCAAATTTTTTCAAATTTTCAATTACAATAAGCAGAGCAATACACAGTTGTTAGGGTTAGCTCTAAACCAAAACGATGCTGAAGCAACTCTAACCAGAATGTACACCAGGATCCCGATGTGGCCAAGGTGTGAGCATTGGCCAAAGGATCTGAATGCAGAAACAAAGTTGGAAGGAACTCTAACAAAGAATGGCGCCAAGTGATGGCGAGCATATGGTTAGAGGATCTTAATGGAAATGCTGATACAAGAACTCTAACCAAGAAATGCATCGGTGAACAACGAGCATGTGGTCAGAGGATCCCTACCATCTAATATGCTGAAAGCAAACTCAACACCAAGTATGTGCTACTCAATTCTAGTATGGAAATGAGGCGACCATATGGCGGAGATAAAAAGAATTACAAAGCAACTTCAGAATGTAAAGTAATCATTACAAAACATAATAAGCAAGATTAGAGAAATGCTGATAGTACTACTGTTCAGCTTACAACATGATAGAGAATGCCATGCTATGAACGTGAATCAAGAGTTAAATAGAGCTGCAACAATATATTGAATTTCCTTCACTGAATAATAAAGCTTAGATCAGAAACTCCACTATAAAGACCAACTTGACAATCTGATTCATGACAGTCCTGTTTTTCACATGCATGAACAGTAGCCCTGAAACTCACAATTTCACTCACAACTCACTCCAAACTCACTCAAATTTCATGAGACAAAATGCAATATGATCCTAAGATGATGGCGCCCAAGATTGGAACACAAAACTGACCCAAAAGTTCCTATTTATTTTATGCACGAATTCCAAGACAAACCCAGATGGTACGGCCTAGCAAGAGGGGCGATTTGACTTTAAAAATTCAATGCTTCACTAAAAAATCTGAAACTTAAGGAAAAGGGTCGCCCCTCACAGACAGAGATCTAAACAACGCCCAGAATGATTCTTTTTGTATTTTTTGACTTATGAATAAAAATAACAATCTGCTGTAATGAATATGCAATTCCAGAATCTCACTAATATGCATAAAACTGAATTACAAAGCCACACAATGACTACAATGCAGAAATCCCACTACAAATCACTCAAACTACACTATCTCACCAGTAGTCGCTATCTCTCAAGCGAGAAGGAATGCCAAGCTAGGAGGCTTACATTCTTCGAAGCAATCCCAAAGCCAATCCGGCAGCATAACATTCCTGTAGACAAAAGATGCCTCGAAAGAAGAGAAGGAACCTCCTTTATAGAATGAAGAGAAGACTCCGGAGCCTTCTAGAAAGTGCGCCCTAATCCAAAGCTGCTTTTAGGTTTAAACTTTGACCCAAACACTTTCTTCCCAATGGTGTACTTTCCTTGTGAAATATTAATCACTTCTCTTTTTTAAATAAAATATAATCTCCTTCAAAAAGGCGTCCATTTTCCCTTGAGCAATTATAAACTTTAGAAATATTAAAATATTTCCTTCATGAGAAAATACCCCTCAAAGTCCCCTTCTTTAAAACAACTGTTAAGTTATAACACTAGGCCAAGGGGTATTTTAGAAATAAAACATTTTGACTTAAAATAAGTTATATCTTCGAAATGAACCCCTTAAGCCAAAAATGAGAATTACCCAATGAACTGCCAGAAAAGGAAAGTTGACTGAACTGATGCTAACTGGACCACTGCTAAAAATAGAATTTACTAAAAATAGTAAATTCCTGAAGATGCTCAGAATGCCAAGAAAAACATACCACTGCGAAGCTCTCTGAAAACCCAGAAAGAATCCGCCATTAAATCAACCAACCTCCAGCAAGAGCATCCTTCAAAACACGAAACCCTAATCTCACCTTTCGAGTAGCCTAGGGGTTTTCGGAATAGGCCAACGGTCAACTGGAAAAATCATGCTCGAGAAGGGGACATTACAACCTCGGAAAGAACTAACCAATCCATCATGCCTACTGACACCACAGCCTCCTAGAAACCATCTCTCCAGTGGAAAGTTTTGATACCAAGAAATTGCAAACTCTATCAAATACATATCAGCGTGATGGAATACTGACATCTGATCCTACAAGTAATCCCCTATCAACAACTAAATCGGGCACCTGTAGTCTCTAGTTCCATCTCCTATAGATGGTAACCCTTCATCCCACAATGGATGATATAAATCCTGAGCCATTCCACACCTGCTCAACATCAAGTCATCTGTGTGCAGACTAAAGGAGAAATGATGAGCACTCCTCACTATACAGTCAAGAAATAAAGCACCTACTTGTGTCAATGGTTGACTGTCATAGTCATGAGGAACACACTCCTCATCACTCTCAATACTCGAATCAGAAGATGGCTCATGTCTTTGATCCTGAATGGCTGATTGGGTGGATGCTCTGCAAATCTTCTCTGCATACCCAATAGCATACTCTCTATCATGAAACAAATGGAGATATTCTAATCTTATCTCCTCCAAAGCACTCCTGATAATCCGCAAGTCATGAATGTGAGTACCAGCCAAGACCCCATATCGTCTCTCCTCAAACTCTGTTGTCCAAAGGAGGTACTCAACATACTTATGAGTGCAATCAAAACGAGATAAGGTTTGATCAACCTTCTCTTCAATGACCTCAGCTGATCTCTCCATCTCTGTGGCTCAATCAGTTGTCGATCAAGAGCAGCTACATGGGATGAAATCTCTGATTTGCTTCCAAGGGAGGGAAACAAATCAACATAAAAACCAATATCCCCACTACATGATACCCTGCATACCTCTCGAGTAGAAGACGGAGCAGCATAGTGATCAGTCACACAACTCTTTGGAGAATCCACTATTTCACCACAAGAGCTATCAATAACCTGCTCCACATCACCTGTTATGGGACTATCCTCAAGAACACCAGGTGTAACACACTGCTCCTTGCTAAACTCAACCAATGCACTCATCCCATTTGTGTCACCTGCACTTGTAAGTGAAATGGATGTGGCCACATCCTCCACATACTCATTACCACAATCCATGGATGTATGCTCATCACCAATTGCTACCATAGAAATCTGAATTGTATTTGTAGATGGTGAAGATTGCGCCAAGCTCAACTCCACAATAAGCTCAACAATCCGTGACTTAGACACTTGAAGGGCCATTCAAGTGCTCTTCAACGAGTCCATGGTAACCAAAAAGCTCATAAGTGAGCTCATCAACCTCCTCCTCTTTCCCTTTTAATGCATCATAATAAATCCCATCAAGCATGAAAAGATGATCTTTGTCTGAAAGTAGTTGTAGGTAATTGCTTTTCTTTACCCCCAAAGCATCTCCAAGTGCCTGAAACTCTGCAAGGGAAAGTTCACTATCAAAGTGCTCATGTGTTCCTAGAGTCTTCCAAGAATTGTTGAGCAACATCAAAGTGTTCTATGGCTGTAGCAATCATACCTTCATTCACCTTCAATTGCCCTGTCAAATGATGAGACCCCTGAGACATATCATTCCTATACAAATTTTCTGATTTGAAATCAGCACTGTGATAGGATGTTGAATCACCATCGTTAACTGATTGAAAAATTTCATCATGTGTGCCATCAACATTGCACACATCCTCATCTAACGTACTATTGTTATGGACCTCATAGGATGCCTCAAATGGAATATTAGAGGTTGTTGTTTTGACATCCTCATTGCACATTTCCTTTTCTGGAATAGATGCATGTACATCCAAAGAACTATCCTGGGACCTATCAATCTTACCCAAATTTTTTGATTTAAGATCAGCATAATACAACATACAATCCAATTTGTTTTCATGGCTTCACAACTCCATTAGTGCTGGTAATATCATCCTGGGGTTCTACCAAACCATCACCATGATAAATGACTTTCTCATCATCAACCATTTCAGATTTGAACCCTTCTTCTCCCACCAGCTCCTCATTAGCTTTCCCAATATGTTCATCAATAGGAGTTGACCCATGTAGTGTCTCACACTTTGAACCAAACTTGTTGCTTGCTGCAACTTCTTTTCCATATTCACCTGTAGGTTGAAAATCACTTTGAAGCAATTTTTTTTCTTATCCTTTCGTTTAGATTTTGCAAACATTAAATATCCCTGTTTAGTTTCAAAATCCTTCATCAAATCATACAAATCTTCCATCAGTGCTAACATGGATTTATCTGCAGCCATTTTATACTCTAAAGCTGATCATTGAGTGTCCCCAACCTTTGTAGACGGTATTTTTTTGTGATTTCATTCTTGAGTCTGACAATGCTATTTGTCAAACTATTTTGTACAGTGAGGAATTGAACATTTTAGCTTCTAAGTATGCAATGAATAATCTATTGTTTGCAAATCTCTATTGAGACTTCAATATACTTTGGATACACAGCCAGCTGATTGAACACTCTAATGCTTTGATATTCACAACTCCTTTGATGAAATAGAAATGACAAGCTCAGAAAGGGATAACATTCAACTTTGCAATATTCAGAATTTATGGTCAAACATCAATGTCAACAGAGCAACAATAAACTCAAACATCTAGACACAGTCTCATAAACTGTAATGCTTAGTCAGATATTCTGGTCTTCCATGCCTTTCATGGATAGTGCATTCATAGTTTAAGCAATGAATAGTTCAGACTTATCTTGAAACTACAAGGGTAGGTTCCACGGTGAAGGATTTTGAGTTTACAAGAAGCTGGAAAATACAAAGATTAGTGATCTCAGACCTGGTATAGCATTTGCTTATATCTGTAAGTATCTGAAATAAATCCAAAACTGCCCAGAATGCCAAGGAAGGCTTGTAGAATGATCACATGCAGATAAATAATCCTAAAAAGTCTTGTTGGTTGAATATTTTGTATACCTTGAGGATATGCAAAATGGTAGTTTCAGCCACAGTGTGTGAGCATGATACTCTCCTAATTTAGGGAAGGCTCCCCCTTTACTACTAACTTAACTTAAAAAAATATGGGTGGAATAACAACCTTTCCTCTTTTTTCAGGAAAGATTATATTCTTTTCTCCTCACAAAAAAGTAACAATAATCTTTAAGTACACTATTACAAAAGCTTGATATGAAATTAAGAGAGAGAGGAAATGAAGTTTCCTAAAAGCACAAAGACTTCCGTCACCTCCTCGGGACGGGAAAACAAATTGAAAGCACAAAGTCTTTGACAACTTAATCTCCTATCAACCTTTTTAGAAGATTTTCTGGTAACCAAGTACAACATGTAGTAGCTCAAAATCTAACTACATGATGCACTTTTAATGTACAAACATAGAAAATAAAAGCAACACAAAGTCTACAAGTTACCCCCTTTGCTTGAGCGTTCTACAGTAGCTTCAAATGTGACAAACAGCTCAAAGTCTGCAGTATCAAATCTAAAAACCAATCTAAAATTTCAAACGCAATAAGCAACTCAAAGTCTGCAAAATTGAGCTTGAATCCCTCTTGTATAACACTACAAAACTCACAATCAATATGCAAAAAATGTTGTCACATAACACCTTGAATCAACACAAAGTTTGAAAGCAATTTGCCTCTTTTAATTGACTGTAATCTGATTTACATCTAAGCTCAAAGTCTTAAAGTGCACATACAAACTAGCAGAGTTTTGTTGTATTGCCAAAAGATAAAAATTACAATAGACCCCCTCAAGTATTTATAGGAAAGAGGCCTTGAGAAAAAGGTGGGAGAATCTCAACTAACTTGAAAAATTCTCTCAACCACTAACTAATTGGAGTTGACTTATTCAACATTACAAGTCCTATTGTAATTTGACTTGAAATGTTATTACATGCAATTACAAATTACAACTTTGCAAGTGATACTATCACAAGTAATTACATTTTTCCATTTAACATGAAATTTGTCAAAACTAAATTACAAGTACACAATTGAAACTATTTTAAATGTCTGAAGACACGACTTGAACTACATCATCCTTGATTGGATCTTCATGTTGTTGTTTGGAAAACATTCTTCCATCTTTGTCTTGAAAGCATTCTATGCTCAATCATGTCACTTATTCAACTCCTTGTGTAGCTTCATCATGTTGTTCTTCTTTTGTATCATTCTCCAGCCTTGGAATTTGTTTGAAAAATAAGGCCCATGCCTTATATTATTGATTTGGTAGGTCATGTGCGCAAGCAGGATTAACGAAAATGAGACAAAGGGGCTGCAAACTAAGAAGTCATTGCAAGTTTATTTTTAAAACTTTTCACTTGATTTCTTGACCAAAACTTCCTACTTGCAATTGGTTTGCAAAATCCCGATTTGCAGCCAAGGGCATCATTTTTTCTTTCTTTTCTTTTGCAGAAAATGGTAATGAGAATAATGAAGATGAAATGGAAGGTGAATGGAATGAAGTATGGAATGAAAAATGAATAGCAAGGTGAAATGAAAAACGTGTTTTTAGACGAGCAATTTCCAGCCAAGACGTTGGAAACAAAAGCAAGGTGTATGGAAATGGAAAAATGATGGCGAATGAAATATGAATAAAGGGCGAATGAATAATGATGCCGTATGAAAGAGGGATGAATGAAAGGCGTATGGGAGAGAAAAAAACGTGTTTTCAGCCAAGGGCGTTTCTTTTAAAATATGTAATCTCATCTTCCAAAAATGGCGAACTAGGAACCAAAGATTTAAAGCAACAAATACAGAAAAATAGAAAGAAAAAAAAAACATACGTACAACAAGAGTTTACAAGCCAAAATGAAGAAGAAAAACCCTAGGCACCTTGAGCAAACTCAAATCTGCAAAAATGTGGCAATGGTAGAGCAAAAATGGGGGATTTAATAAAGTTGCAGACCTTGCCAAGTGTTCTTCATGCCAAAAATCTCTCCAATCAGGGTACATATGAGCAAGAGCAAGTTAAAAATCCACAAAAACACTTGCAAAACTAATTTCGGGTTTTTTTTATGCTCATTACAAGTTTAAAAATAACTTGTAAAACTTTAAAAATGCCCTTTACTTGCAAATCGGGATTTTTAAGTCTCATTACAAGTAAAATTTATAAGAAATGATTTAAATCGGACTTTTTGGAGCACTTTACAAGTTCACTTAACTCAAATTGGAATTTTTTGGGCTTATTACAAGTTCATTTTTAAAAATAAAAAGAAATAGGAACTTTTGGAGCTCATAACAAGTTCACTTTTAAGTGAAATTGGACTTTTTATAACATGTTGCAAGTAAATTTTTAAAAAGTAACTTGTACAGTGAGCTAAAAGTTTCTACAACCTGTAAGTTATCTCAAAAGTTCCTACAACTTGTAATTAGAACAAAAAGTTCCTACAACTTGTAAGTTATATAAAAAGTTCCTACAACTTGTAATTAGAACAAAAAGTTCCTATTATTGACTTAAAATAAAGGCAAAAAGTTCCTATCACTTATTTGTGAGAAGAAATTAAAACCCCTACTTGCAGTGATGCCCCAGAAACCCGAAATTGACCAAAAACATGAGAAAATTGACTTAGAATTTCACGAAAATGGACGAGAGTGAATGAAAAATGTTGGCCCAAAGGAATATAGACCCAAAACTTGAAATACCTAACTTCTGTACCTCGTAATACGTGCCTTGAGGCCTAAAAATATCAAAATTTTGATGGGTTATTTTTGTTTTTTGCATGTCAAAAATCAAGGACAACAAGTCTCGAAAGCCCCAAAATATTAGATGATTATGATTTATCAAAGCAATGCCTTTGTATAGGAAGTTTTCAAATTTTCTAGCATGAAATGGCACCACGTTTTTTTTTTCCTATTCATTGTCTTGTTTTGCAGATTTCAATTTGCTTGATACTCACAGCTGATGTAATTTTGGCAACTTCAATATAGAGCATACTAACACATAGGACCCAACAGATCTCCTTGTCTCCCTTCAAGCTCCACGTAGACACTCTTAAAATGTAAAGCAGGCTCCTTAGAGTTCACACGATATCTTGTATCCAATACCCAAGGTTGCGCTAAGAAAAACGTGCCCGACTTCTTTATATCTCATTCAAAATATTTTCTTATCTTTATCTACCAACTATTCTTCTTAAAATATTTGATGCCTAAGGATTTGTCCTCTAATGGCTCTCTATATGTGCAATAGCCCTTTGGGACGATAGCTTATTTTGTTTTGTCTTTATAGATAGCTCCACTTCAGATATGTGGCCTCTCTTTTTGTCTTTTTATATTACCTAATCCGTTGACCCTCCCTGGACCAACGATTTGTCTCTTAGCAACTCTTAAAATAAGCTACAATAGAAAGAATTTGTCTTTCTTTGATGATGCAATTTACTTTGAAGGAACATCTGACGGCTTTGTTATTAAATCCCACAATTATTCTCCAACTTAGGAGCCTTCAGATATTTTTCTTTATTTCCACGTGATTGGTGGCTTAAAACAAAACTCCCACGATTCTTGACTTTATCTGGCATACCTTAGTATTGTATTTGCCACAATTGACTCGTATTGTATTTGCCACGATTGACTCCTAAAATATTATATCATGCGATTTCTAGTAAATGTTTTCTCTTTATTTTTCCACATCTTCCATAAACCCTCAATAATCAGATTGCCGCAATCACTAGATATAAACCAAATTCTCTGAAATCTAATTTCAAACCCTGGTATTCTGAAAAATTTCTTTTAACTCATGAAAATTTTACACAACACAAGATGGCAGGAAAACTGCTCTAATACCACTAAAATGTTCCACCCCAAATGGGAAATCGACTAGCTGATTCCTGCCTTTCAAATTGTTTTTTTTCTGATTTTGTGGATTTTGTGCTTTTCAAATTTTGATGATATTTTGCAAGGAAATATAAAAGAAATGCATATACAAATGCAAGCAAGAGAAACACTAAAGCAAATGCAATAAGAACTCAACAATATTTATTATTTCATTTGCAAATACAATGTAATCATACCCGTGAGCCGAAGTCAACAATCTTCAATTCTGATAAAAATCTGATTTGCAATCAGAAACCCATGAAAAACTCTGAGTTTTCACTCCAAATAAGCACAATGTGACTTCAAAAGCAAAGCCACCTGATTAGCAAACCTCAGATGATCTTTCACACCCTCAGAAAGATCAATTCAAGAAGGAGCTACGCTCTCCAAGATTGTTGCAGCTGAAAACCCTAGTTTCCACCTCCAATATCAAAACAAAAAGCCAAAGTTGAGAGAATAAACCAAAATGAATGATTTCCATTTGCTTTTGATGCCTTTTATACACTTCTCTAAAGAGGTCGATCTCCATGTGGCTTTTCTTTTTCAATCATTAAAACATATTAAAATATTTGCTTTTGGTATAACTTAATAACACCTCATTAAAGTGGGCACCCAAACTGTAATGTCCCCTTTTTCGTAGCTAGCTCAGTGTGATTTTTCTTAGCCTTTATTTTCCAAAGGCTAAGTGGTGAAATAAGGAGAAATTAATTAAGTTGATTTTTTATTAAGACATCAAATAAATTAAAAATTAAAAGGTGACTTAATAATCAATTAATTTAATAAAGTGACTTAAATAAATATATTATATCATAAAGTCATTTAAAAATAAAATATATCTTTTATCCCACATTGGCAAAAAAGTGTGTGAGTTCTTCCAAGAAAAGTACAAAAGGATCTTAAGGGCTCATTTTTGGATATCCAGGAAATTGATATTACTTTTGATGTCCATTGTGGAGCCTAGGGTTTCTACAGATTTCAGTCATTGATCATTGGAAACAAAAACTTCCATTGATAGCATAACTGAAGTGGTGAAATATCCTCCGAAGGGTTGCAGCAGATTGGAGGAGTTACTTCAAACTTCTCATTGCGTCAAATTTGTGGCCAAAGGTCAATTTTGTCTAGTTCGATGATCCAGGTGGATCTTCTGAACCTGAAAATTGAAGTGTTCCAGTTTCTCTTGGAAGTAGTGTCATTTCATAGAGCACAGAATTCTGAATCCGGCGCAACTTGAACGTGCGAAAAAGGAGTCCGTTTGCTCAAGTTACGCGCAGTCAAAGTTGGGTCAACCCTTGGACTAGGAGGCCGTCAGAAGGCGAAAAGTTGATGGACTTGGAATCAGCCCGAAGCAAGGTCACTTTGAAGGGCTCGATGACACGAACCCAACGATGTTTTTTTAATCGAAATTCGAGTCCGTATGTGTGAGATATCGCCGGTCAAACTTTGGTCAAAGGCCGGTAAACTCAGCTTCCAGGGATGAGAAAAAGGATGAAATTTTGAAATCATCAAAAATGATCGAAGTCAGCGTCATCGTGAAGGTCTCATCGTCACGATTCCAACGGAGTTCGTTTCGCTCAAATCGGAGCTCGTATGCACGAGATATAGCTGGTCAAAGTCTCAGTTGACCAAGGTACCATGTGGTACAATTGCTGACGTCAGCATGACGTCATCATGCTGACTTGATGGACAGGTCATCATACGGATATCGAGTTGGACCAATCAGAAGCTGACACGTGTCAGTCCGTACGATGATGTCAGCAATTGAGTTGGCAGTACGGTGGATGACATGGACAAATCGGGTGTGGACACGTGTTCACCGGATCCAGTGACAGCTGAGTCATCGGGTGACGTGTATAGGGTCGACCAATTCCCTCCTGACACGTGGCATTGTCTGCGTGAGACATGTGGCGATCTGTCTCTCTTCGGCGAAGAGTGTTCGTTAGAAAAAAAAGAGGTGTGGCCGAGAGTCTTGAACCCTTGACCTCCGCGGAATGCGTGACCGGCTCGGCCGTTGCGACATACTACCTGCACTTAAATATGTGTGGTGCATAGTTTGTTTTGTTACGTAATAGTTGAAATTGAGTGGATAAATGGAGCCGGCGGGAGTGGAACCCCCGACCAGCCAACTCCCAAAATGAACGTGCACGGCTACGTCAACGACAACCTTATGCATATGTGCGGCACGGGTTTGATATATTGAGTTGCTGAGCCCGAATTCTAACCATAAAACCTTTTAAAGGTTATTTGTTAGGATTAAATCAAAATAAAAACAAATCTCTAGCAAAAGCCCGATATTGATAAAGTAAATGAAGGGCTTAGAATTTAGTTTTATTTAAATAGGGGATTTTGATTTTGATTTTACCCTATATGGGAGATTTTCTCAAATCTTATGGTTTTAGCCCGAATAGGCAAACCTATTGTATAAAAGGGGGTGTAAGGGGTTGTGTTGATCATCCAATTCTTCTCGAGTCAATTCTTCACAAGCCTTTCTTCTGCAAGCCAAGTAATCTCAAGAGGAGATTTTCGAAACTTGGCAAGACTTTGCATAGTCTTTGTAAAAGCTTTGTAAGCTTCTTGTTGTTTTTCTATAAGGACGTATTGCCGACGTGGAAGTTAGTTGTCATAGGTGAAGCTGCTTTCTGGAGACCTCTTGTAAGGCAAAAGTTGACTTCTTTTTGTAACCTGTGGCGTTTCCAAGTCTTGAAGGCAATAGATCGATTCATTTTTCTGGCGAATCTGGAGAAGTAGCCGACTTTCGGTGAACTCCATTATCATCTCGGTTCTATTCTTTTGTGATTTCTTGCAGTTGTTTTTTGAGCTTAGTAGATTAAAGATTTGAATTTACATGTTGGATTCATATCGATAATTTAAAAGATCCTGGTGTTAGATTGACTACTGTAGTCTTTGTAAATCTAACTCGTGAACTTTATCGAGCAAGTGCTCGATTCATTTACGGATCATTCGATTTGGAGGTTTGATTTGGAAGTATCTTGCTCTTGGCGACTCCATCGATTTGTCCTTGAAGAGACGATTTTGCATTCCATAAATTCTGATTTCACTTCTTAGCTGGAGCGCTCCTTTGGGGAGGGCAGTGTGATGATATTAGATGCTTGAGTGGAGACTTGGAGGCTGCAAACGAATTAATATTGCCATTCTTCATCAGAACAGGGGCGGCTAAGAGAAGACTGCGATTTGAGCTAGGAAGGAGGTCTTTTGGTTTGATATTTGTTACTAAATCTTCCTCTTCATCAAGCACTGCCATAACCAGGTTCCTCTTGTAATTTGTAGTGTCTTGCATTGCCACTTAAATCAAGTAGTGTTGCTGCTGTAGGTGTTCTTCAGAAAATCAGATTGGCAATGTTTTGCATTTTCATTTGTTTAAACCAAGAGTCTTGGCTATTATCATTAGCACATATCAATAAGGAGTTATAAGTTGTGTGCAATATGTTTGATGTAATGTCAATTTGAAAGCATCATTTTCCAGCATATTAGTTTGTATGCCAATTGTTTGTAAAAATGTCAGTTGGCTGTAGGAGTGTATTTTTCAAGTAGAGTTCATATGTTTTGCATCTAAAAAGCCAAAAAGAGATTGCACTTGTATCTAGTTTATTATCTAGATATTGTAGAGATAATTTGCAAGGTATTATATTTCATTTGAAGCCATTTGAAGACAAGCAAACTGAAAACTCAAAAACAGCAAGTAAAGACTTTGTGAGATAAGTGTTTGAAAATATTCCTTGAGGCAAACTTAGGCCAGATTTTGCTAGGAATATTACGATGGTTTCCAAAGTGTGAGCATTGTCATTTTGGTCTATCCTTCTCCTTTAGGTGAAAAACCCTAAAGTGTTAGAGGGCTCTTAGCAACCAAGATCTTTCTTTCACTTTAGTGAACCTAACGTTATTCCTTGAGGGGAAAAATTTAGATCAATAGCTGCAAGGGATATTATAGTGGTATCAAAATTGTTTCCTACCATCCTATGTAGTGGTCTTTCATGAGTGGAGATAACCTGGTTATATTAAGTGAAGAGGAACAGGATCAAAACATAGGGAGATACCTCAGGTCCCTAAAGGTGATACAGTTTCAGGTATTTTGGGTATTCAAAGGACTAGTTCTAGCAGCAATGAGGACAATATTACAGGTCTCATGGCAAACAGGGAAACTCCTAAGGATTCAAGGAAAGAGCATGCTAGAGTAGAGAGTCTTGAGACAGAGTTTAGGAGAAGGCATGATAACATGATGGATATGATGTCTCAACTTATGGGTACGATGAGGCAGATTATTCCACAACAGCATGTATTTCAGATAGGCCAGACTAGTGGCACTAATGGTACAGACCAACGGACCGTTCAACAAAACTCTTCTTCTAGCGTTCCTGATCGTAGGCCTCGTCAGCCTATTTTCATTAGTAGGGGGGGTCCTCTAGTCCAGTAGACAGAGCAGCAAGATCCTCAGCCTAAACTTCAAACACATAGTGGTCTCACAGCGACAAATGTTACTAGACACTATGTTGAGTATATGACACTATCTCCTGAGATTAGACAGGCATTGTCAGTGCAGGAGTTTCTGGATTTACAAAAGCCTAGGGGTAAAGGTAGACAAGACAATAGAATGCCACAACCACCACCATAGGAAAATACAGACCTCTAGCATGCAGTGAGTAAGATTACCTTGCCGCACTTTGATGGCACTGACAAGTACACGGCTAGGTCATGGGTTCAAAAACTAGATAATTATCTATCTTTGAGACCCATGCAGGAGGACGAAGCTATTAAATTTGCTACCTTGCATCTTGAGGGTGTGGCACATGATTGGTGGTATAACGAGATGTACACCTTACAACATCATTTGGTTAATACTTATCAGGAGTTCACTGATAGACTCATTGAGTGCTTTGATAAAAAGGATCCAAAACTGTACTTCCGAGAGCTTGCTCAGCTGAGGCAAGGGGACAGCTTGGAGACTTATATAAGTGAATTTCAAAGACTTTATGTCATGGTGACAGGGATTTCAAAAAGAAGACTTGTTATATTGTTCATAGAAGGTTTATATGAGCCAATGAAAGGTTGGATTAAAGCCTTTGATCCTCCTACCTTGCAAGAGGCTATGCGGAAAGCTCATATCATGGAACTAGGAGCACCTCGCAGCAAGTTTTCTTATGGTTCATCTTCTTCATCGAAGGATAGTAAATCATTCTCCAAAAAGAAGTATGAAAAACAAAATGAAAAAGAGAAAATTGCAGCACCTTTGGATCGAGACACTCTGAACGTTTGCGGAAAAGAAGCTCTATTTTTATTGTAAGGGGCCCTTTGATGCAAACCATGATTGTCCTTTGAGGCCTAAGGGCAAGGCTAATAGAGTCATGTGGGATTTTTATGAGGATTCTGAGTTTGATAAATTAGACCAGCAATCTGATCCAGAGGATTCAAGGGTTGAACATGAGGAGGTGAAGTCCAGAAATGAGGAAGAACAGGAAGGGGTAGGGGCACGCATCACAAGCATTCAGCAGGAGGGCTCATTCAGGATGAGTGGGGTCTTAAAAGGACAAAAGATTATCACCTTACTTGACATAGGGGCCACGCATAACTTCATAGATGCCAAATTGGTTGAGAGGCGTGGGATTTGGACTGAAGAGTTTGAAGGCATAAGGGTTAAGGTTGCGGATGGTTACACTCTTAAGTGTGACAGGATGATTCCCGATCTTCCCATGTGTTTGAATAATTTCAAGTTTAAGGCTGATTTCTATGCGGTAAATATGGGGGATATTGATATGGTTTTGGGAATGAAGTGGCTTCATGACATAGGAGAGTTTACCCTTAATCTTCGTGACATGGAGATGAAGTTTAAGGTGGATGGGAAGACTCATGTGCTTAAGGCCATCAAAGATACTAGTTGCAGGATGATATCTCTCAAGAGAATGGAGAGACTTATGCAGCATGATATGGTTGAATGGGTAGAAGACTGTGTTTTGATGCCAACACAAGGAGAACAGCAGAAACCAGTATACCATCCGATTATTCAGGAGTTGAGGATTAAGCACACTAAGGTATTCAGTGACATTTCACCCGGTACACCTCCAAACAGAGGGATTGAGCATATAATTGAGTTAGAAGAGGGTGCCAAACCTGTAATAGTCATGCCTTACAGGCACCTTAAGAGGCTTAAGGATGAAATAGAGAAAACCATTAAGGAGTTGCTTGCTATGGGACACATCAGGCCTAGTAAGTCACCATTTGCTTCATCCGTAGTCTTGGTAAAGAAAAAGGATGGTACCTTGCGGATGTCCATTGATTACAGGCTATTGAACAAGAGAATGATTAAAAATAGGTATCCTATCCCCAGAATTGATGAGTTGATAGATGAGTGTAATGGTCCCCTTCTCAAAACTTGATCTTTCAGGCTTTTCGGAAGGAATTAGGGTTTTCTATTTTGAGGAGGTCATTGCTCAGAGATGGTGGATTCAATGGCGGATTCTTTCTGGGTTTTCAGAGAGCTTCGCAGTGGTATGTTCATCTCGGCATTCAGAGCATTTTCTGGAATTTACTATTTTTAGTAAATTCTATTTTTGGCAGCTTTTCAGTTGGGTTCAGTTTGGTTGACTTCCTATGTCAGTTTGATTGGTTGGCTTGTTCATTAATGGCTTCGGGGCGCAGTTGGAGAAATAAGTTGGGCTAATTTTATTAAAGTCACGTTTTAATGTTATAATTTAACGTTGACTCCCCCCCTTAGCCTAGCTTAATCACTTAAAGTCTTTTTAAAAGGTGGCCTTTTGAGGGTGGCGCTTCATTAAGAGGGTTAATTATTTCTTTTATGAAGTTTTGATTAAAGTTCAAAATGGACGCCTTTTCCAAGAAAGATTAAAATATTATTAAAAGAGAAAGTGCTTGAAAAGGTGGGACGCCATCTTTGAGGAGATTAGGGTTTTGACCTAAAAGTGGATTTTAGGGTTTTGAGAAGTCAACTGGAGAATTATAAAAAGGAGTCTTGGAGCATCATTTCACATCTTTGGTCTACTATACTGTTATGCTGCCGGATTGGCTCTGGAACTGCTTCGAGGAATGAAGGCCTCCTAGCTCGGGCATCGCTTCGTGTTTGCAAGACAACATCTAGTGGTGATTCAGTCTACTTGTGAGTTGCATTTAGTTTGTGCTTTGTGTTCAGTATTGCATTGTTAGATCTTATTTGGCATGTTAGTGTTTTCAGCTTTTGCATCATTTAATACAGCAGATTCATGTTTGTAATCGTAAGTCAAAAAATACCAAAAAAAGAGTTCTGGGTGTTGTTTATTCCTCATTGTCTAGGAGAGGCGAACCTTTAGTTCAAATCTCAGATTTTTATGTTAAGTATTGAATTTTTAAAGAAGGATCGAACTTTTCAGCAGGCCGTACCACTTGAGGCTGTCTTGAATTCCGTGCAATTTGTATTTAAGGCATTTGGGTCTGTTTTAGTGTTTGGTCTTGGTCGCCTTGTTACTAGAGTGCATTGCATTTTATTTTCACATCATTCAGGTCATATTTGAGGAAGTTACGAACAATTCTTTGAACTTGTAAGTTGCTGGTTATGTAACAAAAAGTGCAGATCTGATACGACATTTGTGGAATCTGCATCTTCCTTTCTTGGTTGGTGTCAAGATTTCTTTATAAACCTTTGTAGGATTCGAAATATTCGAGCTAATTTTTTTTTTTTTCAATTTACAAATTACAAAGCAGCACCTAAGGTTAGAGAATAAACCAAAACGCAAGAAAGCAACCCTAACCAGAATGGCTCATGATGATGGAGCATTGGTCAGAGGATCTCTACTCTAAATACAGAAAGGAACTCAACGTCAAGTATGTGCTACCCAATCCAAGGCGGAGTGAGGGGCGACCATATGACGGAGTGATTACAGAATTAAATGCTTGAAATGAATGCTGAAACTAGAAATACTCGACACCCAGAATGTGCTTGCTGACCCAAGATGGGAAAGTAGCGACCATAGGGCGGAGATCTATCTATTACAAACTTCAAATGAGATTGAGCATTACAAATTCAAATTAACAAGCTTTAAGAATAACTGCCAGTACTACTGGTCAGTTTACAATTTAATATCAGACGCCTGTCAAGAGGTTAGAACTGGAAATATTAATCAATGCAATACAATAAGATCTCTCTTGGCTTAATTCAAGAAGCCACATCAAATCATCATCAAGATAGGAATTAATATTTCTGTTTTTCTGTTTTTTCTCAAATCTGCACTTTTGTAATTAAAACCAGCACCCTCTGAAATGATTCAAATGCTTGACTCTCACTTATAACTCACCCAAAATGCCTAAAAACTTATGCATAAGACTATTATAATGATGGCGATCAAGCTAGGAACTTAACACAGCCTCAAGATGCAACTAACAATTAAATGCACAAATCCCAATGCAAGAAAAGGTACGGCCCAGCTGAAGAATTCGACTTGGCTTTAAAAATTGAATACACCACAATAAAATCTAAGATTTGAGACAAAGAATCGCCTCTCCTAAACAATGATATAAATGCAATACCCAGAACTATCTTTTTTGTCTTTTTTGAGATATGAGTAAAACATGAAATCTGCTGTCTAGAAACAATGCAAAAAGCTGAAAACTACAAATTGCCAATTCGACTCTAACTATGCAATGAGCTGAGAACAAACACAAACTAAATGCAACTCACAGTACAATGATTCACCACTAGATGTTGTCTTCCAAACACGAAGTGATGCCCAAGCTAGGAGGCCTTCATTCCTCGAAGCAGTCCCAGAGCCAATCCGGCAGCATAACAGTATAGTCGTCCAAAGATCAAGAAATGATGCACCAAGACTCCTCTTTATAATTCTTCCGTTGACTTCGCAAAAACCCTAAAATCTGCTTTTAGGTCAAAACCCACTCTCCTCAAAGATGGGCGTACTTTTCCTTCAAAGCTTTAGATTTGATATTTTAAATAAATATCATACTTTAATAAATGCGCCCCACATTAGCTTGCTCAGACTTTAGAAATAATTAAAATATTCCTTAATGAGGCGCCACCCTCAAAGACCCCTTTTTTTAAAACATCATTAAGTCATTAATCTAGGCCCATGGTCAACGTTAAAATATAATATTTAAAACGTGACTTTTTAATTACATGACTTAACTTATCCCTCCGAATGTGCCCTGAAGCCAATACTGAGCAAAACATCTGACCAACTGAAGCAGGAAGTCAACCGAGCTGAACTCATCTGGAAAGCTGCCAAAAATAGAATTTACTAAAAATAGTAAATTCCAAAAGTGCTCTGATTGCCGAGATGAACATACCATTGCGAAGCCCTCTGAAAACCCAGAAGGAATCCGCCATTGAATCCACCATCTCTGAGCAAAGACCTCCTCAAAATTAGGAAACCCTAATTCATCCTCCGACTAGCCTTCGGGTTCCCAAAGAAAGGCCAACGGTCACTGAAAATGTCAGGTTTGAGAAGGGGACATTACAGCATTCTTATTGTATGCACCATTGAAAGAGCATCTTATATTCTGATTTGCAGGCAATAATAACTTGTAAACTGGCAGTAGTATTGACCAGTCGTTCTTTGAATATTGCTTATTTGCTGTTGTAATACTCATTCTTCTTCAATAATTATTGTAATAGATAGATCTCCGCCCTATCGTAGCTACTCTCCCATTCTGGGTTAGCAAGCACATTCTAGGTGTTGAGTAGTTTCATCTTTCAGCAT